>VMBQ01000912.1:7081-111780 GCA_007657795.1 Dreissena rostriformis | reverse complement strand
AAATTGACTGGAATAAAAGTCCATATAGTGGGTATTAGTTTACATTTCATTTGAATACAAATCAGAATACAATATGGATATTAATTTACATATTATTTGAATACAAATCTGAATTTTACTTTGGTATCAGTTGACATATTATTGGAATAAAATCATATTTTTACATTGGTATTATTTTATTTATTATTTGAATACACATTAGACTTTAACACGTCTATAAGTTTATATATTATTTGAATACAAATAGGCAGTTTTATCGGAATACAAATCCAATTCAACATCGGAAATAGTTTTCATATTATTTGAATATTAATGTATTCCGAATTTCGATTGGTTGTCATGTACGTTAATGGCGTGAACAAACTATTGGTTGTAAAAAATTGCATTGCTTATGGTCCCTGTTCCGTATTTGTTCATACTTTCGGAATATACTCGACGAACCTGTGATTTACCCTTTTCAGAGCCACCACTCGCTATCGCATAAGAACACTAAGATAAACAGTTAAACGCGTCGTTAGTAAATCGATGTAAAATGCGTTTTAAGTAGTTCAAATAGACATACATTATACACACTTACTGCAAAAGTAAATTTGATTAAACATTACTATGGACTACGGGTTATGACGCGTTAATCTAGACCTGTAACGAAGACGTACACACAATTCAAGTTACACAGGGAATATCGATATCATGCATGTTCCAATCTTATAACAAATCAAGGTAGATAATATGCCACCTTTTATTGATCATCTTAGTATATACAAAACGATTCTTGAAATGAATAGCCCATCCATTTTTAGAACGGATTTCTTTCGGTTTATATCTTCACTAGTTGTATAACCGATTCCTCAAAAAAGGCATTTGTCTCTAATCAGTACCCCTTTTTGTCCTAACCAAGTAAGAACAAACACATAACTTAGGAATACGCTATGTACTAGCAGCTACCTTTCGATTGATCAAAAATCCCCCCCAAAAAAAGGATTGTCGCTCTTATTCCTATGAACAGCAGCAACAGCCATTTTTGTAACGCTCACCGTAATAATCACAACCAACTTGTCTTGTGAAGTTGTGACAGTTTTGGTTTCATAACCTTATTCTGAAAAGACACCAGCCGCATCTTAATGCCCCTCGCCCTAGGCGGTATACTCCTTAATTAGCGGCTCAAACTCCACCATGAGTGGCTCAATTTCCGCCCGGTACTGCTCAAAACTCCACCTCTGTTGGCTCAAAACTCCGCCCTGTGTGGCTAAAAAATCCATAACCCATGGTGCCTAACTGTCATCCTCTGGTGGCCCAAACGCCGCCCCTGGCGGCTCATGTCTAAAACATTAACGAAGTGATTATCAACTTTATTCTTTATACTTTAAAAATGCATCAACCATACATGTATGTTGACACATGAATATAAATTATGCAAAATACATTTACATGTATGTGCAATTTGTTATCCCTTTGACAAAGCGATCTTGATGCATCATTAGAAAATAATCATTCCAATGGCCACGCTTTGCGGATTACATCACAAATGTTACTATTTCCGTCTAAAAGTGATATAAGACGCATTTTTCACTGTTGAATTGAGCTGAAAAGCATTAACAGGTCCAAAGAGTTAGTTAATATGTGGTTACTGACCAATTATCTGCAACTAATCTTGCTTCCTGTTGTTTATTAAAAATATATGTTATATTCAATATTTTACGTGACTAACCCAGTCCTCTAAGTTAAGCCGAGCGGTACTGCCGCTTATATCACTCCCGCTGAACTACGTTACCATGCGAGGTGCGTCTGTACGACAACGCGATAAGGCGTCATAACTACAACGGTTACATCGTCTTGACAGTTATAGACATACACACACGTTTACACAGGTAAATTCTTTGTTTAAACTTACACGTTTTATTTTATTTTATGAGTTGTCTATACAGGTCTATAAAACTTCCATTTTATCGATAACATAGGAATAAATTACATGGAAAGCTAAAAAAGAGGAACACAATATCCGTATTTGAATTAACATTGGCGTATACACTAACAAAAACACTATTCAAAATTACCGTTATTTACCATTTATTTTAACAACGTCCTGTATCGTCAACAAACTGTGGAAAGACGCCGTACCCGTTGTAGTTATGACGCCGTATCGCATTGTCGTACAGACGCATCTCTCATTGTAACGTATTTCAGCGGGAGTGTATATAGTCCCAGATTTTAAACATACCAAATTTACGTCAAACACGAAAGTACGGTTGATATCCAAATGCATTATTTTTCTCTTTCCAGGATATTGTTTTAGTATGTTGATGCTGCATTATCAAATATAAGTGTATATGAAGTGAAAACACCAAAAATAAACAACGGTTGCGATATACACCTTTATACTATACTGTTAGATGCGTCTAATATCACTTTAAAATGCGGCGACTGAACTAGAACATCGTAAGCTAAATTTAGATGAATCAGCGGACAAAAGGTTTCTCACACATCTCACAAATGGTCCTATGGGAAACCGGCTTTCCAACATCCTTCCATTATAAAATATTAACTATGAATGTCATCAGAATGATCAATTTTGATAATGAAATCCTTACCTAATCAGAAATGAAAGAACAAATATGGTAGCGGTCGAGCTATGTTTCTGGCTATGTTGTGACTTAATGAGTTCTTGCTATAGATTGTCTTGTTTTAATACATCTGTCTTGGTTGTTCTATACCTATTTATAAAATAACTGATCAGTGATCTATATATCAGACAGTTGTGAACATATCACGTTCTTAAGTATCAGAAACCAGAATGTTAACATCCCTTCATTATAAAGTTTTCATCAAAATAAGATGTTGTTGACAATAAAATCCATGATTGATCACAAATGTATCCATAGTAATATTCAAGCTATGTTTCTCATCATGATGCATAGTTTTTGATAAACTGACATAATTTCATGTTTGAGTACATCAATCTTGATTTTGCCATTCTTTATAAATAATTTATCATTACATAAGACGGTTTACGTTAGAGAGCTTTACTTAGTCTGCTTAAGATCGTTCAAGTCTTAAAGAGCCGATTTGTATTAAAACAATATTTAAAAAATATAGAATGTATCTTTGGATTTTTTTTACTTCGATTTTATATGTTAATATATCATATTGTTTGCAAACCCTAATAGTAAACACTGTGGGTACACGGACGTTTCACATACCACTCACACCACTATCTAAAGAGCACACGAACAATAATTGGGCAGAATTAAATTATTGATTTGGCATTGATTCATTAACATATTGGCATTATAAATAAAAATTGATATATACACTCTGAGTGTTGTTAAATATTGGGAAATAATAGCGATAATCATTATATTTGTAACAAAGCTAATAATATCTTCGACATATTAATAAAACGTCGTGATCATTTTGAATGACTATCTGATATTTTTATTACATAACCTTCCTGGTTTCGGCGTTTTTGCATATCGAGTCATTATTTGCCACGCTTCCTTTGTAAATCGAGCGATGCATACTGTGTGAATACATTATTTTGACATGACCAGTTTACACATGTCAACATACAAACTAGAAAACCTACCAACAAAAGTGACTTTCGGCATAACTATACAAAAAATGTAACTGCTTTTTTATGGAGACCGGGCAAGAACATAATTAAAACATGTAACAGACCTGAACTAACACAGTAAACGGCTGCAATAAACAAGTAGACCACTAAGTGAAAAACGTGCAAGCACACGTGCACATCGCGTCCTGAAATGATAACACAATATTGTAAAACATTTCATTTATTCATAGACACACGGGCAAGCACAATTAAGTGAATACAAATAATATCAGCATTATTTTAATTCGCACCAAAGTGCACACATAGATGTATTGGTGGATTATTAATAGACTGCAACATCACTTTAATAAGAGGAAAGCCCATGACTTGACGGACAATCCACAAACATAAGTGAGAACAAAAGATTCGCGTAACTGCGAGCGGGATACGCAACTCTTTTGCTCATGTTTTTGTCCTATTTTTTTTTAAATGGCAGGGGGCGTATGAGATCCCACACTCACGATCAGTGTATATGTGCATTCATCCTCTCCAAAACCCTCTTATGTAAGAGGAAGCCAACACTCGTGCAGTTATTAAGGAGAAATACAAAGTCCTTGCACTGGAACTTATATGACCGTCATACTGATAAGAATAAACCAAGTANCATACTGATAGGAATAAACCAAGTACAGTTTGATTAGTCCCATCATGTGTGCAGCTAAAAAATGAAAGCAGAAAAATGAATCCAATATATATATATATTGGATTCATTTTTCTGCTTTCATTTTTTAGCTGCACACATGATGGGACTAATCAAACTGTACTTGGTTTATTCCTATCAGTATGACGGTCATAGAGTGTTCTGAATTCGGAGATATACCAGTATAAACATACCCAGCTTGACACCATTGAACGAAGAGATACTTTGTTGTACCAGACACTCCAAATGAACAATGCCAAACCCAGCTCGTCCGGGATTGACATGAAAGAGTGAACATCACTCCCCATGGATGAATTACTCTAAGCAGCCCACAACATACCTTACTGGCGGAGGATCTCTGTATCATCGTCCTTCATCCCCCCCGAACAGCCAGACCTGTCAAGGGAATGATGATGATGATTAATCATTAATTAAGATGCACACACAAGCATGATATACTCGTCAAAATATCTGATGGTTTTAGCGTCAGAATATGGGTTTTGATTCACACATATCAATTAACAGTTAACATTTTATTTAATAAACTAAGTAAATAAAAGCTTCATCGTGCCTCAAAAAGTTGTAAGTCTGTTGCTCTAGTCTTCTTCCTTCCATTGAGTAATTAAATAGAAATTAAATTGAATGCGTTTTTTCCTTTTATTACTGTTTAATTTGAGTTGAATTGCTATGAGACTAAATTGTATTTACACTTATATTTATCATGAATATTGCTGGGCCAAGTGTGAGGTTGAGCGCTCTTTAACCGGTTGAAACCCCCAGTGCTTAGCATTTACCGTTCCAAGGCGGTGACCCCAGCTTTATTCTACTATGTGTCTATGTTGTTTCGTTTTGTGCCGTACTGTACTGTTTTGGCAATTGGTTCCTTTCCATAAATAAAGGACCACGAAGCTGTGTATGATAGAAATGCAATACTGCTGAAGCTTCTGGATTTTCACTTCTTTACAATTCCAGCCAGATTATAGACGATGCTATTGGTCTTTTACATCAATCTTCGGACGTGCACACATTGCTTCTTCGGGAATCTGAAATGCTACAGCTGTACACAGACCATTTGACTATTTTTTTTGAACGTGTATGTAATTGGAAATTTATATAACACATGTAACGTTTTCATCATTATAAAAACTTGATGTTTTTTAATGTACAAACCCGTAAATACTACACGAATCAGTAATACACGAAATAACACAAACCAAACAAACACAACTAGACACATGTGGGCCCTACCATTGGAATTAACATTTATTATCGGGGCATTCTTACGAAATTGGAAAACAACACAAGAACACAGACGCAATAAATTCATTTATATATTCAAGGCAAATGTTTTCATATACAACTACGACAAGGGTATGGTTATATATTCATATGGTAAATTATCTCTATAAAAAGGCACTCTTTTGCGACGCACACTGATGTTATCTTAGGAACTTGTTATTCTAGTAACGGTCTTTTAGCTGATCAACTAGCGACAATTAAAACACCAACTTACAAACGACAACAACAACAACACATAAGCACGTGATACATTCTACGATGAGCTTTAATGATCATTCCGTTGCTCTGTATACAAATACATGAGCGTTTAAATATTACATTTAACACAAACGGAAATTATTTATAATCATCACAGCACATTAAATTTGAAGGTGTTAATCAATTTTAGACATTTACAAGTGGCAATCAATCTGAAAAATACTACTTCATAAGAATGTGCTATATACAACTGTTGCATTTCGAAGTGAAATCCAAATCAACAACATGCTTCGATGAAACGACACAGCTAAAGCAGTTAGAAAATATTTGAAAATGAAAATGTAACCATAAAATCGCTGAAAACATTTGAACAAGTTTCAATATAATCAATAACAATACAAAGCGTGACACCATATTTTTTTCTGTTTTGATAATGCAAGGCTACAAAGTTCTATGGTTTATATTTGGGAATAATACAGCTAATGTTAGGAAATTTATCAATTTGAATTTGAGACGAAAAAAACATATGTAAGAAACCAAACCATTTACTGAATTTCGTTACCTATTCAAGCCTCTTAATTTTACAATTACAAAGCGGTAACATGATTAAAACTAAGCCACTTGTAAAGCAATTTAGTCGCAGTTCATTAAAAATAATATATATCTCCACATACGAATTTCATCATTTTAACGTTTCACATCTGTCACGTCTTCTAAACAAAAAATGATACGATAAATATGCTTTATCCATACATCGAAACAACGTTAACGCTGATTTTTAAATAGTTACATATGTTACGTACATTTAGTGTGTTTCATGCGCACTCCCCGTTGAATAAAAGACAAACTTGGCCACTTCAACGTTTTCAGTCAGTTTCAGATTCAGATTCAGGTTGTATAATTGATGCTTATTAAAGAATTGCTTTACACGACGGTTTACGTTGCACATAAAGTTCAAATGAGTTGGCGTTTGATGTTGTTATGAACGCAATATTTCAATCAACGATATTAAACAGCTAATAAATGTCTCTTTTTCAATGAAGTGTCAAATCAATATATTGTTCCCTTGATTTTGCAGACAATGCACAGTTTGATTTAAGGACGCAAATACCTATTACAAATATTTAACTCATAATAATTATTATGTCAACCTAACATTATCATACAGGAATGCATTAATAAAAAATCAAAACCACAATAAAGACGTTAATGGCGCAAATGCTTCTACTTACTTCATAATAAAGAAAATTGGCAACATGCCGAACGTTGGGAAACCGAGTGTAGCTCGCTGCAATTAGGAAATTAGTTACAAAAATATGTATAGTTAATTACTTACAGAACTTCTACTACTACACGCAGCAAACTGACCTCTATAACAACTATAGCATTCTCCAATATAACTGGACACATGGTTGTATTGGACACGTATGAATAGGTAAAATAAAGTCATAGATCTCAGACATGAGACGTTATTTTCATAAATCATTATTACGCTCATGGTGAATTCTTTCATAACGCTGATCGACATATTATTAATAAGCAATTACTGGAAAGAAATTAGATCGTGTTATTAAAATGGAACGTTTTTGTTGGTGAATCATAACGAGCTGTATCGATAGTTCAGGATATCTTCTAATTGAATGAAAGCCAAGTACATATTCTTTTTTATTAGAATGTGGTGGATCTATTGTTTGTTGTTTTTACTGGTTGTACTTTTGAGTTTCGAACCTGTGCAACTGAACGATGACGCCAAGCGACTCTACCACGACCTCCTGGTGCAGAACAAGTACAACAAGCTGATCAGGCCTGTAGGGAACAACACCAAGGACCCTCTGACGGTGAAGATTGGTATCCGGCTCTCACAGATCATCGACGTGGTATGTTTCAGCCTATTTAATAGAATTGAAGTTTTTCTTTGGTTTCGAGTGAAGGATGAATACATTTGTGTCGTGTAGTTACGTGTTAGTACATTACATCGCTTTTTTAATATACTATATGTCCATTTACCTGGTTTATACACGTTAATTGTTTCAATTTACATTGTTCTTTGCTGTATTAACAACTATGTTTTGTAAGCATTACATACACGTTCAGTAGAATCAAAGACGTCGGGGAGGTACTAAACATGTATATTGCTTGCAGTGGATGCTGTGAGCATAAGTATTAATGACATGCACGGAAATTCAACAACTGTTTGAAAAATGTATATATAGAAGAATGTTTAAGAGTGCGGTAAATATAATTTTCATTATTGACATGAAACAGTAAATAGAATATACGTTTAAACTGCGTAACATATTAAAAGTAAGAGCAAAGTGAAGTTTAGATCAATTCAATGCGAGTTTTAAAGCCCTCGCTGTTCCCGCGAGACTGTTACAATGCCTCAAGGTAACGAATGATCAATATGGCCACGCGTGAGAAGTGTATAGGCAGCCAACATGTTTCCGGTTTATATGCAGAAGTGGAGTGCGAATGCATGCTTTTTAATACTTTTTTTACTCGACGCAAATATGTTTGCAGCTCTATTCCAAACAAAAGCGCTGAAATGAAAGATGTTGGCATGCGTCTTTTACATGTAGTTTGTCAGTTGTCTCACAAACTTCTTATCAAATGAATAATTTCGCGTTAGACGTGTTGCTACGCTATCCCATTTTGTAAGTATTATTTATTTACAAAATTCACTATCTTTAACATAAATATTGATCATGTATTAAAACTGTATATTCTGTTCAGTATTTCTGTGTTTGTGAACGCATTATTATTCTAATGATAACAACAGTGCTTACTTATGACTTGGCAAACAGTCGACTATGAAAAATGCATTTCAGTAACGTATTTCATTAACCCGACACGACCTGAAAGAACGCGAGTATTACTATGTTGTTCCGCTGATGCAATCCCAAGAAACATTTTAACCGATAAACTTGATGATACAGCATGGAAAAGATTATACGTACCATAAATGTGGTGTATTTAAAATATATAGCAATTTCATCGCTTGAGGTACGTAAAAAACTAATCGTGACTATCATAAAATAGTACACGCAATTTACTGAACATAAATTGTTGTCTTCTTATACAGGACTTTGATGGGAAACACAATGTTGCGATACGGACTTTATGCAGATTTGGCACTATGCGCAGTGCCGATTTCCATTGCAAATTGCGATAACAATTGTCATAAATAGGCGTTTGCAAAAAGCAATGACATAAATACCAAGCCGTCTGATAATGAACAACGTCGTTTACATTTTCTCATTATCTTAAAGATGGAATGCAACGCCAGAAACTCCAAACACCTGTCAATCTTTGAGATGCAGCTTTGTTGTCAAAAATAAAGTCATTTAATGGAATGTTTGTGTTGGTGAGTGTTTAATCAACTTGTTTCTGTTTGCTTTTAGGATGAGCTTAATCAAGTGATGAAAACAAGTGTTCGGCTTCGTCAGGTAATCTATTTATGGATATTCGTATTGTATGGCTCACTTTGCTCGAACAGTTCGTTGTTTTGTAAATTGGATAAACAACGATCGCTATAAATGCGAGTTTATGTTGATCTATTAACATCACATCTGATATATACTCAACATTGATGCAGTTTTCTGTTTATATTAAATCTCATTGGTATAACAACGTATGCGTTTAGGCTCACATGTGCAGCGCACTGGTTGAGCTTTTTTAGCCGCCATTGCCGATCGTTCGTCGTACGTCGTCTGTCTTGCGTCGCGAGTAATTTTTTAATTGAAATCTCCTACTCATGGGAAAATTTTGATAAAGATTATGTAAAGTTGTTAAATCGTTCCAATCCTCTGAATATATAGTCCGTCAGAGCTACAAAAAAATATATTATAAGATGTTTTAATGTTATGTGTACTTCATTCACCAAATTTAAATCAGTATTGGAATCACTGATGTATGTTATACACCGTGCCCTTTTACTTTTCGTATCTTTGTTTTCACATTTTTTTTCATATTAGTTACACCACTTGAAATGCAAATGAATTGCAAATGTAATACATTCAGCTATACATATATTTTTGTTAACTGTGTTTTTGTTAGTTGTTAATTACAATTATGGCCTTTAACAAAATTATAAGCAATCTTACCAAGATTATAAGATAGACAAACGACGCATGTGAGTAGTACATGTTAGATACGACAATATTCGATAGTATTGTCAATATCTAACCACATCGTACAGCTTTCACTCTTATCCGCTTGCTTCGTCTGCGTTCATTTTTATTTCTCTAATGTTTGCTTGGTAGTGAAGTAAATGTCAATACATTTGATTTGGTAAATGAATATGACATGAGAGATGAATGAATGTGAGTGTGTATAAACTAACTCATGAATCCGAATAGGTTTACAGATACGCTATCTGTTATGTTAGATTGACGGGAACATCATAACACAATATTATATCACCGATTTCACATTGGTTTCTTGGCAATCTTTATACACAAACTTAATTGTAAAATTTACTTTATATTAAGTATTGTTATCGTATTGATGTTTTTCAATAGAGTATTTACTTGTTATGGTGCCGTCACATAAATCTGCACCATAGAGGCACTGTTAAGTATAATGTCGATTTTAAACATATTGTATTACAATATAAAATAATTTCAATAGTAATTTAAATATTATTGAATACGCCGGTTGAACGTAATAGTTGCTAAACTTGTATGAAGCAAGTCCTGGTGCATTGTTAATTTGACGATCTAAACGAATTTCGTCTGCCTTCGAACTTGAACTAATGTGCAACGACAAGTTATTGGACGTTTCGAGAACTTTTCGCCTATTTTGTATTCATATTTGATGGATGTTTTCACCAAGTAAAATAAAACGGATTGATACGAGAGAAAGCCCCGAAATTATCAATGACTATTTGATTAGAACGTACCCACCATGCAAAAGGTTTTATTCATTGTAACGACACGCTACATTGCCTATGTATTACTGGCATTGATACCAATTACACTTCGGCTAATATGGAGCCCATACACTGAGCACGTTCTTAAGTCCAGTTCGACCACGTTCTGAAGAAAATGAAGAACTGGATGTGAACTTGCTTGAACGTGTAGTTTTGGTCAAAACAATTCTACAATATGATTGAATGACGTTCATACACAGTTCGCGCTTCGTGCAGCTCGTTCCTATCCCGTGCTATCCCGTTGCCAGTCCGTCTGTATCCAGTTCAAATCGGGTCAATTTTCCTATTGTCCCCGTTGGTATTCCGTTTCCAGTCAGACCGAGCCCGTCCTCAGCCAGTTCGATCACATTCGTACGCAGTTCTTCTTTATTAGTTGTGCAGTGGTGACTCGTTCAAAGGCAGTTCTCATTCCGTCCTACTACGTTCTTAGTACGTTTAGGACGTAGTTGCAGCCACGTTCTGCACGGCGATTATAAAACCGACTACGTTCCTGCCAGTTCTCATTTATGTTTCACGCTTTGAGCCGACCAGACGTAAATTTGTAATGCCTCCAAGAAATAATTCCGCCAAATTGGCAGTGCGGCTAAAGGCTGCCGCAATTTAAAAAAACACAAATCAATATCTCAACTGAAAAACGTCAAGAAAATGCAGTTTTCCAGTTAAAATCGGGTATTTTTTCTTATTGCCCCCCTTGGTATACCGTTTCCAGTCAGACCGAGCCCGTCCTCAGCCAGTTCGATCACGTTCGTACGCAGTTCTTCTTTATTCGTTGTGCAGTGGTAACTCGTTCCTAACCCGACCTTAGTACGACCTATCCGTTCTTAGTACGTCCATTCCGTTTCCAGTACGTTGTTACTACGTTTAATTGTAGAACGGGATGATCGGAAGAAAATTTTGAGTAGGCTCAAAGTTCTGAAACACCTCTCCCGTTCAACCCCGTTCCAGGCCGTCCACAAAGTTCGAAGACAGTTCGAAACACGTTGCTACTACGATCACTCCGTTCTCACACAGTTCGAGCCCGTTTAGTCACATTTTTTTCAGAACGTACTTCGAACGGAGTCAGTGTATCGGGGGTATAACGTTGAACTTTTATTATTGTTATTCTTCTTTATCAATTCCATGTATTAAAAATATCATCGAACACATGTTATATTTATATTGGAAAACATGTTATATACATTCGGCTATAAATGATTGTTTACGTTATAACATCTCACACCTCGTGCACAGCTCATCTAATTCATATTAGATTTTCTGTTTCATTCTTTTAATAAATATTTTCCCCCGTTTCAATCGCATTCAATTGTTTGTGCACTTGGTTTGGTTTTGAGATGTATAGGGACAATTTAAGGATTCTTTAAAAGGACGCTATGTTGGACGATATGCAAACTGTTTTATTAGAAAACACAACAAGATGCGTCTCACGTTACTCAAATTGTACTGCATCAAGAAGGATGAAACCTCGCGAAAACATCAACCAGCATCATGTGATTATAACATGCTATGTATTTCCTGATTTATAACATAACTGGCATTAGTTCTATGTATATCTCTTTTTTGCACATGTATGTATACATATTGGTTGTATTATTTTTTTTATATATTCATCTGTAATGGTTTATCTTAACCTGCGGTGTGAACCGAATAAATACGGAGGCGAAGATGGGCTTAATGTTCCGTCCGAGCAAATGTGGTTACTAGTTATTGTTTTATATTAGAAGTGCGAAAACACCAATGTAAATAATACAATGTCCGCTTCTAATGCAGTGTTCGTGTATCAATATAATGCTTTGTTTGCAAATGTGGATACATACAGATACGTAGAATATTAGCCAACTTAAATTCAGATTTAGAAATGTTTGTAGGTTTAGGATGCTATAGTAGCATCACACTAGCTTTGAACTGTTGAGTCTTTAAACTGCAGGAATGGCGTGACGTCAGTCTGCAGTGGGATCCCGAAGAATATGGAAAAATCACGACCCTTGAATTGCCGTCGAAAGACATATGGCTGCCAGATATAGTCCTCTTCAATAAGTACGATTTGTTATATTTTTTGTGCTCAAGTCAAACGTTTGGTTTCAATTTGACATGTATGAACTCATTCAAAGAAAGCAAAATTCAACTAGACATATAAGTATGGCATGATAGATTTGATTTATTTAAACAGATATAACAGATATATATTATACATATCATATTGTTCTGTAGTGTTATTTTGTCTATAAATCATGCCCTTTTTTGGGCGTGGGCTTTGCTTTTTCCTCATTTGTTTCAGGCACTTATTTGTCGACAGAAAATAATTGTAGAAATTCAATAATGTGCAATTCGTATTAAATACAATTGGTATGGTGTCCCCGGGCCAATTGTAGAGTGTACAACGCAGTCACAGCAGCTGTATTAACCCAAACTGAAAAATGTCGGCCCTTTCTTACCCTTTACCTTATGTTTGTGAATGTGTAGACGTGGTGGTTAATATATCGTATATATTATGATTTAAACGAGTATACACACTGATTGGTAACGAAAACTGTTAGTTAAATTGAACATTCAAGTACTATTTATTTCGATACTGTAACACTTAAATTTCTTCGTGCTTGAAATGACTGATTTTCAGCGCTGATGGAGATTATGAAGTGACTTTGATGACAAAAGCAACGATCGACTACAACGGCTGTGTCATGTGGGAGCCCCCAGCCTTATACAACAGTTCGTGCACGATCGACGTAGAATTTTTCCCTTACGATATACAATTCTGCTCAATGCGATTTGCATCATGGACCTACACTGGTGGCCAAGTTGACCTTATTCATGAATGCTCTACTACCAAGCATGCGCGAGAAGTCATTTTAAATGGTATTGATTTGAGAGATTTTTACGAATCTGGTGAGTGGGACATTTTAGAAGTGACTGCTGTAAAGAACGTTAACAACAACACCGATTATCCGGACATGATATTCAATGTCACAATGAGGCGAAACCCCTTGACTTATACCATTAATTTGATTATTCCATCTGTGGCGATATCCTTCTTAACTATCCTTGTATTTTACCTTCCCTCTGATAGCGGCGAGAAGATTACTTTGAGCATCTCTATTTTGCTCTCACTGAATTTCTTTTTCTTGCTTCTGTCGGAGATTATTCCACCAACGTCAATTGCTGTACCTCTGATTGGAAAGTATCTGCTCTTTACACTGATTCTCATAACATTGTCAATCATAGTTTCCGTCATCACGTATAATGTCCATTACCGTTCGCCGTCTACGCACACGATGTCTCCATGGGTACGGAGAGTTTTTCTAAACATTCTACCCAATATGCTTTTAATGCGACGCCCAAATCTTGAGAGTGAGAAGGTAGCGCGAACAATAGTTCGCACGAGAAATGGAGTAGAGATGCGAGACCAGTTTGTCAACAGACGAGACTTTGAGTTCGAAACCATGCGTCTTACCGCCACTGATGACGTGGAAGAGAAGGTTACGGGTCTTTCCGTAGAGGTACAAAAAGCCATTGACAGCATATGCTTCATAGCAGAGCATCTGAAGAAGGACGACAATACTGCGTCCGTAAGTGTTTTATATTGATGTATCTTGCTCTGCTAAACGCAATCTTCATCTTGTATTTTTGTTTAATCGGGCATCCACGGCAATTCATATGAGCTTTTTCTTTTCCTCGAACATTTACAGAAACATAGTACCTTTGCTCATATGCACATTATTGCTTGCCTTTACCAGGTAAGGGAAGAATGGAAATATGTTGCCATGGTGTTGGACCGGCTGTTTCTCTGGATATTCACAGTGGCGTGCGTGGTAGGAGTCTTTGGCATAATCTTACAGGCGCCGACCCTCTACGACAACAGACAGCGGCTGACGCCAGTGGATAGCTCCTACCGATGCCTGCATTCAGTGGGACGTGACGAAGGTTAATCAAAACAAAGAAATCTTCGTTAACAATTTAGTTTTTCCCATATTATATATTAATTCAGGATTGAACATTCATTTATTGAATGACTTTTCTGATGATGATAATGATAATGATGATGATGATGGTGATGATGATGATGATGATGATGATGACCGCACCGCACTATTCTAATAAACAAAGGCGTAGAACAGAAATCCATTTGTTCCGCTTTCATATTCGCGACCAAAAAGCCAGTTGCGACATAAAAACAAACTTTGGAGTTATATTGCGAGTAATCAAACCAGACAGGGATTAACTCTTATTGTTTTATATAGCCTCATACAAGAAGTAATAAAAGAACAATTTAAAAACTATTATACGAAAATAGTTGTCATTCTAACATGCTTTCATAATGTATTTATGCAATTGTAATGAAAAGTTTATTTTCCGTTTGTGTATTTTTTTCGGCATCGTTAACGAGTAGCTTTACAAAGCTAACTTTGGTCTATATGTAAAGATCAAAAGTACGAAGATAGAATATGAAATACAATAATAGGATTACACTATACAATAATCAAGTTAAAAATACCTTTGACAGACACACGAGTTGATGAGTTTGTGTTCATTTAACTGGTCAATTATTCGTGATGATGACCTTTATGATAATGTATGTTTAAGGTCACAGGCAGTTCGTTTTTTTTACACACAAAAACAAAAAAATAAACGTATAATAGACTATAATGTATAAGTCATCGACAAACTGTTGTCTTTATTTCATGTTTCACATGTCCATTTTTCATCTATGGTGTTGTAGAGGTAAACATTGATGAGTTTATTGCAGGTTTATTCACAGCAAACAGATCAGATCATACGATGTGTTTTACTTCCAGACAGTAACAGGGTAGGTCAACTCAAGAAGATACTAACTTTTAGCTTTGCGATGTAATGCAAAACTGCAGTATCGCGTTTGCTTTCAGCAAAGTAATCGCAATTCATTTTAAGTGATCCGAAGTTTGGGTTAAAGTTCGCTTGTTAAAACTAAATGGTGTATTAAAGCTCCATAATAATTCAGACGCATGGGGCTACTGATAGCTTACAAACAACAATGAGTCCGCACAGGCTAATCAGGGACGACAATTTTCGCTTTTATGGAATTTTTCGTTTCAATGATGTCTCTTCTTAGCGTAAATTCAGTTAAGGCGGCAAGTGTCGTCTCTGATTAGCCTGTGCGGACTGCACAGGCTAATCTGGGATGACACTTTACGCACATGCATTTTGCCCAGTTTTCTCAGAACACGACACAATTTTGTCAGTTTATACAATGTATCAATATATCACATACTTATTCTCGTGTTTCATATAAATTTCAGTGCCGCTGGTCATCTCGAAGTCAAGACGTTTACAAAGGCCACATTTCTGTACACAGGACTTTTTATATGAGAACCACTGGCTATATATAAAAGAACGCACACAATGAATGTCGAATTTGTAGTTTTCGATGTGTTAAACTGTTCCATGAATGAAACTCGGATCGTGGGCCTTCGATGGTTTTGAGGTTGACTTGGTACACATGCGTGCAATAGACTCGTAGTCGACCATTGTTATTGAGAATATCATGGACTTGAGTGCGTTTTACCAGAATTGGAATGGGACCTCGTGTCTCTGACAGCTCATGAACATGTGCAAATCTGCATTTGCTGCATTGGACCTCATTTTGACATTACATTCTATGTGATATTAAGACGAATAAATTTTACCCTATGCCGTGATTTCATTCCTTACGGTTCTTGTATTTACGCCCATTCTGACAGCGGAGAGAAGATAACGATCTGTATATCCGTGCTTCGCTCCCTTACCGTGTTCGTATAACTACTCACGGAGATCATCCCACCGACATCAATCGTCAGTCAGATACTTGGAAAATATCTCCTGTTCACCATAATTCTAGTTACCCTGTTGATAATTGTAACAGTATTCATTTTGCTAATCCACCTTCGTTCACAAGCCACCCATTAGATGTCGAGATGGACAACAGTTACGTTTCTTATCATTTTGTCAAGGTTGCTTATGATGCAGCGACCTGTTATGCGCAAGTACAGATATCTGAGATGCAACTGTGTTCGATAAAGACATCCCGTCATCGAGTCAGTCTTTGTTCAATCTAATTAACAGCGCATTGCCGAGGACGAGCCCGTAGAAATACATCCGGCGTGGGGACGTAACGTAAACCGATCGGCGCATAGGACATGGTGTCGTGTTCTGAGAAAACTGTGCAAAATGCGTGTGCGTTAATTGTCATCCCAGATTAGCCTGTGCAGTCCGCACAGTCTAATCAGGGACGATAATTTCCGCTTTTATGGAATTTTTCGTTTAAATGATGTCTCTTCTTAGCGAAAATCCAGTTAAGGCGGAAAGTGTCATCCCGGATTAGCCTGTGCGGACTGCACAGGCTAATCTGGGATGACACTTTACGCACAAGCATTTTGCCCAGTTTTCTCAGAACACGACACAATGCTCCGCCATTATAACTCAGATCCACGATGCGTTCTGCTCCACACCGTGAACTATGGGCATGTCACTAAAACTACATTATAACAAAAGAAAGTATGACACAATAAATTTATTGGAACAAACAGATAGACATCCTACAAAAGTATAATCTCACGTTAGATGGAAACGTTGTGTAGAACGTTAATAATCATCCGTAAATACGTTTTTTTACAACATCATTCTGACTATATAAATAATTATGATGTTCAACAAATGTTCAAGCAAAGTATGTGTACTATTAAACATGTTATTTACGATAAAAAATGAACATCGTGATGTCTTTAACTTCTCAAACTGTGTCGTGAATGTGTCAAACGATAACGGTATAACAATCAAAACTGATTTCTCTGTTTATAGTGTATACAAGAACACACTTTATTCAAAACGCAAGTGAAAATGGGTTTTTCTGCTGAATACATGAGTTTCAAATAACGATGGGATTATGTTTTTTGAAAATGCAAATATGCGTGTTAATCATGTGATCATATGTTTGTATGTGTGTGTATTATGTGGCCAAAGGCAAGTATTTGCTGATTCTGCAAATACACGGGAACTGTTAATACAAGTGCATATAACAGTAAAAAAGTTGTTTGGGTTAAGAATAGATAAACTATTGTTAACCCGGTCACTTATAAAATATGTAATGAAAAGGTAAAATCGCGAAAGGTTAATGCAACATAACTGCGTTCTTTTTGTATTAACGATGTATCGCGTTCATTTTCCTAACCGACTTGTACTTTCAAATGAAGCAATAAACAAGAAGCCTGTATACACACATTTAGCTGACATTAGTTATTCTCTTGTTTGTCTACACCTCATTAAAGACTGATATATCTCAATCCCCGCCGGGCGATAACGGTCATGGTGGTATCGGTGTTATCTAACTCCCAGGCTGGGACGACAAGTTCTATTACCAGAAAAGAAAACAATGATTGAGATGATATAGACTATCACGTTGTGCCTGGGTTTTATGGGCTTATTGTGTGTGTTTGTGTATGTAACATACGGCGGGTGTCATGTACTGTTTGATAAGACACATTCGTGGGTTTCTCAGTCGTAGAGAATACATTGTTTCACTGGATCGTCATCATCGATTAAGATTGACGCTAAATATTGCGGAGTAAAATCCCACAGTTTAATTGATATTGTGTTTCACTTACGTCCAAATAGACCCACTGAGCGTTTGTACACATGTATTTCGAAGTTTCTTTGCAGGTCCATCAACCCCTTCACGGGTGAATCTGTAGAGTGGGCCTAATAGGCAAACTGAAATCAGAGGTCAGGTTTATAAGAACCGGGGAGTGGGTTGGTTAAAACAAACGTCCGTTTCCCAAAAGGACCTGGCCAAAATGTCTAGTGAGCTAGAAATTGAATACTGTCTAAAATAGTGTTGGGGCCCCGGGCCTAACTACATTGGTAGCATGTGTCAAATTAAGGCCTACAGTGTTTGTATCAAAATAAACTATGAATTCAAGTTACTTAACTTTATTCAAAACGTAGTTTAAAATAACATCAACACGTAGTTTAAAATAACATCAACACGTAGTTTAAAATAGCCTCAGCATATGCGTCATAGCGATAACGTAGACATAGTTAAAACAGTCACACGATTCAATGTACATGCTCTTAAAATACTTTGAAGCGATTTAACAATACGTTCCATCAACTTCAGTGATAAAGTCGACACATTCTAAATATTCTGTGAAAAAAGTGTAATCTGACGGATTTAGTTTTATTCTAAATGTGTATTCTTTACCTGTTATTTAAACTAATCACACACACATGGATTAGAATTAACATGTTTCCGAGAGCAAACTGATGATACTGCTCTCCCCGACTAGAAAAACCTAAGACTGACCATGAATCAACAGAGTGTTCGAAATGTGGCCGAAAATTGTCCACGGACCAGTCAAAAATCGGCCATCGACCAAAAAACGGCCACATTTCGAACGGCCATGCACCGGCCTAAAACGACCAACGCTACCGGGCGGAAATCGGTTATAGCAACAATATGGCGGAGAATTGAACGCTGACTTTTTCTCATAATTAAACAAACATGGATGACTTTAATTACTTAAGTGTTACTACCAAATACTAATCTGAATACTAATCGCGGAAATCGACATCAGACTACTGTGTTAAAATTTATGTAAACTAAAGGGAGACAATTCTTGGTTATGAAATAAATCGTTCGAAATGTAAACGGCTTAAAGTGTTAAAGTTGATATTCTTAGAATCATTGGCACCAAGATGAAAAGCAACAATACCTCATTTGTGCTTGTTAGTAATTGTATGTTAGTTGTATTGGTACAAAACAACTTAGATACAGCACCGCACCGTCACAGAGGAATGATACTTGATCATATCGATTCCGAGAGCGGCCTTTTTGCAGCTTTGAGAAAAGCATATGGGGATATTTTCATAAGAAACATGACCTAATTATTTAATTGTCCGTTTTTTTTTATGTCACAGTGTTTATAATATGTGTTTAAATTTAGCGATTTGCATTACTTTTAACAACCCAGATGTCAAATCTCATCATAGCAAACTGGCATCAGTATTACATAAAATACAAAATGTTTCCACGGTACTAAACATAATAATATTTGGAATGTGAATACATGAAATGATGCAGATGACGGAAAGTAGAATAATTTAGGTTTGAACTAATAGTTTTGACAGATACACTATCTTAAGCCTCTGGTTTATTAGATGTTGCGATTGAATTATGAAGTGCTTTATTTAATTTAAATGATATTGACTTGTGCACCAATTTGAGTATTATTGAAAAACAAAAGTTCATTAATCAGATGTATTTATTAACAATACTATAATATTTGGAATACTATCAAATTATTAAAGCCCCATTACTACTCAAAATCAACGAACATTTCGTACACTATTTCGCAAAATAAAGTTAAGTAATTAAAAATCAGTGTTCCTTATAGCAATTGTCGAAATTTCAACGCCCGATGTGGTCTGCTAACATAGATTTCTGTAGATACAAAATGCTCGTCTTAATGTTTTGTGACACAATAAATTCCATGTTAATTTCCCGCAAAATATCTGTTCATACGACACACGAACACTAAAATGGTACACTTTTAGTGTTCATGTTTCGTATGAATAGATATAGTGAAATAGAATTAATTATGCCACAAACAAATAAAAACGAGCATTTTGTATCTACAAACATCTATGTTACCAGACCACATCTGGCGTTGAAAATTTGGTAATTGCTATAAGAAACACTGATTGTTAATTGTTTAACCATATTTTTCGAAATATTGTACGAAATTTTCGTTGTTCTTGAGTTGTAATGGGTCTTTAAAATTATAATAATCATATTTGATTTTCTTCTTCACCGAGATCCGAACCCGTGACATATTGGAGCGAATTTCATTGTATGCCAAATCTGAGAAATGTTCAAAGGAGTTATCATGTTTGCATAAATAGTCCATAGATAGTCGAAAATACTTTTTTAATCAAATAAACTATATGTTCAAATTGATAATGTATAAATGCAAACGCGAATAATTCTCCGATTGTTGGTGATAATACATTGAAACTGTCATAATAAAATTGTTAATTAAGCTATAACTCATTTCTTAATGTCTACACAGTATTCATCACATTTAATAATCAAGTTATGAAAAGAATGGATAAACAAAGTTGCGACCGATTTATTTAGTAATTATATGTTTACAACATGTTCATATCTTACAATTGTCAACAACGATATTAAACAAATATAACCCGTGAGAAAAGCACTTGTCATGAATAGTGTATGTAAACACCAGACCTTTCGAAAAGTATAATCAGTTTTATTTATTTAAACCAACCCTTTTATTTTGATAATAAAGCAATTATAATAATTGACAAAGATTCTCAATTTTAAATAGCACTCTTTTTAGACAAGTGCTCAAAGAAAATGTGATTTGTTTCTATTCAAAGCATAATATACGAAATACATGTATGTTTAAATTAACAATATGTAAATGCCAAAGCGAATAATTCTCCAAATGATATTGCTGTTTATTCGAAACTGCTAAAATGCATACAAATGATTCTTCTTAAGATTGACAAATCACGTTATGAAACGCTTCACAAAACAGTTTTGTAAGATTTGTTTGGTAATTGCATATTATAAAGAACGATTTACAGCAGTTTCATATCGTCCTATTGTCAACTACGACTTTGAACAAATATTATCCATGGAAGAAGCACTTGTCCTAAATAATAGTATTTAAATATTAGGCATTTTAAAAAATTGAAGTGTCATTTAACATTAAGCTAACGCTTCCATATTGAGAAAAGCAATTATAAAAATTGATAAAGATTCTTTACTTTTAAATATCATGCTTTCATAGACAACTACAAAAATGAAAGGCTATGCTGCCCTTTATTACCCATGTAATACCGTCGCATTTGTTCAACATTTTAAACATTTATTCAAATGTAATTCAAGTATGAACCCACTTTATTGGTAATACACAAAGCATGGGCTGTTTACAATTGCCCGGGTTGACCTCATCGTTTAATGTTTGCGTTACAATTGAAATGATCTCATGACATACACCAAATGTATGGGGTGGGATACATCTAAAAAATAATTTGACAAGGGAATCGTCTTTTTATTTGTTATAATGTATCTCTATTTAAGCACAAAACCTCTACCAATTTTGCCTCGCATGAACTTGCGCGTCTAGCAAGATGTTTCCCATATATTTCTCTCTCACAAAGACGAATGGCAATTCATTAATAGCGATTCAATTAATTGAAGAAGATCGGCAGACAGGAATCAAGAAGTACAACATGGATCAACATAACGCGATAATGCATTGTGATATAAAATCTAGGGAATGAGATTGCAAAGCTTCGATTGACTTACGGCCAAAAAGTATTTGATATCAATTATGTATAACGATGAGTTTTCTTATTATTTGTAAAATATGATTTATATTTGTGTCAGTAATTCAGTGCTCTTGTTAAACCTTATTGAAAACTGGATTTGTATTTTGATGCATTTTTTTGAATGGATTACCCACAGTATTTTTCTCAATAACATGCCTTTGTTTCAGATAAACATTATGATAATGCGAACTGCATGTATGACGATCTCGAGAACAGACATAAATGATGAGTTTTCAAATGTTCAGTGTAAGTGAAGTGAGCATTATTAGTGAATTTTGCCTAGAAGTCGTTCTAACACTGAAGACAGGTACCTTTGCTTTGATCGATCTAAATGCGTGTGGTAGCAAACATCATCAGCTGTTACTGTCGGTGTGTAAGCGATAGTGCAACAGACTGTAATATACATGGCAAAGCCTAACAAAGACGATCTGCGTTTTGAACATTGTTTGAGAAAGCGATAGTTTTCTGTTTAGGAAGTGAAATAATCAAATGTGTCGTGTTCTGAGAAAACTGGGCATAATGCTTGTGCGTAAATTGTCATCCCAGATAAGCTTGTGCAGTCCGCACAGGCTAATCAGGGACGACAATTTCCGCTTATATGGATTTTTTTTGTTTAAATGATGTCTCTTCTTAGCGAACATCAAGTTTAGGCGGAAAGTGTCGTCCCTGATTAGCCTGTGCGGACTGCACAGGCTAATATGGGAGGACACTTTACGCACATGCATTATGCACAGTTTTCTCAGAACACGACACATTAATAAGGGGAACACGTTCGAACAAGATATTGTTGATTGAGTTGAAGATGAAATAATACTAATTTCACCATAGTGTGAAGAATATATAAAAATTAAAGTTCAATATTTTTTTAAATTGCTATTTTACATAAGTAACTGATCATCCAATATAAATACATAAATATGTTTGCATAATAAAACATTAATTATCAAATATATACATTAACACAGTCCAAACACGATGTAATAA
Source organism: Dreissena rostriformis (assembly GCA_007657795.1). Taxonomy (NCBI): domain Eukaryota; kingdom Metazoa; phylum Mollusca; class Bivalvia; order Myida; family Dreissenidae; genus Dreissena; species Dreissena rostriformis. Next base: position 88,755 of record VMBQ01000912.1, on the reverse strand, counting down.
CATGGCTTAATAAACACGTTAAAAAGAACTCTATTAAAACTGAGTGCAGTTAAAATCCCTAAAAGATAGGGGCATCTTTGGGTCGTGAATAGACGGAGCGTTCAGAAAGATTGCAATCGAACCAACGGCACAGGCTGACGTGAAGATCATCAGAAATAGCCGATCGAGCACCATGGCAATATAGTTCCAGTCAAGCATTTCCTGCAATACATCGCAAACAAAGGGTAAACAGGTGCAACCAGACTTAATTGTAGAAAAGTATTATTATTATAGTCTCATCGTTTTTACTATGTTGGTCAGTTTGTATTTTTCTGGAAACAAAACAGAATAATTAACAAACAATAAGTCTCCATTTAAACAAGTCTTTAACTTTAAAAGCCATGGTAATAATTGTTAGTGCAATTTAAATCCAAATAATGTCGTTTATTTATTACCTTCTTTACGTCATCCGTTTTCTTGAGATGGTCAGCGATAAGTCTCACAGCTTTAAGTGACGCCTTGATATTTTCAGGATAAATTGTAAGTGACGATTTCGGACCTGGGATGACGATATTTTTGTCCGGTGTCGCAGGTTGTAAATTGTTGGTCATCTTTTCTTTTTCTTTCTTTTTCTCTTTACTTTCTTTAATGATTTCATCCATCAAGTCAGTTATGTTTTTGTCTTGATGATTAGGCCTTTTCATGCACAGAACTTGAGGAAGAATTTCCGTAAACACCCGTTGTTGCCAAGGTGTTATCGTGTGGGTCGATGGTGACCGGAAGTATATGCTCAATGTAGTTACCGTAAGAACGATTGACAGCGTCACGACGATCATTGTGAACAGGAGGTATTTGCCTAGCAACGGTATCACCAAGGAGGTTGGCGGGTTCATGTCAGACAGCAAGAGGAAAAACACAGTCAATGTTAAAAAGATTGATATCGACAATGTTATTTTTTCCCCAGATTCATATGGCAAGTAAAATACTAGAACAGTCAGCAAAGAAATAGCCATTATAGGCATTATTAGATTGATTGTATAAAATAAGGTCTTTCGTCTAAGTGTAATGTAGAATGTTATATCTGGATACGGAGCATCGGGGCAACAGGGGTATTTCTTGACGTTTCTCTTGGCAGTGACATTTATCAAGTTCCATTCCACGTGTTGGCTATATTCGCATAGGTCAACACCCAGGGAAATAAAAGTTTGATTATTTTCTAAACTCACACCTCTGTCTGTTTCAGCAATGTGTCGAAGATCAATCTGAAAAGTGGTTTTATTGAATTTTTTAAGCTAAAATTTGTAAGGCGTTTTAGATCATTGAATGTCCTACACGTAATGCTATTGTATGTCTTATTATAAGTATATATGTAGTTTATACATATATATTTTTCAATGTCCGTGTGCTGTGATTAAGCCAATGTATTCTTCACTTGAATTATTCTTTTGGCATTACTGTTTGTCAGTTTAAAATGTATAATATACCTCATAACAAACACAAGTGAATAAAACAGTTAAATAGCGTAACAAATTGTTATTCACAACTGAAAACTCGTGGATATAATTAATTCCGACAAACATGCTTACCTCTGTGCCATCAAAAGTCCAGGAGCTGAATTTCATGAAGCATTCCTGCTCGTCAAATGGGAAATACTCGACGTTAATCGGGCAGTAACTTTTGTAAATCGCTGGGGGCTCCCAAATCACAAGTCCGGTGTAGTTGACAAATGCTTTGTTCAAAAGGGTCACGGCAAAATCTCCATCTGCACTGTTAAAAACAAAAAATGTTTCATAGAAAAACTATATCAGAGAGCAAAAACTCAGTCTTAAATACTTCACGCACTTGAAAACAATGTAGGCATCTGTTTAGAGTTTCAACTAAAACATATGAGCCTCGATTTGTGCACAGGGTGTTTAATGCATGTGCGTAAAGTGACGTCCCGGATTAGCCTGTGTAGTCCGCACAGGCTTATCCGAGACCACATTTTTCGCTTCTATTGTATTGTTCGTTTAAAGGAAAAAAGTTTTTGACAAAATCCAGTTTTGGCGGAAAGGGTCGTCTCTGATTAGCCTGTGCGTACTACACAGGCTAATCTGGGACGACACTTTTCGCACATGCATTAAACCTCCTTTTCAAAGAGCGAGGCTCGTTTATTTTTTTACTTTAAAGGATTCACACATGCCTACGTACTTGTTATACAGAACAATGTCGGGGCGCCATATTTCTTCAATGGGAAAATAAGTGGATGTAACGTTCCCGAAATCCGAAGGTTCCCATCGTATTCGCCTATCTATCCATTCCTTGGAACATAAATCCAAAAGCATGAATGCAATAGGCCATGTACACAACTAAACGTGCGAGATAAATACAAATAATATTGATTTGTATTAAACCAGAAATGAATAACATGCACGCGATTAATTAATTAGATTAACTACATACAATACAGAACAATAAGTTATATAATAACGTTGTTGACTTACATGTCTTAACCACACATTAGTGATTATTATCTGATTTCTCTCCGACTGAAAATATAAAATTAAAATGAAGTAAAAGTAGAATGAAGTACAGGCATGTCTTAAAACTCGAACGCTCTAGACATATGGCAAATCCTAAAATATACGTTGCAGAGCAATGCTAATAAGAAAACCATGTTCTGTCAATCAAAATTGTAATCATCAGACCTCATAATTACTCAAACACATTGTATGGAATATACCTCTGGCATTATTCCATGAAGTTGAATGGCTGAGAATTAGCACACACACTGCCAACATCAAGGAACATTTGAACACACGCAAAGATGAACATAAAACGTTAAAATCCCTAGGTTATGCAGAGAAAACCTTTTTAACAATCGATGACAATCATACATATTTGATATGAGTTATTTAATGTGAATAAAAAGTTTATGTTTTTCATAAATATAAGGACGACTTCTGTATAAATACATGGAAGAACGTAACAAACATCATTATACACGTCTATTTGCACCGTCTAGTGATGACTCAATTTTTAGTAAGTGCAATTGTCCCTATACCTATATTTCTGATAAGATTACTGTTATGAAAACATCAAATCGGTAAGATGTAAATGTTTGTCTCACAATGGAAGCGCATTATAATACCATAAATGGATTTTATAACGTATGGGTAAGGGGCGGTTACAGGCAATGGTTTATTTGCACCTACCACGTCGATTATCTGGGAGAGTCTCATACCGAGCTTTACAGTGAGCACGTCGGGTTCCTTGTCGCCGGGAGGTCTGCACAGCTTGCTATAGCGCCTTTCCTGTGGGATAACATATTCATGTACCTCAACAATAACAAAACACGTCCGCAACAATTAAGCATGTAACATGAATCTAATATGGGAATGAGGAAACTCAAGAGTCAGTATCAAGAGGGGAATTTATGTTAATATCAGATAGTGACCAATTGATTATACAATTTAGGATAATACGTGCAAACATTATACTTAATATAACACACGATTAATGCTGGGATTACCGTATTGGAACATTCAACTTAAAGCAGTTTTTTTTCATACGTATTTAAGTCAAATTTTAATGATTGATATTATTTATTTAACCTTTACAAAATGTGTAAACATTAGATGTCAACGTTAAAAATGTCACAAAATATGTTAAAAAGTAACAATTTTCCAGTTATCAGAAACAGTATACTAAATTACGATTACAAATATTGTTTATAGTATTAATTTATTATTGTTTTACATCATTTGTTCAGGTTTTCGAGGCAAACACGATATTGAATATGAATTTATGCCAATACATTTTACAATACACTTATATATATATATACTTTTTTCTGATCAACAAAAAAACCTATTACATCCCTACCTTTAAAAGATGATGGTGTAGCCGCTGCTCATCCGATATGTAGGGCTGTCGACCGTTGACGCCAACTCCGAAGGCAACCAGGAACACAGACACAAGTAAAACAAGTTGCCATTGCCTTAAGTCCGACATTTTGAGGCAGCTATTATATACTTATATTTACTAACATGAATAGTTCAACCACAAAGCCCAACAACTCGGCAACGCACTAGATTCCGTTAATTCACTTTACTGTTTTCACGAGTATACATCTCAACGTCACTGCATGCCGAAATATAAAGGTGTACCGCTTGTCGGTATATCCAAGCCACAACTTTCTTGCTTACGCTGATACAGGTTAAACCTCATAAACTTACGTCCCGAGAAGTTTTGTAATAGGCGAACACAAAGAAATAGTTTCCCTCCAATACACCTTCGAGATCGTTAATGAGCTTCAGATGCATACCTGAATGGCAACATGTTGCTACATACCTTTAGCTATGGTTCACTGATAATAATTCGGAATAAGAAATAATCAACATTAGGTTACAATGTTTCCTTTACATTACACATATTATCCAGGAGTCAACACAATTTATGTACACAAATATATATTACATTTGGTATTCAAATAAAAATGTGTAACACTATCAATTTTTTAACTTGATTTAAATAAAAAGTGGTGCTAACTTGTTCGCTTTAACAGTATAAAAGTGAAGTTTTAACTTAACATATGCTTTAAATTTATCTAGGCGGAGTGAAATTGTAGAAAAATCAATATTGTAATAAACTTTGATGATGATCAGTGATGCGTACAGGCAAGCACAACATACGTTGTAGTTATCGTACAATGATGCGTTCTTGCGTTTCGATTATATCGATGATTGGTATAGGTTTAATGTATATAACCAATTATTTTGCTATAAACACATTTTAATAGTATTTGTGTTAGATATGTGTTATTGGTTTGAATGTTTAAAACATCAATTTGTATAGGAAGTGGCCGCCTCTGTCAAAAGTACATGCTACTTTTAAATATAACATAATATCCCATGGTCCGCTAAAAAAAACACTGCGTACAATTTATGTTGTGTTTACGAATTTATACATTGTTTTACTTTTTTATTCCTCGTTAGCAAATTTTTTATCATTTAATGCCGTTAGGCAAATTACGCGGCACAAATATAGCATGTGGATGTGTTCATTTGTGTCGTTGCCTGGACACTAACTTAGTTTAAACATATTTTTTATTTCAAACAATAAGAATTGTTATACAAAGAATTTCATACACTATTTATAATATGTACACGTTCGAATAGGATCGGATCGAAAGACAAGGTCTTATATAGTTCTTCTCCCTAAGTTGTGGGAACGACTAAGTAAGAAGTGTGGACGACTTAGTAAGAAGTGTGGACGACTTAGTAAGACGTGTGGGCGACTTAGTAATACGTCTTTCGAACGACATAGCTTTTTTACTATGGAACAACATAAACAACCAATAAGCATAAGCGCGGTTTGAACGGATTTAAACGCGCGAATCGGTCCGTATAATATCATACGAAATTATGTAGGTCTGTCTTTATCAGCCATTTTTAAACATGCGTTAAATATGTGTATTCTGGCTAGTATTTCACTACCACAACTTATTTATGTCGTTCACACGACATCTTATGTCGAAATGAATTACGGAGATAATTTATAAATCCACACTCAATAAATAAAACTTATATAAATAATGTTAATACACATTCAGCCATTTCAAAACGGTACACTATTAATTGGGATAGAAATGCATCACAATTTACTGGCAGTTTGTTCGCTCTTAGAGTATTCTAGAAACACTTGTATGAACAGAAAGCCCCAATCAAAAGAAAAAAAAAATGTGCTACATGTTCAAAGCAACGCATTATCTCAATGATGTTGTGCGTACAATACAGGTATAAAACATCTGACGATGTATTAAGATGTTGATATCTATTTAAACTATTTACTTAACTTGGCACAGCAGTGTTAAGCTTTCAATTCTGTTTGTTTCAGATGGGTAACAGATGTTAGAAATCCGCACAAATTGTTAGTAACCAAATCAATTACAAGCGATAGATCTTCACATGCTTCCGATCAATTGAACATATCCTTATACTGTAATGATGATGTATTTAATGAATTACTATTCTTCAGGTATAACCTACCAAACATGTTGCATTTTCTTTTCCGAACGTCATTCAAGAAAATATTTAAATATGGCCTACAGGAAATATAATATATTCACAAAGTAGAACTTTAGCTGCACTGACAGGAAAGAAACCTTATTAAAGCATGCTTTCCTTGTTATGGCGATGAACCAATAAACCAGTTTTAAAGAGCTCTCCAAACCCCACACTTGATCTATAGGTGTCATAGCACCGCAACTCAAATTGAATAGCAATAACAGATAATAAATTGAAGTTTATATGGATTTATGTTGTGTTTGTGCGAGGCATGTGGAAAGTATTGTCGTAGGCATAGTTGTATTATTTTAGAATTGAAGAGCATTTTTTCCAGGTTTTCATCGGTGTAGGAACTGTCGGAAAAAAATACATCTTATTTGCATCAACGCCCACGGGTTACAAAATATGTAAATCAATAATTATAATTACAACCAAAAACCACCTATAACTTTAACAATTTAAAGGCCACATGGGAATACGATGACATCTAAAACCAGTTTCTGTTTTGATTTCATTTTGGTAGAATTTAAAATCGTTGAAGTATGCACCAAACTATGATGTCATTTCGCTAAGGACGAATGAAAAACAATGTCAACATGATTCGCGTAAAAAGACATTTTTCAACCTGTTAATGAAAAAAAGTCGTACCGTCATGAAAATTTGCGTTTTAATTTGCAACCGCAGTGGGTTCATTGTGAAATGAAGAATTGTTTAGTCACGTGTTTGGATTATTTAATCAGAATACAGCCTTTACGTGAAAGTGAAAGAAGCTGTAATGATGAGATTAGAGTACGAACTGGATCGTATACATAAAACTCATGGGGAAAACTTTAAAAACAAGAGATGTGTTTGTCAGAAACAAATGCCCCCTATTGCGCCGCTTTGATTTTTTTTTACCTTTGACCTTGAAGGATGACCTTAACCTTGACCTTTCACTCAAAATGTGCAGCTCCATGAGATACAAATGCATGCAAAATATCAAGTTGCTATAATCTATATTGCAAAAGTTATGACCATTTTTCGAAACCTAAACGCAAATGTGACGGAATTTCAGAAGGACAGACAGACAGACAGACTTAAGATTTACTCATTCATACTGTTGCTAATTTTGAGCATTCACCATTTGCAAAACAAAACAAATATTGGATTGCATATGAATTATTTGCTAATGAAATATTCCTTTTCTTACATATGTTTCGTACAAATTAGTACGATAAAGATGTACGCAAATCTCTATATAAACATGCTTTCAAAGTGTAACAATGTCAAGCAGAGGATTGTGTTGGTCATTCTTGCATAACCTGACGATACCAACACATATAATCAGATGCTTATCCCGTTTTTTTTATTTTAAAATTATTTTTAAAATGGTTTAATTCTACATTTGTATCCCGTTATGACTTTAACTTTTGAATTCATTCATCAACGTGTTCACCCTGTATTATTGAAGCTCCGTTTAAAATACTTTATCATTTCGGGAACACGAAAAGCAGTAAGAGTGAACCAGTTACAACTACCAATTATGTTCACAATTAAAGATCACTAATTGAAATAGTTTGAAACCACTGATATGTGATATATAACAGGCAATCATATTATATTTGTTTACATAAAACATAAAACGAACACAAACAATATTAAAATCCAGGACGAGTATTGAAAGTAATATTAACATATTTTTATAATTTAAAAGGTTAAGTTAATATAGCAACTTACTTTATGTAAAGAAAGCTTATATATGTTAACATAGTTTGACAAACACGTTGGCATAAATACGTGACTACAATGCAGTGTTTATTACAGAAGTATTATTTAAAAAGGTTTGCGATTTTCTAAATATAAATTAAACCGGTTAATTAGTAGATATTTAAAGGTATGGTTTATAACGAATCAGATACAAATCCATGCGAAAGTCACAATTTTCAAATTTAAAATAAAGGAATATATATTAGTTTATATTTTGTTACAGGGTAGGGTTAAAGCTTAACTCATATAAAAGAGAAAGAAAACATATGAATAGCACAATAAATAATTGATCATTTTTAAAGCAAGACTTGAGTCACAGAGCGACGGCTGCTGAAGAAATATACTAAGAGTGCCGAAGACGATGGTGTTCCAAAGAAAATCAGGATGATCCGGTCCATCATCCTAGCAACGTAGTTCCAGTCAAGATCTTTCTGAAATTCAAGACATATCTTTATATAACCGAAACGTTCGTATGTGTGTATTAGTTTTATAATTATCAAACATACGACACAAACATATTATTTTTTTATAATATCCAGTCTCTTTTCTAAACTATATCACGTGAATTTTACGCGTTCTTTAAAAGAACGAATTCTTTGTCGAGTAATTAATAAGCAACAATAAACAATGAATAATAACTCTAAATATAAGTGAGCAAGAGTTATTGTTCCTGTACACTGCAGATTGACTCTGTGAGAGCTACCTTAATTTTAAGCTAATAGCTATTTTGGTTTCAAGATAAGCTACGGACAAGAAATCAGACGCCGACGACAAAGACAACCTGAAACCAGTAAACCCCCTTACAACTTCGTTTTATGCGTGTATAAATATGGAACATGTGAACACAAAACAATAAAAACTATTTGTAAACATTCTGTTAACTAATTAAGAAATTCCAGTGCATTTTAGGCAAATTTTTATCAACTGGCGTCAATCATATGTCTAGCTTCTGAACTTCATGATGCACTCTTGTTGATCAAAAGGGAAGTACTCGACGTTAATTGGACAGTAGGTCTTAAGATGTTCGATGGCTCCCAGAAAATGCGACCGGTGTTATAGACCTTTGCATTTGTAAGGAGGATCACCACGAATTCCCCATCGGCACTGAAACAACGGCACATCTCAGGTTAGAGCAATGAAAACATTGACTTTTTTCTGAAAGCAAATTTATGAATGAATACACCAAATGAAACAATCTAAAGTGTTTTTGTTTATCAATTGTAGAACCTCAATTGAAAATACGAAGCACTCTACCTTGTTTACTAACAATATTTTGATATGAACAATTGAATATATAATCATAGAATGGTATATAACTGTAAATGAGAAGTTAACAAAACAATCGCCTACGCAATTTAACAATATTTCTTGATGTTTTATTTTAAACATATTTGTTATAAAGCACAATGTCGGGCCTCCATAATCCGTCAGATGGTATTAATGTCATCTTATATCCGCCGTATTCTTCGGGGTCCCATCGAAGTCTGTTATCAACCCATTCCTAACAATATAACAGTGTAATATTGATAGGAAGGCGGTTTATGTGCTTAAAAATTAAGTGGAATTCACGGACGTTCTATTGAAATAAAAACTGTATATCGCTTGTGCAACAGCATAACCACATTTAACTTTTATTACCATAACAATTTGAAACTCAATGGAATGTATGACATATTCCGGTCAAACTAAATTAGTTTGTTATATAGCTTATAACCCCGCGTAACATGCAGTTAACTATGAAATATTAATTATACAAATACATAGCGTAAAAGTGTAATATGTAAGCGTAAGTATCCAGACACCAATATTTACAACATACATGTCAGAGCCATACGTTCGAGGTCAGGATTGGTACTTTTTAGACTGAAATACGAGAACAAAGTACCAGTAAAATACATTAAAAAAACTATAATAGTATGTAATAGAATGCAGAACGATGCGTTGATATTTACAACACACATTTCAGTCAGTGTATACGTATGCAAACAAATGTCAACATCTATGATACCATTTAAATTTCGTGATGTTAAAGAATACGGATTTATCATTAATATAATCGAATTCGTAAAATCAGTCGAATGCCTGGTCCAGACAATCAACATAGACGTATGATTAAGTAAAGTCCATATTAAACCATTTTGAACCCGGACTTTTTAATAATATTCGTTTTTCATTTAGTCAGGGGAAAATACTAGTACAAAATAAATCGATAGATACACTCGCAAAATTGATCATACTAACTATGTGGTCTTAGTTCTGATATGGCAAACAAGTTAATGCGTTTTGCGAGTCTTATATGTGCGACTGGAAGCAAGAAATGCAAACGATTAACACATGTACATGTTATGTGTTATTTTCTACCTTTGGGACATTAAATACACATAACTTTTCCTCAAATTTGTTTCGAATGAGGGATTAAGTATATAGCTCATAAATGAACGTTACATTATTCTAAATATCAATATCGAACAATTTTCAGATGTTAAACCAAACATCCCCACCGTATTCATGTTTCACGCTACAAGGAGACCTTTTGCTCTGCTCAAAAGGTGCAATGAAAGCTTTTTGTATATTTGATGTCTTATCGTCTCATCTGTTTCAAAAAGCACTTAAATTATGGCTTACATAGATCGCACGATATGATCTTTCTATCACCACTCGAAAAAATAACCGATCGCTCCACCCACTTAGCCACGTGACCTAGAGATAAGGAAACTCCGACAAACTTTGGCAGACGACGCGCATTTTAAGAATAAATTGATCGCGGGCTTATCAGGTACTTTGATTGACAGCTGGTCATTGGTGAGGTATGAAACAGGTAAATATTAACATGCTTAGACAATCCTGTATCTTCTCCAGGTAATTATTGATAAGAAACAATGTCTATGTTTTTATTCTCCCCATTGGCACTTCAAAATATACACCACAGGGATCCGAAACATTTATACATTTATATTTACAACACGTGTTGGATGTGAAAATAATTTGGCAATAGTAACACAAGGAGGTTGTGCTATAATTTGTGTACGATAAGTTACGGACATTTATTTTGTCTTTGGATCCTTGTTATTTTATATTAGTTTAATATGCGTTTTATGTACTATATTATTACAAAGTATGTTTGCATAATTATCGTTTGATACTGCCAAACCGTGAATATGTTCGGGTCATCTGATCTTATACAAATTAGATAAATCACGGTAAAACACAGTCGTTTTCAGTCATGATAAGTCGATTTCAAGGTGGCATATAATTGAAAGGTAATTCATTAAGATATGCGAAGTGCTAGTCCTCAATGCTTCTGTGTCTGCTTTTCTCATTATCATTCCTGGTACGTTCTGTGCAGTTATGTTTATATTCAAAATGCCTGATCTAGGAAAGAGAAATGTATATTTCGTAACAAATGGTTAGGCGTATTTAGTCCTATTGGAAAACAATCTTGTATAACACATATTTAAGAGAGATATAAGAATACAAAATCGTTCGAAAGGTTAAACATGATATCATATTAAACTATATGTATTCCAAAACAACTTTACAATTGTTAACTATGTTGTTGAATGTATTTTATTTTCAATTTGAAAGTTTATTTTCTCTTTGTGTCGGATGAAGCGTATAATATTACATTACGTTGAGTGCTCCTTGATTAAGTTCGTTTACATTAAAAGCGCATATTACGGTATTAGTGGGGAGTATTTTATGCAATTATTTATAAATGCGGCTCAGAGACATTTGGAATTGCTGCAATAATTAACAAGTGGGATGAGTGTTTTGTTCGAAATGAGGAGACCTAACGTCATGACATTTAAAACAAATGCATAAAGTGTTATCATGTAGAAAATGTATGAAAGTAATACCACGTGAAACAAGGTTCCCTTGCATTATCCTTAAATCGCTATCGCATTTCAAATGGAATTTTAAGAACACAATTTTAATGGTCATTTGTCCTAAAATACTAATGTTCTTCCCAAAATCTGCAATCGTCGAAGTAAACAAACATCTGGTATTGCATGACAATTGGTCGGAATGCTCATAAAAATAATAAAGATAAGACTCAGAATGGCTTTTCATTTTTATTTTATCCTGTACTAATAATCGATTGAACTTTGCATTTCAAACTACAAAATGTACATGTACAGTTCAGTATTTTTTTAACATCAAAGAATCGTAAGAAACGCGCATTGAATCACATACAGTAATTATAACAGTCCCTGAATACAGTCCTGCCATTCGGAGCTTTTTCAAGACAGTGACTTCAACATTTTGTCATGGAGATGTCATTTGGTTATGAGGATTAAATTTCCTTTATGGTTTCAACATAACCGTTCAGGTTTCGTTTTTATGGGACGAGTAACCAAGAGGATTATAACATAAGTAATATTGAAATACCCAAACATGGATGAATACGTTTTCAGAACATTGATGAGGAACGATTTGTTACGGCAATGTTACAATTAATAGCTTATTTAGTTAATTAAATGCGCTCATAAAACTGTGATATCTTAACATATATTTTTTATCATTGCCATATGGTTATATAATGCCTGTGTTAAGCAACTAATCTGTATTTGCTCGTCCATTAAAAAAACCCCAAAACGCTTCACTATTCACGAACAAATAATGGCAGAAACTAATATAACCCACAAATAACACATGTTTTGTCAGCCTGGAACACCCTGTGTCTGTATATTTATCCAACAATTCTTAGACTGAAGACAGGGAATGAAAGCCTAAAACTTCAATATCGCACCAGTAAATGTTTTATTAATTTTCAAATTCATTTCATTTAGTTCAATTGTTTGGTGATATGTTTACGCAGCAATCAGATTTAGTAGGCTGTTAATAGGCGAACAGGAAGTTTTCTTGGTTCGAATTTTACGCCTTATACGGCTTGGTGATTACGGATCCTGTGTAATTAATACCAATGATCTACTGATCTCGCATAACATGTCAGCAAACACAGTTTTGTTTAATTGCTGATGACAAGAAAATGCCTCGCTTGCTTATGCATCACTTTGTGATTGATCATAGTATTTACATTGTTCACATTTGGGCAGAATGTCAGATCAGTTTACAAACAACAAGAACGCAGCATTTTTCTCAGCGTGCTGGCACAGGTATATGTAATCTTCGCCCTGGTAAAAGATAAAGCATTCAATTGTTTTCGTTTTTGATGGTTGTGCATAGTTCATCGGTCAAGGACACATCTTTACTACATAATGTTTTTTTTTAATTTGACATCTATGATTCCTTACTTTGGGATGTAAATTAAAAAGGAAGATAGATATTAGATACAGGATTATAATGAGGTATGACAATATACATGTTAATAAAAAATACCTCTGTGCTTTCATTAGGTGCATACCTAATGTATTTTAATGCTTGTTTATATCTGTATGTAGTTCAACACATATTTGCCCCTGCTAAAACCCAGTGAGTTTCAATCCGTTAATGTATATCCTGTATGAACACAAAGTAAATGGTAGACAAATTTGCATACCTTGATCGCACATTGACAATACTCAGTAGGTATTTAATAAATATAATGTAACACACGTGGGATTTGTCGCATTTGAGACTTCAGTTAACTGTTATTGACAACTACAGGTTCCTCCATTGTAATTTAATTAAACACATTCCTTAAATTGATGGCTGCACATCCAAAATTATAATTATAAGTGGTTATTCAATACATACAATGTAACCGACATAGGATTTGCCGCATTTGTGACTTCAGTTAACTGTTATTGACAATTACAGGTTCCTCCCTTGTAGTTTAATTAGACACAATCTCTATGTTGGTTTCTTAGGAGTATTCAATATATATATTTTTCACCGATCAAATGGAGGTCAACGTCCATTACAACATATGGTATACCTGATCATGTACAAGCAGGCACACATCGTACATTCAGAATAGCTGACCTCTCTTGTCAAATATCAGCAGTTATTGGTCGATATGTTTCTATGACAGTGGACAGATGGGTGTTGTCTAAGCTCTGTATTCCATTAAGCGTTGTTGACATGGACATGATTCGCTATGATATCAATGCCGACATCTCGATCTCACGTATGCATCCAGTATTTGAACTGATTACTAGAAAGTTTTTTCGGAGAAACGAGAATATCATAAATAGCAAGATCATAGTAACAGTCTTGAGAGGTGCCTTAAACACGATTTATTTTTGTCAATATACTGTGTTGACTAAACATTACATGGATGAAGCCCATGCAATGCTTTTTGAGCTCAAGTAACTGTTAAACATTATTTTGAAGTATAGTTATACTCTTTAATTGTACGAACCCATATTAAAGACATATGATTACGAGAGTTCAGCCTTCAAATTGGTGGATAAATAAAAGGTTGACCCACATGTATATACTCGCTTTTAAACGTGAATTCTTTTCTGTTAAAAGGGTGATGTTCGTCCAACCCACCCCACATGCACGGTCTAAATATAAGGTATACATTTATATAGTTTCGTTAAATACTTCAATATATTGTCGAGTTTTGCTGTAATGCTGACATTCATATTTATGGCACTGCTCCCATATGCAATGACTAGCAAAACCATGACAGACTATTACGATTCTAAATCTTAAGTAAACTTAGTTTGTTTGTTTTTTATTTGCGGAAAGCGTTTTGCAAGTTTACAAGTTTAGTTACGGTGACATTGACCAGAGTGTGACCCTATCTACCCCATATGCAATCAAAAACTATTTATCGGTATAAGGCATCAATGTTTTTAATTTCATTAAATAGCTCTTATGTCTCTCGAGTTATTTATTGGGATCTATGTTTTACATCACGTGACTTTTGACCCTTATCTAGAACATAGATATCTAGTTCCTGCTCGAAACACACGGTATAGTCATGCTTAATATCTTTAACAAAAACAAATCCTTCAATACTGGACAAATTCAGTTTCCAGAAAATAATGAAACCATGCGTACACACGCACGCACACAAAGACAGGGTTAACTCTATATGCGCTTAGCTTACAAGGTGGGGACAAATAATAAATATCCCAAATATTCGTTCACTGTTTGTAATTGTTACTTTTATAAACGATCAAGACTTATAAGCAAATCGAACAATATATGGTACCTTCGATTCATCTGAGAGGTCTTCGTTACCAACACATGTACCGAAAAGAAAGTGAAAGAGCGATTTCAAATACAGCTATGATTGTAATACGTTACAAATGACAATGGGCAATAAACCTTTGAATAGGTAAACATCATGTCGAAATGGTATTCATCTAAATCAGGATTAATGGATATGATGCAACTTTAAAATATAACTTATAACGATTTATAATAACAACTTGACTGGTTGTAAATATATAATAATTATTTATATCACACTTTAGTAATAATGTTACATTTAAAAGAAATGCTAATAGATAAGCATTCACTCAATATAATGTTGACACATATGTGGCGTGTTCTGAGAAAACTGAGCAAAATGCTTGTGCGTAAATTTTCATTCCATATTAGCCTGTGCAGTTCGCACAGGCTAATCAGGGACGACAATTTCCGCTTTTATGGAATTTTTGGTTTAAATGATGTCTTTTCTTAGCGAAAATCCAAATAAGGCGGAAAGTGTCGTCCCTGATTAGCCTGTGCGGACTGCACAGGCTAATCTGGGATGACACTTTACGCACAAGCATTTTGCCCAGTTTTGTCAGAACACGCCACATATGGGCAAGACTCTTGATTATCAATTTTCCAGGACGGTTCCGGCACCTTGCTGATGATTTGCATGAATAACTTATTGTTTTGCAACTACTGTTGGAACAAAACACGAACTGGTCAAAGAGAAGTAAGCGTTCGTGACAAAGACGTCAGTTTAAGCGTATATTGTTTGGAGACTCAGAAACGATTACAAAAGTGTAAGTACATGTGTTATATGTTACACATTTTGGTATTGATATTGTAAATTTAAAGAAGAAACGATGTTTAATAACACTTTATTAAGAATAACCTTACAACTAATAAAAATACATGTCCAAAATAGAGTTTAAACATTAACACTTGTGGCCCATCTTCAAAAACAAATACTTAGACATACGAATAAATCAAAGACATGAGAAATGTAAACAGTATTCGTCAAGCCTAATATCATTGGCTGTTGTGTCATTTACAAATCATTCTTAACAGAAAATGCTACATTTGGCTTTTATTAGTATGTCTTTATTTTAAGAATATTTTAATGAATGGCGGGCATCTGGTCTCCAAAGCCAGATCTCTACAAGCTGCTAATTGCACAATGCAGGTCCATTGAATAACTTGACATCTGACGAATGGAAACACACGCGATTGCCAATCCAGATTCGCAGTGAGAGGAATGGAATGTACTATATAGAAACATTCGTGGAAGTTATGACGGATGAGTGACGGATAAGTATATAAGCACATATTGCTAAAATCACATGTGATAGGGTAAGGTGTCTATTTGGATCAAAGTTATATCTTTGGCAAATACCCGGGTAGCGGGGATAAATTTGCCTTCTTTGGCTCAAAATCAAAATTGTCCCATAAAAAGTCACATGGGTAGGTTGCACCATATAGACGCACTCTACGAAGAGGCTGATAGGCCCGTTATAAATTTTATTATACACATTGATAGGGTTAGGTAGTGTATGCAAGGCGTAGAACCTATTGCTCAAATCATGCGCGGAAAGCTCAGGTAGTGTATGCAAGGCGTAAATGATAACGTTTTCTGAGCTAAGGATGGCCATTAACATGAACGCGAAAGTCGTCATCAGGAAAACACTTATTGCGTGATTACTTGTATTAACAACATTGAACAACTCGGACACCCCATGTTATTTCAATATTTCAACGAAAAAGTTACCGCTAAGCAATACTCTGGTAATAACACGGGTTTAAAAGAAAGGGGTTCGGGCAATGGTTGTCAAGAAACAAGACACGGACGAAAAATACATGTATAACCCCAACATTGTATTTCAATGAAATAATATGTGTTCGCTTTTGTTAAGTGAATGTTGGGTTTGAAACGCCCATAAGTTTTTATGTTATGTTTCGTTGTCAAATAGTATTGTCTTTTTTCGTTATGTTCCAAATTTGATTTTAAGTCGGCGACTATTATATTGATATGAAGGTTTGTTCGATGTCGCAAAAACGGTATTCCGTGAATATAGTGTAAAAGAAAATGCATATAACACACACTCGTGCTTGTTCCTAGTAAAATATATAAGGAGGACGGCGTGGCTGAAACAATTTAAAGTATAACTGATAATAACAATAACTGTAACTTGAGACAGGGAGCGAGCAAAATCTTATGCATATTTACATGTTTACAGTTTACGTATTGCTGTCATGTGGATATGGGTTGTCATTATTCTTACATATGATCGTGTATAAGAGCGTCTTCCGGCGTATGGTACGTTTGAGAATTATATTCGGGAATGGTGGAGCCCCTCCTTCTGGGGGGGGGGGGCAGTAATCTTGATAAGGTTCCATTCGACGTTTGGTAGTAGTCACACATATCCACGCCGTACGGTAACACCATCAGGTTTCCTTCCACCACTCATTTTTTTCTCCCACACGTGTGCTTTGAATACAATATGGAATAATGCATAGACATAGATACGTTAACAATATTCATAATAGGAACTGAGTTGTAACCTAAGTCCGTAAAATATCAAAATGTATGTTTTGCAATTAGTTTTATGATCAAGTGTTTAACTATAAGCCCGCAATATTTGGAGTATAAACAGACATTTAAAAACGAACATTAGGGACAACAGCATATAAAAAGTACTTAAACTAAATGAAAATCTGCTCTCCACTCCGTTTTGTTTTAGAATTAGGTCATTAAGCCTAATGCAATCGAAACAGGATAATCAAATGTTTTATTGAAAATAGTGATTTAGTGTTCCCAGTGATGCATTTCAATTACAGATCACTTCTGATGCATGCAAATCTTTCCCTCGCATTAAAGTATAGGAGAAATGGCGTGAAACGTGTCACACATCATTTCACTTTCACAACGATCTTTAAAATGGTAAATTGTCAAATGGATTGCAAGATCGCGTGCAACCATGGAAACACGATGTTTAACAGGATGGACTTTATTTTGCTTTAGATCAGCCTCACAATCGAATGTTTAATACTTTCTCTATGTCGTAAGTCAGTTAGCGGGTTTTGCTATTAAGTATTCACGCTTTATTATAATACAATCTTATTTGTTATCTATAAATTATTATACCATGGACACTGGGTTTTCTGTACTTCAATAATGCAGATGATAGTAATATATACTTGTATGAATGAACTGAATCGAAATGTCAGTTTTTTGTAAATATTTTCAACAGTCATTATGGCATATGGATACGAAATTATACGCCTTACTTTTCAACGTCTATGATGTTTAAACATCGGCAAAAAAAAGATCGACGGTTTGCAACTTGGAATATATGAGAATTCTTTATTGGTAGGTGAATGTTTCTTAAACTGTGACTTTGGATGCAGACTACCATGGCAATAAGAAACAGAAAATCAAAATGTTTTAAAACAGTTCTTAAACGTTTACATGTGTAGCCTAATATTGTTTAATATACACTTTATAAGTAAAATTAACAGCCAAATGTGTTGATGAATATACACTTCGTAAATATATTTATATTGATAACCAAATATGTTCATGAATTTACACTAAATAAATATATTAACATTTATAACCAAATCTGTTTATGAATATACACTAAATAAATATTTATACATGTATAAAAAAACTATGTAATAACATACACTTATAAATACATTAACATTGAAAACTAAATATGTTTATACATAAACACTATATAAATGTATTTAAATATATAACACACTATTTATTCATATACACTAATTAAATCAAATAAAATTCACAAGCAATTCTATTTTCAAATATACACAATATACCCATCCGAAATAACCTATCCGAAATAAATTTATTGTTATTCGGGAAAATTATAAGCTGTTATTCCAAGAACTCTGCGAGTAGATGGTAATGCCTAAAATGCCTAAAATGACCTCCGATTCGTTTTCATGTTACCTGATCAAACTAGCAAATAGACTTCATACGTGGGAACATAAGCTGAATATTTTTAGTCGGGAACAGTAATGCAATTATTCAAATGCTTGAACGCTAGCAACTGAATTAATGTGCAACAATTTTATGCCAATCAAATCATTGGGACATTTGTGAGATCATGTACTCTTTGAGAAATAAGATTCATGTCTGCAATCTCAAGTGAAAGATATCAACAGGTTAACGTTTCGGAAAATACAACGTATAACATGCTGCTGTGTATACATCTGAGAATAATTCATGATGCGGAAGAATGCGGAAGAATCAGCATAGTTATGTCCTTGCAGCTTAGTTAAATATGTACACCGGGTGTTCGTAATAAAATATTGTCTTGCAAACATTGTGATAATGTTTAAGCATGTTTGAGTGAAGTTTGTCTGTTTAAAGCGAAACATCTGTATGCTAATAACATTAGTTTTTAAAAGAACACATTTTGCCTTTGCAAATGTAGGTTTATTTGAAACAAATGATTAACATTTGTAAACGATTGTATGTCCATTTGTCAAATGAACAAAAACTAGATAATGCCAAAAATGCCTGCTTTAACAGTGACAGTATATAATAAAAGCACCCATCTTCAATTAACAGAGACTTTGAGTGGTGTTAACGTTATAACTGTTTGTCAAGAATAACGATTTCTGTTCAAAAAACACAATTTAACTAGAGGCTATCTTTGTCACTTTAAATGATATTTCAAATTTGCTTAACCTTGTTTTTTTCATACCGATCAACCGATCGATTATTCTGCACTGAAGACCACTGCAACCCTCTCATAAAAACTCAGATTTACCATTCATTATTCAACAATGTCACCAAATACACTTGCCACATTGTATTCATGTTACATTCTTGTAGATGTAGTTATAAAAGGTCTTCAATAGAATTAATGATGCATCCATCAAGGCCGAGGCAATCCAATTAGTTCAAACGATTGGGTGTCTAAATAACGTTTATAATTTTAATTGACATGATTGGGTTTCTGTACGATTCCTAATGTAGAACAGCTTTGTTAAAATATGCAACTTGATATATATTTGTGAACTTAAATTATATTTTGAAACGCGAACAATATTGTCTAGACATGAATATCATTGTCTTTGTTAAAGAATCCTAAGACACTCCTTTATAAGAATCGAAATTGAAATACAAACTTCGCATTTGTATTGCTTAACGTGTCTGCAGGTAAATTATAATTGAAATAAATATAGTTTTTGTGTGTGTGTATTTTCACCTTCCATTGCACGCAAACTCTATGAAAAGATATTGTTATTGGAATTCATATTTGTCATATTCAGCGCTAGTTTTTACATGCAACCTAGTTTGATATTAACCTTTATTTATATAATAATGCGAATTACAGAAATATATAATCGGTATTTATTGTTTACTTAAGTAAAAGAAGAATATGAATTTGTCATTAAATATGCTCGGTATTTTCTTTTATAGGTACAAGTTACTTATAGTGGATATAACTGTGTTACCAACAAAGTTCATACCATAAGTTTCTAGCTCAATATTTTAAAAAGCCAATTTTATCTTTTCCGTAAACTGTACTTTTGGTAGACCATTTTTTCAAAACATACCACAATAGACCCTGGTGCGAAATTATGCAGTGTCACTAAATTCCTGTGAGTGCTCTGCGTGTATTTCAAAACAACAAAAAAATATACAAAACGACAACAGTATGTGTACTTTTTCGAGCAGCTGCAAAACATGTGAGTGATCTTTGTTTACTTAATAACAACAGCGGCTGCAGGTGCAGTTGCAACAGCAGCAATAACATCAACAGCAACTACACACCACTATGCGTACCACTTCCAACTGCTTTGAGAGTCTCATGCCTAGCTTGCACATCAGCTTGTTGACCGCAGTACCCTTGGAAGAGCTCTCATAGGACCGGATGAGTTTTGTTGTACGAATGGCGCTGAAATATTGTCATTATATTAGTAATATTCCTCTCATAGGTGTCATATAAGCAATATATTATGGACAGAATACGGTTAACTTAGTGGTTTGCGATCGCTAGTCACATGTGAGTATCCGACAAGCTTTTGTGACATATGACACACTCTTGTTAGGCTTTTAATTCATAATATAATTATTTCAATAATGTCAATGATTGTACAACGAAGAATAATCTCTTTATTTCTCGCAGAAACAATCGGTAGAAAATATTTCATACAGATTATTAGTTATAGGTGAACTGACCGAAGCGGTAGTAAGTGAGATCCACCAAACCTCAAAGCGTGAAATGAAACACAAAAAAGTATCAAAAACATATCCTAAATGTCATGAAATGTCGTCAACTATCTACATTGATATGTGTGGAATGAAAGTTAGGAAACCTTTGAATACTTTTTCTTCTAAAATACGCACTGTCAGATATCTTTAATTACTATAAATATTGATAAAGGACTGAAATTATTAGCTCAACCACAGTTTGCATGTTTGAGTCATTATGTTTGATTATGGTATTAAAACAATACTTTAATACATTTAATGTACACAAACCCCAACACGCACAGTTACTGAACAAACGAATGAACCGACGAACAAACAAACAAACACTCACGCAGATACACACAAAACACACACAAACTAAATATCAATTAACAAGCCAAGATATTTTTAGTAGATAAAATACTATTTTATTTTTAATGTGTATTGGTATTATGAATAAGGCAGAGCAAATGATTATATGTGTATTTAAGGTAGCGCACAAACACATTATTAATTGGTGTATCCAAGCTTTTGAAAACGTGTTAGTGTTCTACAATTCATATATTATTATTATATAAATTGGCTACAAAAAATGTACTGCGTGGTTACAATCTAGCGTTTTTGATCGTTGGAAATGTGACTCCAGAGCTAATGTTTGTTTGCGTCTAATGAGGACTTGTTTTCCTGTTTAACCTGCAATCTTAAAATGATTTATCAATGGAACCTAAAAGCCTGTGTCACTTAAATAGTCACATTAATTATTTGCTGTATTCCGTCATGTCTAAGTGCTAAATTAGAGTTCCTCCTCTGAAACATGCATGATCCATCACAAGTGTGTGCTATGCTATCAATTAAAGAAAATACATTTTCCGTACATTAATTTCAACAGTACACGTAAAATCGCTCGTTAAACAAGTAAGCGCCTCAGTAAACTCGATGAACCGATTAAATTATAGTTCTTGTTTCTATAATATGTGTATGCCACATGTAACTTCGTTCGTTATATTTCCTTTACTATGACAACAATATCTAATTATAACCTTAACGTTTCATAACCAATTCTTATCTGCAACAGGACAAAAAAAAGCTCTCGCTATTTCAATCAAGATCTAAAGCAAGACTTTTTTTCGACGCAACGTTGTAATATGTGGCGTGTTCTGAGAAAACTGGGCAAAATGCTTTTGCGTAAAGTGTCATCCCAGATTGGTCTGTGCAGTCCGCACAGGCTAATCCGGGACAACACTTTTCGCCTAAACTGGATTTTCGCTAAGAAGAGACATCATTTAAACGAAAAATTCCATAAAAGCGGAAATTGTCGTCCCTGATTAGCCTGTGCGGACTGCACAGGCTAATCTGGGATGACAATTTACGCACAAGCATTTTGCCCAGTTTTGTCAGAACACGCCACATATGTAGCAAGGTATGAAAATACTTGAAAGATAGGCGTAGTTTAAAATGTGACACACCACAAGCAATCGAATTTTAACAGACAGACAGACAGACTGACGTAAGAAAGGAAGGCTGGACGGACGGACATACAGTCAGTTATGCTGAATAATAAAAAATTATCAAGAACACCAACGCCCGAGAGACTTCGGAAGATAAGTACAGACACATCCTTGGTCCTTGGCCGTTTGTCATATCCTGTGTCGAAAGACACTCTCGCAGTATTGACATAGTGTTGTTTGTAAAAAATGATCACGTCATATATCACACTTAAAACGGATAACAAGCTGCTGATTTCAGGTTGTTAGTCATAAATAAAAGTAAACGCAAGTTGTTGTTAAATTACGATAAGTGCGTCATTTGATTTGATTAGAAATACATGTATATCTACTTTTAATATATATTAGAAAAAATTAACATAAATACAATCCCGTTTGTGTACAAAATAAATGTTTCATGCATATACTTATATAACATAGCGATATATTTGCCTTTGCCCGTGCAGCGGTACGGATTAAGTTATATACTATTTAAAACAAGTATGCCATAGATAATGTCTTTTAATAATAAACAATGATAATACATTACCTTTGGGTATCATAATTATTTTGCGGATGATTGGTGATGATGAAAGTTATACTCATTATCATAATCATTATAATAAGAATGAGTATAATAAATTCAATGTATTTTTTTTTTAAGTTTGATTTAGACTAAAAAGTATAAAACTGGTACATGCACGATACAATATATATGTACACTAAAATTTGAAAATATTTTTATTTAATCATTAATCAAAACAATTAAACTTAAAAACAAACCGCGATACAATAGAAGCAGTGACCTCAACTTGTAGTCTGTACTTAATGGCCGGTCGTTCACAAAACTTCGATCGAAGCAACTGGATGATTGGAACACAATTATCCTAGGGGATGGACTTGATTGCTGAGTTACGCCTCTCGATAAAGGTAAATGTGGTATACTTCTGGTTAACTGTTCAATTGTTGTTCATGCAAATTTGGAACAAATTAAGATTGTGTTTAGTTTTCTTTGCTGGAATCACGGGTATAGTATCTGCCATAATGAGTTTTTTTTTTAATTATTTGTATGAAGAAATCAGATATTTTACCCTGTATGTAGATAAGCATGTGGTTCAATAAATAGTGAGCCTGCAAGGGCTAAACTTGTGTTCCTTAACGAATATTTTTATTTATTCATGCAAACATAAGTAAAACAAAATCATTACGTACTCATTCATTCATTTATTCATACATTCATTCTTTTATCACTTCAGTTATTTATTCATTGAATGATTCATTCAATGATTCATTCATTGATTCATTGATTGATTGATTGATTCATTTTCATTAATTAATTAATTAATTCATTCATTAATTGATTCATTTATTGATTAATGCATTGATTCATCTATTGATTCATTCATTGATAAATTTATTGATGTATTCATTGATGTATTCATTGATGTATTAATTGATTAATTTATTGATTCATTAATTGATTTATTCATTGATTCATTCATTGAATCGTTCATTGATTGATTCATTCAGTCAGTCAGTCAGTCGGTCAATCGGTCGGTCGGTCGGTCGGTCTATAATTATTATTTATATCGCACTCCAATGTTTTGGGTCCAAAGGCCGCCTAACAAGTGATTGATTAGGTTTTTGGCAAAAGTCTTAATTCATAAATGATGTTTGTTTCACCGCGGGATTTTGTTGATCAAAACCTTAGAAACGAAAATTGCGAATGTTATTGTTGCTATTCAAATACAGTATTGCATTATTATGTTTAATATTTCCATTTAGTGTGTTATTAAGGTTACATAATCTGATCAGGCAAATGTAATTTACAGATTTGCAATGTGCCAGTTGCATAGATTCGAAAACAGAATAAAATAAATAATGTGTTTAAACTAGAGAAATTTTTCTGATGACTCGAAAATAATCAGAAACATGTTTCGTTTGCAATAACTTTCAATTTAAACAGATAAAACAATAAACCGTTTGTAACGATTTGCACTATTTATACGGTTAATACGTGTATAACTAACATGTTGTTAAAATAGGAAACACAATTTCAACAAAACCCCTCATTTCTTTTCGTGAAATAGTATGCTTTAAGGGGCCCTGGTTCAAATATCCACGAATGCCTTGTTTTTCTTCTTATTGACTATTGAACTTCGTATTTTTTAATCTTGTACATTATTTAGTATCTTAAGTAGATTAAAGGGCGATGAACAAACATTTTGACTTTACTGTTTACGTACAATCATCGTAGCGATCTACGATGACACCCGTTTATTATGTTCAAGCTCGTATACTTAATAAATATAATAATACGATAGCGGTTTAAAGTTGTTAAAACATACAACTTCTTACATAACTGAATCGTCCGCAAGTTTAAGTTAAACCATATGAACGACGTAATGTATTTACAAACTCGTAGAATAAATCGTAACCATGTTCAAAATTGCAAAAGGCATATTGTTTATGGTACAAATAAAAATACTTTGTAACAAAAAACAAAAGCGAACAGTTCTTTTGAGAAAAAATCACAAGCGTGTAAAGTATACTTTTTGCAACACAAACCAATTATTCCAACAATGATTTGAGCAACCAAACGTACCAATTAATGCTGATAAAAGTTCATTCTTGGCACTTCCCCCAGACACAGACAACTACTAATTCTTACGGAATGTACCTCGAATACCCATCATTTATTTATCGTAGTTTTAAACATTGTTTTAGGACTCTGCGCATCATAAAGATTTGCATCAAATCCAATATAAAACATACCATCTGTTGAGGTTTATTTCTCAGTATGCAATAGAATTGCGATATTATTCTTTATGTATTCAATTTTTATAATGCGGAGAAATGTGGTACTGTGGTATAAAAGTATGTCATTTTCTCCCACAATGTTTCAGTTCATGGCATATAATTATTATTTTGTTTATTTATTTTTTGCTATTTAAAAATCATTGTCAATTGTTATTTTCCATTAACAATTTTTACAAACACGGGGCGAAGTAATGAATGAGATCCGGAACCTTTGTCAATACAGCTCCGTCTTGAATATAAGAATGACACATTTTCTTAACAATCCAAAACTATAAGAATACCAGCTATACATACTGATAAAACAAAATATCCTACTGCACACAACTAGTTCATCGCTATATAGCCATGTAGTGTGTGTAGACTTGTATAAAATGCATGATGCATTCTTAAAATAAAACGTGTATGATCTATGATCATGAGAAGATAAATATCGAGAATATCGCGGGAATAGTAACCTCAAGACGTCAACATAATGACATCATTTCACTGACATATCCATAGAAACCACAGGGAAGCATGATGCATTCTTAAAATAAAACATGTATGATCTATGATCATGAAAAGATAAAAATCGAGAATATCGCGGGAATAGTAACCTCAAGACGTCAACATAATGACGTCATTTCACTGACATATCCATAGAAACCACAGGGAAGCATAGCGTGAAATGAAATAATTTGACGCAGCAACAAGATCTGTTTTGGCTGTTAATTTTTATTTTTTGCTTTTCTTTGAAACAATTTAACGTATTTGAAAGTATTTAATCTGTACTATTTTACGTGACTGAAGATATACATGCACAACCAAGCTTTGAACTCCGGCCTTTTATAACCTTATTTTGACTTCCTCCTGCATTGCACGACAATGATCCGAATGTAAAGAAACTGTATGATGCTATGTCTCTTAAGTGTTTTAGTAAAGATGAGATGTGGTCGATACTCGTTTTGGTTTTATTTCATTTATGGCTCAGGCATTTACGGTTCTGGTGCTCTGGTCTGTATGTAATCTTTGAGTCATTGAATATAAATGTAAAATAACTCGTATTCTCTTTAATTGCTACTTATTGTGAATTGTGATGCTATGATGTAAATGTTTATGTACACGTTAATGTTTAATGAATAAATCAGGGCCTAGTGCAAGGTTTGGCAATAAGAGGTTTAAACCTTTAGTGCTTTTGCATTAACCGGTCCAAGTCGGTGAGCACAGTATTGTTCAAGTTTGTGCGTGTGTTATGTGCGTGTGTGTCTTGTGCAGTGCATTTGGATTTTACCTCGCTGTTTGGAATTGGATCATTGCCATAAATAAAGTGCCGCATTGTATAATGAGGGTTTTCTCTTTTGTTGCGTCAGCTGCAATTTCACTTAATGTGTATTTGGTCCTATTGCTGTACGTCTAATATGATCACAATTAAGCTATTGAATGCATCTTGTTCGTCACATATTGTCCTTCTGTGGACGCTGAGCTATTTTATATTTATCTCCAATAATTAGACAAATTGAGTTACAATGGTATAATAAACTATAATAAGAGTAATGAAAAATGTTGTGAATTACACAATTTCATTTGTTCGCATTTTATTGAGCTGTTCATATACGAACGAACTGACATGTTTTGAAATATTCTAACGAATAATAACACAATTGTATTAAAAAAACGTGTTAATTGATAACATTTTAAAGCGTTTGTAACGCAAAACGTTGTATTCGTTACGACTCCTGATATATATTTGACCTGTTATGTTGCCGAGTAATTGTCTTAGTATGTATACGTTAGATAGACCATAGGCTAAGCGATAATTACGGCCATGTGTATGAAATATATTTGGGATTTAAGTACGATAACATTTAGTCAAAATATTTCGTATACGTACATTTAAATAATACACAACTACATATTATTTGATAGTACTTTATAGACGTTTATTATGTCTATTCATTTTAATACAAACGAGATCATGTCAAAAGTATTCGTCTGCATACAGCAAGAATTGAATAATCAAGTCAAGAATACGAACCCAATATCAAGTATGCTTGAATCGAACGAACACTTGAGTATGTCCATATACATTAAGACACACATAAGTGTTATCATCTAAATGCTGCATGCATGTTTATATACATAATAATTTGTATGTTGATAGGCGGAATATTCTTCATTTCGACTGAAAGAGTTTATATAACTACAA
Organism: Dreissena rostriformis; assembly: GCA_007657795.1. NCBI lineage: Eukaryota > Metazoa > Mollusca > Bivalvia > Myida > Dreissenidae > Dreissena > Dreissena rostriformis. The sequence continues at coordinate 61,173 of VMBQ01000912.1, read as the reverse complement.
ACAATACAATTAAGACAATGGAGCAAACAAAAAAGAGTAACACAAGCCACTTTGAACAAGCCAACCAGTTTGGGCCAAGTTACCATCAGTGGTATATAAATGTTTGTAGTTTTGTAACAAAATCGTAAAAGTAAGCATTTATTTAAAACATTACACATAACACCGTCGATTTCAGAAACGAGCCTCAGTCTGACAGTTGTTTGTGAAAAGCATGAAACTCGAGAATATCAACATTATGTTTTGATGAATAGATGGTCAACTATCTTCACGCTCATCGATAAAAACATTATACACAGGTAAACGTGTATTTGTAAAGTGTCTGTGTATTTAAACGATTAACACGAACATCGTGCCACGCGAATTGGTAGTTGCAAGTGCAGAAGTGTTTGGCACATACCTTGCATAACATACTCAGCGACGCTGAAATATCGAATGTAAGCCATGACGTAAAATATGTCTGACCGCTGCCTTGCACAATTACAAATTTACGAAATTCTCAAAGGGAACTGAAAAAGCAATAAACCACACATTAATATAATGTAAATGCATTATATTTAAAACTCTTCACGCGCACGACCAATGAATAATGAATGAAAAACATAATGAAAACTTGAAAAACAACAACATACGGATCCACTTATCTCATGTGTACTCACCTTGTCGCTGTCTACTAGATTATTGAACCTGTATATGCCAATTTTAAGGATTGGATGCCGTGCAATGTGTAACTAGAAATGTATGTACTAAAATATAATCGCATGACCGGAAATACGAAAAAACAAAACAAAACGCCAAACAATGTTAAGCAGTGTACACATGAATACAACCTACAAACAGATATTGAAACGCAAATAATTTTATTTAATATATGTTTTTTTCAGGTAACATGACGAAACATAATGTTTAAGATGTCAAGATTGCTTTAATTAGTAAATGAGAGATTTAAAGATTTTACTATTCTAAAGAACATTTTTAACATGTAGGTTATATATTTGAACTTTGTTTAAGAATGGACATGATCAAGACGCGTATTAAACCAGCATAAATAATCGGTTAATAATGCCAAATACATCGCACAAGCTCCATGCAATGTACTGATTTTGGGGCACTTTAGAGTCAGTACAAGCATGAAAGTAAAAGGAATGAATAGAAGAAACGAATCACACAGAAATTGTAAATCACATTGCATTCGTTTGTTATAATGTAAAAGATATTTGCTGTAGTTTATATACGTAGCTAATTAAAAAATCAAAGATTAACATGATAACCATCCTAAAATATGTTATACAACGAGTAAAACAGGTTCATATTTAAAACAAACAATTATGCCTTTAAAGTTTAAGTTATACTCCCGAATGGATATTTCAATCTGTGTATTCGTTCACTTTTATTTATCGATAATTTTATACAATCTCAACCATCAAACTCTGGCCACTTGATATAGCTAAGAATCATGATACGGACTTACACCACCCTGGATTTCGTGTTCAAATAAAAATAGTCTTAACTAGAAATTTATGGTTAGTGGGCTTTATTCCCACAGTGACATACGCATTGCAAAATGGATGTCAATATCGTTGCCATGTTGTTTTTATGTTCCAGGCATGTTAACAAACTCAACATACGGCAACACACACGATTTATGCAAACCCAATTAGTGCAGATGTCCTGAAAATTGCTGATTAAATTAAGTTGGTTATGAGTAGAATTGCTAAGACTGGAGATGCTCGGTCATCTATGCTTAAAGGCATGATATGAACATCTACATGTTAATGTTGTACATGAATCAACACGACAAGTTTACAATATTGTGTAATGGCTATAACATTTAACATTTCGAGCAAACAAGCGCAAAATATGTTGTTAAATGTTGAACTTAGGAAAATGGCGTATGTGCTACAAATCAATTTAATATAACTGACCACAAGTTATAACTTAAACTTGTTTATTATTGAGGGCTGAACGGAAAACTGTCGTATCTCCTTCTTTATTAAATATGAGTTACGACAGTCTTCCGTTCACCACTCGTTATGTGCATGTTGTATCGTCAGAATAGGTATGTTGATTCAAGAACATCAATTAACAGTAATCACATTATGAAATTCAATCAACTACGTAAATAAAAGCTCATAATGCGAGCCAGATTATAGTCATTGGTCATTTACATCAATCTTGGAACGTGCATACATTGTTGCTTCGAGATGTTAAATGCTACAGCTGTACACAGACATTTCGATTATATGTATATAATTGGAAATGTACCTAATAAATGTCAGTTTTACATCCTGGTAAAAGCAATACTTGTTGTTTTTTTTCGAACATACAAACACTTATCAGTAAAAAGGGAAACAACAGAAAAAACGAACAAAAAATAAAAGACACCTTACCGGCGGAAGCAACATTACTGATTACTGAGGCACTCTAACAACATTGGAAAACAACAACAACAGANAAAAAGGGAAGCAACGTAAATATATATGTGTGTGTGTTGTATATTAATACTGTTATAATACATGTATCAAGAATAATGTATTTATACACGACAACGACAAAGATAAGGTTATAATTTTTATGGTAATTGTCTCTGTAACATACTTCGCGACGCATACTGATGTTTTCTAAGGCACTGTTATTCTAGTAGCGGTCTTCTAGCTGATCAAACAGCTAGCGGTTAATCCAGGCTGCAGAACATGAACTGTAATGATTGGAAATTTGCGACAAAAACAACAATTAACAAACGACAACAAAACACGAGCACTTTCTATATACTTTGAGCTTTTATCATAATTACCATGCAAGTAATAATGATCAAGCAGCGTTTAAATATTACATTAAATGACACAGTCATTACTTGAACTCATCACAGTGCAATAAATTCGAATGCGTCAATAAATAAAAGACACTAATAATCAAGTGTCAATGAGTCAGACGGATACGTCACAATAATGGACGAAATCCAGTTCATGTAGTCCAAAGTGCGGTCAAATCCGCATGCATATTTTTGCAACATAACTCAATGGAACCACACCACCAAAGCAGTTTCAAAAAGAAACATATACACATTAAATCGCCGAAAGCGCTCGAACACGTTCTTTGAAATAGAAACCATAACAATAACCCCTTGTTTGGTAATACAAGACAAAAAGTATGATGACATATATTTGGGAATAATAACCAGCAAATGTAAGGCAATTTGTCCAAAATAAATGATTATCGCTTGACAATACAGCATCTCAACATTAAAATTACAAAACGGTAAAATGATTAAAGCAAAGCCAATTGTAAATCAATTAAGTCGCAGTTCAATAAAATCAATCTTTATATAACTTCTTATGATATTTTTTATTTAAACGTTTCACATACAAGTAAAAAAATGAACTTGTTACCTGTTGTAAAATCAAACTGAGAAAACAGGTTTTATACATACCTTCAAAGCAATGGTAGCGCTAGTTTTCACAATGTTTAATATGTTATGTACATTAACTGTGTATGGCGGATGACCTTGTGTATTCAAACGAATGTAAAGTTAGGAGTCTGTGGGACATTTACATTTGACCCTTTGACATCTGTATTTCCTTCCAAAAACCAGCATACCAATTTAGGTTTCTCGAGATATCGTGCGCGGACTACCCGAACATGCGATCGACCGACCGACTGACGTAAAAACCGACGGACATGTTCACAAACAAAAACAACACAGTAGATTACCACACGATAATGCTACATACTCAATATAACATATTTGGGCTTTATCCATTAAGAAAGAAAATGTGTGAAGCTTACACTTCTATATAAAAAATTTGACACCTGGGGCATGGTCAATTTTTACCAAAGGGGCATTATTTGTCCGAACTGTGTATGGGGTCCTCGTCTCATGTTACATACTACACATCAATGCTCTTATTGTTGCAAGGAAGGCTAAACACATATGTTTGCTATAAGTCTTATAAAAATGTAAGCCCCCACCCCCATGTGGCATGGTTAGCTTTTGCCCAAAGAGCATGACTTGAATAAACGTTGCAGATTAACTCTAGATAATACTTTATGCTTTATATGAAAGCTATGGGCTATACGCTGAAGACAAAAATAATGTTCATACCTTTTCAATTTACAATAAATAAAATCCGAGCACATAATTTGCACAGACGTTTTAAACGAATACATGTCGATCCTACTCCCCGACTAGTTAAGCCCCTTTGCGGGACACATTGTGATCTAAGTGGCATGGTTTGACCAAACGTGGTAGGGGACCACTATATGATGTTACATAACAACTACCAAATCTATGGGAATTACGGTCTCAGAGCAGTAGATCTTTTTTTTTAAGTGTTCACTATTAACATATACGTGAAAGAAATTACCCATGACTTGGTCGATTTTGACCCATGTGTAATGATTTGAACAAAAATGGTAGAGGACCACAACATAACACATACCAACTGGTATGTATTTTTTATAAATTTCACTATACACGTTTCAGAATAACAAATTTTAATAAGAGCGCGGCAAGGTTTGACCATTAGGGCTGAGTTTGTACAAACTTGTTCGAGGACCCAAAACGGTGTTACAAACGAAATACCAAACCTCTTGTTGTTTCTTGGGGAAGAGTTTTCTCAATATACCTATAAGGAAAATTAGTCAAGGAGGGACCAATTTTGACCGAAGGGCATAATTTAAACAATCTTTTTAGAGGACCCAATGCAAAACGCAATATAGTAAACATCAGGGAAAAGCGGTTTCAGAGGACACGATTTTAAGGTTTCCATTTAAAAACCTTTTTGAGCATCTTTGCGTTATAAATCAACAACCCGGAACCATTTGAAACATTCAACAAGCATTCTTGTGCAATTGCCTTAAAGTCTGCCCAGCGGTTAAGAAAGAGATGTCGTTTTAAATGTTTAAGGACGGACACACGACGGACATCACGGTATACCAATAACTCAGCATGAGCACGTTGTTCTAAGGTGAGCTAACAACTTAGTTTTTGTGTGAATGCATTACTCTTTAAAGGTATCTGTTTGGCCGAGAACGTTAGGCGAACAGTTTGGGATGAAGCCACACACAACCTTTGTATTTCGTACATTCATATGTCGGTAAATAAATGCAAGAATAATCCGATAAATAAAGGAGTAAATTGCACGTTTTGTGTTGGAAAATAAATTCATGCATCTTAAATAATTACTTCACATGACGTGTTACGTGGTATATATATTTAAATGAGCTTGCTCATGTTTCGTTTGATATAGTTATAAACACAATAAGTGTTAATTACAAACAATTGTATATAACACGTGTTATGTAAAAAATAACATTATCTTTCAGGAATACATTACTAGAAATCAAAATTTAAATAAAAACTTTAATTGCACAAATGCTTTAACTGACTTCAGGATTAAGAACATTGGAAACATGCCAAAAGTTCGTAAAGCAAATGTAATAAGCTGCACGAGGAAAAGTAGTTTAATAACCTGTTACAAGACTTCTACTTCTACACGCCGCAAACCGCCCTCTCAAACAACTACGGCGTTCTCCAATATGACAGTACGCGTGGTTGTATCGGAGAAGTGAAGTAGGAATAGGTAAAAGAAAATCAATGATATCAGGCTTTTGACGCTTTGATACACGCTACTCTCGTTAATCATTATTAGGCCCAAATGCTGTATTATTTCCAATCGCTGATCGACAGATTTATTTTAAGCGAATACTGGACGAAAATGGAAACGTGTTGTTAAACTCGAAAGTGTTGTTGGTGACTCGTAACGAACTATATCGATATTCGTGGATGGCTGATAATTGAGTGTCTAACAAGTAAACATTATTTATTCAGGATGTGGTGGAACTGTTGGACGTACTTTGTACTGGTTGTACTTGTGTGTTTCAAACCTGCGCAAATGAACGATGACGCCAAGAGGCTCTATCACGACCTCCTGGTGCAGAACAAGTACAACAAGCTGATCAGGCCTGTAGGGAACAACACCAAGGACCCCCTGACGGTGAAGATGGGTATCCGGCTCTCACAGATCATCGACGTGGTATGTTTTAGTTTATTTCATATGATATTTCTAAACGTTATTGGATCAAGAACACATCTTTGTCGTTTAGTGACCTCATATTATATTTCATCGCTTTTATGCATCCAAAAAGCGAAAAGCATTAATCATTGCACTTGTCCGTCCTTACGTTTCTCCGTACGTTCTTTAATAACTTTTTTAATTAGTATTGTAATATTGGGTGGATCTCGCTCAAACTTGCACAGTTGAATGACCTTAATGATAAAATGATTGTAAAGACTCGAATTTTGGACCAGTTTTGGCTGAATTATTGCCCTATGTATTTTTATCTCCTGCAGAATATATATGTATATCAATTGTGTCTGTGTCAAAGCATGTGTTGTTGGGGCATATGTGTTGGTGATACATTTCTAGTTTAGATTAATATTCACATTCATGCGATGTGTTATGTAACAAATGGTGGTTATGCTGTTGGTATGTTTCGTTTTCGTATTTGTCTTGTATTTGCATACATTTATGTATATTGGATAAGACTCGAATATTGTTATACTTCACATTACTTGAGCAGAGTTTAAAATCTCTGCTATATTAACAACTCTGTTGTGTTAAAATTACATACTGGTTTACCTTAGTCAGAGTGTCACTTCAGCGTTGATACAGTAGAATCAAAAACCTTGTTGAGTTACTACACATGTCTATTGGTCACAATGCATGATGCAAGCATAAGAATAAATGACATTGACTTAAAAAACTTGCATCCATCGACAACTGTTTGACAACTTTATATATAGAATACTATTTGAGAGCGCGGTAAATATAATCTGCATAATTGCCATGAACCAGTCAAACGAAAATATGTTATGAGAAAGTAAGAGAAAAGTGAAGTTAAGATCAATGGAATGTGAGTTTCACAGCGCCAGCTGTTTCCACGGGACTGTTACACTTCATCAAGGTAATGATTTATACGACCACGCGCATTATGCGTATAGGCAGTCAACACATGGGTTTATATTGAGGAGTGGAGTACACCTGCATTGTTTACGCAATGTAAATATGTTTGCTGTTTACACAACCGTTATAGGCAAAACAAAAGCGCTGGAAGATGAAAGATGTTGGCGTGTGTGTTATGCATATAGTTTGTCAGTTGCTTAACAAATAACTTATCAACTTAATAATTTTGCGATCAATAAGTTATACATGTTGAACGGTTTTGCTGCGTTTTCGCTTACACATAGTTATACAATTTGCAAGGTCAACGTTCTTTATAAGATTGCACTGGTTTAAATATTCCATCTGTTATTACGAAAGACAATTTATGTTGCATTAACAAAGCACTTTATGTCCACGATGTTTTTTTTTAAGAGTGTATATTTTAGTCCGTATTGATATAATATTTTAATTTATGTCTTATGTATTCAATATTGGGAGATTAATCACCTATATGCACCACATAATTATGTTGTTTTATTGTTTATATAATTTTATAGATAGATTTATTTCAACATAAAATGCATAGATTTACATGGCAGCATGTTATATACACACAATAAGTAATAAAAACAACCTGCATGTATAAACAAAGCCATGTCAATCAACATTATACGTTAAGGATTTCACAATAAAGGGTTTGCAATTAAACCCTTATTTCCATTGTGGTCCTTTAGTTATAATATTGTATGACATAGGAGACAACGTTTTATATCACATTATATAGTAATATCACAGTAAATACTAATGAAAGACATATGACATATTTAAGTAACACTAACCTAAATGCATAGAATATATTCTGATAAGTTCTAGACTAGACATTATTAAGAAGTTATCAATATATATATATATATTTCGTGTCTTATACACTGTTCTTAAATTGCATCAATAAATGAATGTATTTTTTCTATTTAATATTATTAAGCATTTGGTGTTTGAAGTTAATTAATTGATTCCATTTATTAATATAAAGATATGTTTTTTTTTGTGCAATTCGCCATTGTTTAAAATAAAACAAATATGTAGATGAAATTGGCATTGTGAGAACATTTATCATTCTATTCATAATTTGACTTTTGGATCACATCAACACTTCGCAACCAAACAGACAACGCAAAAATACAACAACAAAAGTTAATAGAAATTATTGAACAAAATGTACGTTTACAAATCATTGTGCAAAAATAGAATAGTGCCACTGTTAGCGAAAAACATAATGCTAGGGCTCCAACGGGTATATGAAAAACTCGGATTCGCGTGTTGAAAAAATAACTGCACACCGAGTCGATTTTTTTTGCCAACGATACCGGGTCGAGTCTCGAGTTAATGAAATTGAGGAAGACACGATTAAATGGCACATGTTCTATGAAAGGGCCGAACAATGGTCTACTTAATCATGTATGAAGTGCTTTCATTACAAATAAATATAAAAAACTGAATCGACGCACCAAATGGCTTTGTTGCGAGGAACAGGCTTATGATTTATTCAAATCCGAAAATGGGCATATATATATATATATTGGACAAAAACATGGCGTATTGTTCAAACGGAACTTGTCCTCAAAACAATACTTTTTTTTAATTATAAACTTTCCAACCCCCAATCATTGTTTTTACATATATTTCTGAACTTTCAACAATTTTCACTGTTATAAATATTCAAACAAGACTTCTTTGGTATATATTTATACATATATGAATTGTATATGCATTTGTATAGTAAATAAGATGTAAATAGTATAATAAAGAAAATGTAAGCTGAAACATGTTGTTATCTCCACTCGGATATACCCCCAGAAAATAATACAATCTCTTGTGCAACGTCATTTACAAAATATATGTTTTTAATCGATAGAAGTAAAATACAAAGTTTGAACATAAAACATTGTATCATTGATTGGACAATTGAAAACTATTTTTGTTTCAGTAAAAACATGTAAAGGCAAAACATCACTTGCAAAGGCACCCACATTTGCACCAAATGAATATTGCACAAATATGCTGATGTTGAGAACTTTTAATGTTTGCTCAAAGCTATACAAATATCTCGTTTCATATACAGCTCATACATATGTATCTCAAACAGCTTACATTCAGAATTCAATAATTTAAATACATAATAGTTTAATTCGGCTAACATATGTTTAAATATATGAAAATGATATAGAGTTAAAAATCAACTCATAAATAAAAATAACAATATTTGTACATGGCTTCTACACAGTTTGGAGGGAATTGCTCTCCATAATGCCTTTATATTTCTTATAATAATAATAATATCAACGCGTGATTCTGACTTGACAAACAGTCAACTATGTTAAATGTATTTTAGTAACTATTTTAACGGACCCGACCCGACCCGAAATTAAGCGGTAGTTTCATTTTAACGCGCAGTCCGACCCACAGAACGCTTTCGACCCGTTTGAGTCCGAAAACATGATATCACACCCAGGAAAAGTTTTTTTTTGTACACAAAAGTGTGTTTGTTTAAATAATCAAATATCAATCAAATACAATCATTTGAGGTTCTTAAATCAGTATTCGTGATAGTCATTAATAACATCATTTAAAAAACATAACTAATTGTCTTCTTATACGGGACTTAGATAGCAAACGCAATGTTGCGACAGGGACTTCCCGCAGATTTGGCATTAAGTGCAGTGCTGATTTCAATTGCAAATTGCAATAAAAATGGGCATAAATAATCGTTTGCAAAAACCAAGGACATAAATGCCAAGACCTGTGAGAATGAACAACGTCGTTTACCGTACATAATTCTTTTCAGGATGAAATGAAATCGCAAAAACTCCAAACATCTACCAATCTTTGAGATGCAGCTTTTGTTTCAAATATTTAATTCTTTTTAAGTTAATATTGTTTTGGTGACCATTTTCTCAACTTGTTTTTATTTTCTTACAGGATGAGCTTAATCAAGTGATGACGACAAATGTTTGGCTCCGGCAGGTAATACATTTATTTATTTGATAACCCACTCGATAACTGTTTGTTGTTTGAAGTTTTTCAACTGGATAAACATCGATCGATATACATGTACGTGCGGATTAAAACATAGTTTATTTTGATGCCAGTCTTTCTGCATATTTAAAATCGAATTTAAATAAAATACATGCTTTGTTAGCTCACCTGTTCACATAACGTGAAATGTTGGGGCCGCCCTTTGTCCGTCGTTGTCGTACTTCGTTTGTCAGAAAACATCTTTTTCGAAACCGCTGGGATGACTTTGACAAATGTCTTTGAAATTTGTTCAAATCGCTCCGGTCCGCTGCGTATTCACGCCAACAATGCTTTACATAGATTTAAATACATAAAATTGTATCTGAAACTGCAATATTCAGGGGTTTAACAATAAGTTTGCCAAACCGCAAGGGTCAGGGGTTTAATATTGTGTTTGTAACGTCATATGGTGGTCCTCCAGCAGAATTGCTCAAACCATGCCGATGGGTTCCAAATTTGCCCTTCTCTCGGATTAACCTGTGTTCCTTTTATTTTAATAGTAAAAACTAAAAAATATTAATCTCAGATGCCGCGAAGCGCAGACGTTTGTTTGGTTTTGTATGTAACATCGTATAACTGTTATATACAAAGTTTGTAAAAATAATGCCATTGGGTTCAAAAACAAAAGGAAAATGTATTAATAAATCATGGACTGCAGACATTATAACTTTGTCCCTTTTTATTATTTACTCTGAATTTTTATAAGTATTTATAGGCAATATGTATACTTAAACTCGGAAGTTATCACTGATTTGTCTCTTAACATGACATACGCTGCTCACAAAGAAAATATTACGTTCACTTATTTTTCCAATTATTTATTGCTCTTTTAACAACCGTTGTACATTTGCAACATGTACTAGTTTGAAGAGAAAATATTTAAACCTCCACAATTCAATGTATGTTTTCTCACCGTCGTTATTTATCTTGTTCGTTGACAATTACAAGAAAAGTGACTAGGAGACGGTACTACGGTGTGCACATGAAATAAGATTGTAATGAGATTGATATAATACGATGGTCTATCGTAATGTGTACTTTATTAACCAAAACAAAATCAATGTTGGAATCACTCACCTACGCACTGAACTTTTACATTAGGCTCATGTACTTTTCGTATAATTGTTTTCATATCAGTTTTATACATTAACTTGCAAATTTGGTAAGATCAGATTTACATGTATTTTTAATTCAATTATTAGTAGTTACCAAGATAGATTATAACAAAGACAAAAGACGTGTGTGGGTAGCTGTATTTATACGTTTAATATAAAATAAAGAAAACACACAAGCAAAGTTTGATAGCGTTGTTGTCAATAAAAAAACATCCTACATCTTTCACTCTGATCCACTTCATTCGTCTTCATTCAGTTATATTTCTCTAGTATTTGCTTCGTATCGAAGTAACTGTCAATACTTTGATTTGGTAAATGAATATGACATAAGAGATGAATGAATTTGAGTGTGTATATAGAATAGGTTAACAGATACGCAATAAGTTATGTAAGGTTGAGGGGAACATCATACAACAGTGGTTGGTTGATTTCATATTGGCGTCTTTGCAATGTTTACTCACAAACATTGTTACATAATGAACATGAATTTATATCTTATTCAAATGTGTTCCATATAATATTATTTGCTATTTTGCCACATAGATCTGCACGATAGATGTAGTGAAAATGTAATGTCGATATTTTAGATATTTTATTAACATATTTTAAAACGATATCAACTGTTTTATGCTAATATTATGGAATACGCGGATTTGAATAGCTAGTGGCTAAATTCGTATGAAGCAAGTTCTGATGTTTGGTTAATGTGTCGATCTAAAAGCATTAGATCTGTTTTTGAACCTGAAATAATGGGAAGCGACAAGTTATTGCAAATTTCGAGAAAGTTTCGTTTATTTATTTTTCTTCATATTTGATGGATACTTTATTTAACCAAGAGAAAGGAAGCGCATTGATTAGAAAGAAAGCCCCGAAACCATCAATACACTATTGACTTAGCACATTCCCGCAATGCCAAATGTTTTATTCATTGTAACGACACGCTACATTGCCAATGTTTTACAGGCATTGATGCCAATAACGCTTCGGATAACGTTGAGGTATTATTATTGTTATTGTGAGTTCATTATTGCTTCCGTGGATTAAAATACTGTCGAATAAACTTTGTATTTAACAAACGGTTCAACATATTTAAAAGCGCGTGAAATGCATTCGGCAATAAATGGCGATCTATGTTACAACATGTACTTCGTGCAAAACTCTTCCAAATCAGATCAGATTTTCTACTTCATTATATGTATAAATAGTACCCGCCATTTGATGCAATATGTATTTGCTTCTCTATATTATCACTTGTACCATACATGGAGTTGTTTAGTTTGATGCTGTAAACAAATAATATAATTCTAACTTATATGCAAACATTAAATGTAATCCATTATCACACTGACATTACAATTATATTTGGTTTATTTAGTAAACAAAGTTGTCCGTAGAGTTTTCACTTATAATAAAGATATACGGGATTTTCATGTTTTACAACACTATTAAACGACACATAACCTTTGCGTTATGTAAATTTAAACATAGATAATTTAAGGCAATTGTTTGAAATAAAGCTCTAAACGTTCGTGTTACTCAGCTAAATATTATCGCAACAATTGCCTTTTCATCGGGCCAGTTTATGGTGTTTCTACATACAAATGACGCTAGCTAAACCCCGGTTTAACAACATTAATACATAAACAAATATTAATACGTAATGTGTAAGTCTATTTTATTTAATGCAATTGAGATTAAGTTCACTCTTCAAAAGAGTAGGGAGCGACGCAGCTTGTAAAGAACCACTCACCCCAACCACGTCATTTGTTTATTGCATTTTTTGTATATCGATTGTTTACAAATCTGGAAATATATTTATAGGGGCCTTTAAGTGCCTTAAGAAAGTTACGACCCTTGACACAATGAAAGGCATACACTATTTAATTGTTATACTGTATGTTTTCTTGTAACGATACACTGATATTTATGTGCTATATAATATAATATAAATAACAAGTCAATCGTCTAAAAGTCGCTTCGTTACAATCAAATTGCTGATGGCGTATTGATTACAATGTTGTCGGGAAGTATCTGCAAATCGTATCTCTTTTATCGTAAAAAACACATTTTATCATAGCATGCTATATATCTAACTGACTTACAACACAATTGGCATTTAAACAATGACTATTTCTGTTTTTCACATGCTCGTATACATATATATAGAATATTCTTTTCTATATACGCTGCAACATCAGGAATGGTATGATCATAACCTTCGATGGTACCCAAATGAATACGGAGGAGTAGATAGGCTTTATGTTCCGTCCGAGCTAATTTGGTTACCAGATATCGTATTATATAATAAGTACGAAAACAAAAATGTCAATAATACACTGTCCGCTTCTAATTCAGTGTTCCTGCATGTATATAATGCTTTCTTTGGAAATGTAGATGCATGCAAGTATGTAACATACAAGACAACTGAGAATCAGATTTAGAGATTTGTTGTACGCTGTTTGCATGGTATCAGCATTGCTATATTGGCATCACGCTAACTTTGATCTGTTAAGTATATAACCTGCAGGAATGGCGTGACATCAGTCTGCAGTGGGATCCAGCAGAATACGGAACAATCGGTACCCTTGAATTGCCGTCAGAAAAAATTTGGCTGCCAGATATAGTCCTCTTCAACAAGTACGCCTTTTGTTATATACTTTCTGTTAAAGTCAAATGTATGTTTCTACCAACAGCTTTATTTGATTTCTTTAAATAATATGCAAGTCTTTTTTTTATATATATCTAAGCAAATATAAAATATAGTGTAGAATTATATGCATCTGTATGATAAATTATTTTCTCCAAATCAAGCACTTTTTTCGGCGATGGCTGTGTCGTTTTCTCTTTTGTTTCAGGTGCTATTTGTCGACAGAATATAATTGTAAATTAGTATTTAGTACGAATGGCCTGGTACCCCCGGGCACAAAATACTATCCCACCGAGCATTGTTGTAAATAATAAAGGGATAGGGTGAGAGCAATTGTAGAGTGTACACCGCAGTCACAGCAGCCGTATTTAGTAACCCAAACTTCAAAACGTCGGTCCTATCCTTGTTTTTACCTTATGTTTTTATGTTTGTGTATGTGTAGTTGTGGTGGTTAATATATATTTTATCTATTATAATTTTAAAGAGTATATCCCCATACATTAATATTATGCTGTATGTTAAAGGGACCTGTTCACAGTTTGTCAAAATGAGAATTTTCATTTTTTGTTTGTTACGGATTCAAAAAGCAAACGAACGATGTACATCTGTGAGCGAAATACCACTAATGAGCGAGACTCATACTACAAATGCATTTCCGTTTACGAATAATCATCGTTTGAAATTGATAAAATTATGTAATGTTACAAACGGGAAACGATTGAATAATTTGGAGAGTTCTGTTGTTAACGTTATATTTTGTGACCATACATGGATTGCTTATATATAGTATCAAATGCTACAAATGTGATAGCAGCACAGATGGCCGAGTGGTTTCGGCGCTAGACTTTTACCACAATTGTCAGTGGTTCGAGGTGGAGGATAACAGTTTTTTCTTTCTTTAATTTTATTATTGTTTTATACTGGAATTTTTTATTTCCAAAGTTAACATGTATCGCTTTAAATCATTTAATTACAAACTTCAAAACATGCTAAAATCTGTGAACAAATCCCTTAAAGCATTATTTATTTCGATACAATTATTTTACTCCGTACTTAAAATGACTAATTTACAGCGCTGATGGCAATTATGAAGTGACGTTAATGACAAAAGCAACGGTCAACGCCAGTGGCTGTGTCGTCTGGGAGCCCCCAGCAATTTACAAAAGTTCGTGCACGATCGAAGTGGAATTTTTCCCTTTTGATATACAATTATGCTCAATGAGATTTGCATCCTGGACCTACGCTGGTAACCAGGTTGACCTTATTCATGAATGCTCCACTAGCAAACATGCACGAGAAGTCATTTTCAATGGTATTGATTTGAGAGACTTTTATGAATCTGGTGAGTGGGACATTTTAGAAGTGACTGCTGAAAAGAACGTTAACAACAACACTGATTATCCGGATATTACATTCAATGTCACAATGAGACGAAAAACCTTGTTTCATACTGTTAATTTAATTATTCCTTCTGTGGCGATATCCTGCTTAACTATCCTTGTATTTTACCTTCCCTCTGATAGCGGCGAAAAGATTACATTGTGCATCTCTATTTTGCTCTCACTGAATTTCTTTTTCTTGCTTCTGTCGGAGATTATTCCACCAACGTCCATAGTTGTACCATTGATTGGAAAGTATCTGCTCTTTACAATGATTCTCATAACATTGTCAATCATTGTTACGGTCATCACGTTAAATGTCCACTTCCGTTCGCCGTCTACGCACACAATGTCGCCATGGGTACGGAGAGTGTTTCTGAACATTCTCCCCAAAATGCTTTTAATGCGACGCCCAAATCTTGAGAGTGAGAAGGTAGCGCGAACAATAGTTCGCACGAGAAATGGAGTAGAGATGCGAGACCAGTATGTCAACAGACGAGACTTTGAGTTCGAAACCATGCGTCTTACCGCCGCTGATGACGTGGAAGAGAAGGATACGGGTCTTTCCGTAGAGGTACAAGAAGCCATTGACAGCATATGCTTCATAGCAGAGCATCTGAAGAAGGGCGACAATACTGCGTCCGTAAGTATTTTATATTGATAGATATTACCGGCACTCCACTTAACGAAATCGTGTATATTGTAATTTAAATCAATCAATGGGACAAAATATGAGCTTTCTCTTTATGTCGATCTGTTACAGAAACACAGTGCCTTTGGTCTTGTACACTATATTGCTTTCCTTTACTAGGTAAGAGAAGACTGGAAATATGTTGCAATGGTGATGGATCGGCTGTTTCTATGGATATTCACAGTGGCGTGCGTGGTAGGAACCTTTGGCATTATCTTACAGGCGCCGACCCTCTACGACAACAGACAGCGGCTGACGCCAGTGGATAGTTCCTACCGATGCTTTTCTCCAGTGGGAAGCAGCCAAGGTTAATGATAACAAAGGAGTTCACTAACACAATACATACTTTTTTTCGATATAATATACCCTTTGAAATTAAGCCACCAATTAACATTCAAATATAAAATATTAAATTATTTATTTATTTATTTATTTATTTATTTATTTATTTATTNACTAAACGAGTTGGAAATCTAAGCTATTACCTGCATCAATTATCAGATGTTAAACATCGCAAATGCTTACATATAAACTGGTATGTTTTCCTACTTGACAATTGCAGTTTAAAAAAAAAAAAAAATCACTAGATAAAGCCAATAAGCAGTATGCACTAATAGTACAAGTAGAAAAGTGGATTGTCAAATCATATGCAAGTTTAGATTTAATAACAACCCCCAATTTGATCCAATATTTCTTTTAGCTAATTGGATTCGAATAATTCGTGAAGACTTTGCAAAAAATACTTTTTAAGAAGGCGTCAAAACTCAATTTGTCTGGATTTTCATTATACGTATTTCAATGAAGGAGTAAAGATAATGTAATCCAATAATGGAATCCCACAAATGAATTCGACCGCACGATTCGAATTATAGAACGCTTAGAACAACAGTCCGTACTTTTTCTGCTTTCGATTTCATATCAGATTAACCAGTTGCGACATATCAATCAATAATTGATTCGGCGAATTGTTGATTTGTAAATTATATATTTATCGATGTGCCTTTTTTACCAATGAACATAAATTTAAGAGTTCTGTTGGATAGAAATTAAACCACGCAGGTAGTAACCATAGTAAAATAAAAGCAACATATTATAACTAATTGCAAGAACCATTTACAACTATTATACGATAATTAGTCTTATATGTTTATTTAAGTCAGATAATTATATGAAAAATACCCTATGCACCACAAAAACAATTGCTACAAAATGTGTGTAACTGATCCTTTTAGGGTAGAAGGTACTATAGAACATATCAAAGGTAAACCAGAATCGGACCTCCGGAAAATTTTGCTTTTCAAGATGGCGTCCAGGATGGCCGCCATACCATATTATTATGATAAATATATTTCTATCCACTCAATTTGGATCATTTTGGTGTTTATAGTTATGTTTCTGGGGCAAAATAACATATTAAAATCATCATATATTTGGTACGTTTATTATACGTTTATTGTGTTACACAGAAATCCAGCATGTTGACCAAGACACAATTTGACACAATACCACAAGTACATAAATTTTGACTCGAACGTGAAGATTGAGACAAGGAACAGATTGATTGCATTGTTGATACAAACTTGTCTTTGTCAACAAAATTTGTCTTGTAGCATTAATTTGTTCGTATCGTCTTCCTGTTCGCGATTTACATACGAGACTATTAACCTGATTATTAATATTATTGTGCAATTTAAATGAGAACTTTATTTTCGGTTTCTGTATTACTTTTAGCATGTTTAACGAGTATTTTTACAACGCTAATTATGTTCTTTATGTAACGATCAATAAGGATGTTCTTTATGTAAAGATCAAATGTGCGAAGATAGAATATTAAATTCAAACATAAATTAGAAACACCTTTGTTTACAAACAAACAGTTGGAGCATTCGTCTTTAATGAAACTGGTCAATACTTGACTTTGATAACCTCTTTTTCTAATTGATGATGAAGGTCACAGGCAGTGAACTCTCACAGAATAATAATCGTATAATAGACTATAAGGCATCATTCATCCACAATGTGTTTTCTTTATTTCATTTTATACAAACCCATGTGTCATGTCTGGTGTTGTGGTGGTACACATTCTTGAGTTTCATTGCAGGTTTATTCACAGCAAGCAGATCAGAAAATATGATGTGTTTTACTGGCAGACAGTAAAAGGGTAGGTCAACGCAAGAAGATACTAACCTTGCGCTTTGCGATGGAATCCAAAACTGCAGTATTTGCTTTCAGCAAAGTAATCACAATACATGTTCAGTGATCCAAAGTTTAAGCCCACGTTAATTTGTTAAACTTAAGAAGTACGCTCAAGCTCACGTAAAAGTAAAATCCATTGGACTATAAAAAGTTTGCAAACAACGGTTACTAGTCCTCACTTTAAGGATAACTGAAAGCTAAGTCAATGGTGCATTTATATCATCCTTTACTTTATAAAATTAAACATGCAAGCATCTAAGTTTTAAGTAGTAATGTATTTTTATTTTCAATTTTACAGTTTTTGTGTACAGGTTTTGTTTCGTGAAGTTAATATGCAATAACATTGGTCTCACCAGAGTGCGAATGTCCTCGTAGTATAGCTTTAGTAGTGGCAATGCTAATAGAAATGTTCTGTTTTATGTCGTACTTGATGTTGAACTACTATTAGTACATTCTAAATACAATTATTTGCTTATAATACATGTGAAAATAAATGCAATTATGATTCTGTAATTCTATATATTGTTTTAAATTGTACTAAAGTATAAACGATTCAGTATCGAATAAAGTTAAATCTACCGCATGAAAACTGTTATTAGAGCATTACAATATAATAAACGAATACTTCCTGTCATGTATTTTAATATTTTGTTTCCTTCTGTACGGCTAACAGACATTGACCTGACACTCAAATAATGCATGAATATAACATTGGATACAGTTCAGACGTGTAATTTATGCTAATTTAGTTCACGAGAATCAAGTCAATGGTGTCGTTCTGTTCAATGATTCAATATATCACATACAATTAATCGTGTTCCATATGAATTTCAGTGCTGATGGTCATTTCGAAGTCAAGATATTAACAAAAGCCACACTGATGTACACAGGACTTGTTATATGGGAACCGCCAGCTATATTTAAAAGCGCGTGCATTATGAATGTCGAATTCTTTCCTTTCGATGTGCAAAACTGTTCCTTGAAATTTGGATCGTGGACTTACGATGGGTTCGAGATTGACTTGGTACATATGTGTGCCATAGACTCCGAGTCGACCATTGTAATTGAGAATGGCATGGACTTGAGTGAGTTTTACCAGAATGTGGAATGGGACATCGTGTCTGTGACAGCTCAGAAACATATAAAAATCTACATTTGCTGCATTGAACCTTATATTGACGTGACATTCTATATTATTATAAGACGAAAGACGTTGTTTCACACTGTGAATTTAATTTTACCCTGTGTCGTTATTTCATTTCTAACCGTACTTGTGTTTTACCTCCCTTCTGACAGCGAAGAGAAGATTACTCTATGTATATCAGTGCTTCTCTCCCTTACCGTGTTCTTCTTACTGCTCACGGAGATCATTCCACCGACATCAATCGTCATTCCGCTAATTGGCAAATATTTACTGTTCACCATGATTCTAGTTACCTTGTCGATCATCGTAACAGTATTTACTTTGACAATCCACTTCCGTTCACCAGCGACTCATAAGATGTCACGATGGACACGAGTTGCGTTTCTTGTCGTTTTGCCAAAGATGCTAATGATGCAGCGACCTCTTATGCGTAAGTACAGCCATCTGAGATGCAACGGTGTTCGACAAAGACATCACGTCATCGAGCCAGTCTTTGTTCAAGCTAATGAACGGCGCATTCCCGAGGACGAGCCCCTAGAAGATTTTCCGGCGTGGAGACGGAACATAAACCGCGGGGCGCATAGGAAATGCTCCGCCATTCTAACACACATTCACAATGCTCTCGATGACGTTACATTCATATCGGACCATATGAAAGAAGAAGATGAATATTCATCGGTAAATAATATCTTACTATATGTATAATTAGGTCTGTAAGAATAACCCCCGTCTTATTTATTGTTTATTGTGTTCTTTCACAGAATGAATTCGACAAACACATCAAATTATCGTTAGAAACGTGATGGATGATCAAATAATGCGTTTATATTAAATGGATTGGATGAAGATACTTTAATTGTGTAACACAACGCGCTATGTTCTTCAGTTTGTGATCTATCCGTTGGGTTGTACATTATTCCAAACATCATTTGCATCTATTTCAGGATAAACAGGACTGGAAGTTCGTTGCTATGGTGTTGGACAGAGTCTTCTTTTGGCTGTTTACTCTGGCTTCGATAATAGGGACATTTGGCATACTTTTGCAGGCACCAACGATATACGACGATAGAAAGGCTCTTACCGCTGACACTGCTGGGAAGGAGGGATTTTGCTTCACACAGTGAACTATGTATATATAAGTGAAAACTTTAAAACAAATGTTATTGGAGTAAATCGATAGACATCCTACGGCAGTGTTATCTCAATTTAGATCGAAACGCTGAGTTGAACGTTAATAGTCAGCCGTAAATACATTTTATTCTATATCAATATAACTATATAAATAAGATGTTTTACAACTTTGCCATCAATATATAGGTTCTGTTTAATGTAATATTTATTATAAAAATACCCATTGTGATGTTTGATATATATTGGGCTCATTTTAACAAAATGTGTAATGAATGTGTCAAACAATATGTTTATAGCAATGCAAACTGAATAATCTGTTAAATAATTTATGAAATAAAAACAAAATTATTCATAACTCTGTAAAAACGCTTTTCCAGTTAATCACATATGGTACAAATAACAGTACGATTGGATGATTCATTGTTATTTAAATTATGTGTGCTTAAATATTGTGTTCAATATGCAAAGACTCCTGGGGCATAAGTGCACATACATGTTACAGTAAAAAGTTGATACTTGTTTTTTTTCGCACGTTAAAATTGTTGATATTAAATATTTATAGATTTAGAAATTATATATTAAAAGTGTTAATTAGACCTTCTTGATTTATTTCGTCATTTATTATAATTAAACTCATATGAAAATGACAATAAAAACGAAACAGTGACGACCTCTTCATGATTTGCCAATTCGAAATAACATAACTTTGTCCATGTCGATGTGTTGTATATAATAACCATTATCAAATTGTAAAATAGCATTAAATCGAAACGGAAATTATTTTAAGATTGCCTAATAATTGAAGTAAATATGAACGGATTATGATCATTGTATGTTTTATCAATACATGCATATAATATTGGAAAAATTAAACAATTTTTGCTGTGTTGTGCTGTAACAACATTTCTCTAAATATGCAGAGTAAAGACAGGAAGTTGTCGATACTATCCTAACTGGCGTTATGTTATGCATTTGTCGTTAAATTACTTGAATTTTAATACGAAGCCGTTGTTTCAAAGTTTCAATGCCTTGAAAGATGACATATACTGTTTGCGCGCATAATGTGTTACATCATGAAAGTTTGGAAACAGTTCCTCGAACGTTAAATCAGACATGATTTCCAACTTGTGTATATAAATAAAGTAACTGACTAAAGGACTTGTACTTCGTACCTTTTTTATTATCTCAATCATCGAATAACAATAATAAATTGTTTCATTAAGAGTTTGCCCATTCGTAACCGATACATTCCTAACAGATACAACTTGTACTTGGGAAAGCGATGCATTTAAATAAAGCCAAACATATTATCTGAACAATAGTTTTTTTAGCAAACATTAATTCGCTCGGAATATAAATTATCGCATTTTGCGAATAGCAAACTCGAACGAACGAGAACATTGTTTCCTTTTTGGTAAAAAATTTAGCGAAAACCAACAAATACACATTAGTTTACGAAGTTAATGATTACAAAAACGTTATAAACAGGTTACATTTACTCTGAGTACGACAGTGCTGCGGTATGTTTTTTTTATGTATATGTAACGCGTTTATTTTCCTACCCGAATTGTTCTTATCAATGAGTCAATACAAAAGAAGCTAATATACACATACTTAGCTGATAGGAGTCATTCTCCTTATGTCTACACATCATTACAGATCGAGGTTGGGACGACACGTTCTATTACCAGAAAAGAAAACAATGATTAAATGATAAAGAATATCAAGTTTGCCTTGGTTTTAATGGCTTATTGTGTATGTTTTTGTATGTAACATACGGAGGGTGCCATTTTTTTTTTAAATAAGACACATGCGTGGGTTTCTCAGTCGTAGAGAATAGATTCTTTTCGATGCATCGTTATCCTCCAGTTAAGTGAGATCAGAGACGCCAAATATAATTTCGGGGTAACATTCCAAAGCTAAGTGGACAGTGTGATTCGCTTAAAATTAAATAGGCCAACTGAAATCAGAGGTCAGGTTTTATAAGGGCTAGGGATTTGGCTGGTTTAAACAAACGTCCGTTTCCCAAACTGACCTTGTGCAAATGTGGTCGTGACATACACGCATTGACGGTTAAGGAAGTGTATCCGAAATAATCTCCCGCATTATGTTGCGATATCGTCACTCACAGTTAAGTGCATTCGAGTGTATTCGACTGCATTTGGCAGGGCCCGGCTTACTTCATTTCCCCATGACATTGTCGCTTTTCATTGAAAATAATTGGTTAATTAGTGATCTTAGGTATACTTAGTGTTGTAATAATTGCCGGTTGTTTAAAAGCAAAGCTATACCGGTACATGCAATATAAGTAAAAAAGCCGAACGGTATAATTAATAGCATGTTTATTGCGTAACATTCTGAAGCAAATATCAAACTGTATGATAGATAATTCTCTTAATGGTAATACTTTCATCATCTTGAATGTATATTTGTACATAAAACTTGATAAAACCATATATTAAACAATATTTGCATTTTAATTCCCAATGTGCTGTGTGTCTGTTCCAAGTGTTACTGCTTAATTGGTGATGATTTTACAGATAGTTCACGAAGATTTAATTTGCCTACGGAATGGTGGAAATTAATTCAGTCGGTTGTCGCAGTTTCGTTATTTTTTTTTAGGAATTTACGTTTTGAAGTGTCGTTATTTTTTAGGAATGAACGTCTAGAAGATAATCTGCAAACATAACAAGCCTTAGAAAGAATAACAAGTGGAAACTTGTGTACCTTTTTGCGTTCACAATGCGCGATAATTCAGCGATCATTGGTTGGAACCAATACGGAATACGGTTCCTAAATAAGTATTTTATAAAGAAAATAAGGACAAACACCATTTGTGTTCTTGTAACTCCATGTTTATCATATTACACATTAATCATTGCGATGAGCTTTCTATAAAAAACGAAATAAACCTTGAAATATCTGTATATATACTTTGGGATTGCAATCTCAAGTTTTTTTTATTTTACATTTTAATAATAATAATGTTAAACTTAACTGACCTATTTTCGTTTACAAATGTTTGATATTGACATACAATATTAATGATTTGAAGCATATAGGATATTCATATTTATCTCCAAGTTCCATTTTTTGGTGCTATTTAATTGAAAGTATCAAATAAATTAATGCAAAATAGTATTTAAACTCATTTCATATTGTATACACATGGTTCTTTATAACCTTTACAAATCATGTAAACGAATGCATAGCAAATTCGTGTACGATTTATTTGGTAATTATATTTTTCGAGAAAGCAATACAAACGTTTCAAATCTAACAATTGTCAAGAACGATATTAAACAAATATTGCCCGTGACAAAAGCACTTGTTATGAATATTGTATGTAAATACCAGGAGGCCGTTTTATCAACATATCTTATCTTAGCGGATCTTTTCTTAAAGCCTTCGATTCATTTTTTAGGTCATTCAACAGTCGCAGTTTATGCAAAAACCCATCGACAGATATACGGACAGACAGAGAGGACAGTCCGGTGCAATGCTTAAGGCTTCCCTCTTTTTACATTCACTAAATTTGTATGATTGTGATGTAGATGTGATGATTACACTGTTGCTTTAAAGAGAAAGGTATTAAGCATGACACTTGTCAATCCATATATTTTGTGGGGTAATATAGTTTGTGCTTACCAGTGAATGATTTAAAGCGAAATCAAAAGTATAATGGTGGTATGGAAATACTTCCCTTTATTAGTTTCATTGATAGGCATTCAATATTTGTCGCATCGGATCGATTGTAGCGAGTTTTCTTAATTTTCTAATCGCAGTACTTACGATAAGCGTACGACAAAATCCTACGAATCTTACGTTAGATCTCGCTAAGATCTGTTGTTAAACGGCCTCCTGAACTTTCGAAAAGTAGAAGTGTCACTTTTAATTTAAACTAACCCTTTTATTTTCAAAAGAAAGCAATTATAACAATTGACAACGATTCTTAATATAAAAATAAACTTTCTTTTATAGACAAGTGCTCACAGAAAAGGTTTTGTTTAACTCGAAGCAAAATAATAGTAATAAATGTATGTTTAAATTAAAAATGTATAAATGTCAACGCGAATAACTATCCGATTGATGTTTGCTATTCAACGGAAACTACTAATCAACCCACAATTAAACTCAAACTAATGTCTACACAGGATTTTTCTTTACATTTACTTATCACGTTATACAAAGCTTCACAAAACTAAGTTGTGTACGATTTGTTTGGTAATTACATATAATGGAGAACGATTAACAACAGTTTCTTATCTTCCTATTGTAAACTACGATATCAAATAAATACTACCCGCGGGAAAAAACGTGTCATGAATAGTGTATGTAAATAATAGACCTTTCGAAAAGTTGAAGTGTCATGTTGAATTTAACTTATGCTTTCATATTGAGAAAATCAATTTAAGCAATTGATTACGGTTCTTTACTTTAAATATCATACTGTTATTTACATCTACAAACAATAAAACGGTATGATGTGCTTTTAATATAATAAACGAAATAACGCCGAATTTGTTAAGCATATAAACTTGTATTTAAATGTTATTCGACTATAACCAACTCTTTAAATAATAAACAAAGAATGAGCTGTATAAAATTGCCCGGGTTGACCTTATCGTTTTATGTTTGCGTTACATCTGAAAGGATCTCACGTCATACACCGATATTTTGTGCGGTATACATCGATAATTGATCTTACAATATCATCGTCTCTTACTGCGCTATTAATGCATATCCGTTTGAGCACAAAACCTCCCCCAGTTATGCTACGCATGATCTTACGCGTCTAACAAGACGGCTTCCCAACGATTTCTCTTTGACAAAGACGAATGGCGATTCCCGAATAACGATGCAATTAATTGTGGAAGATCGGCAGACAGAAATCAAGAAGCTCAACATGGACCAAATTATCGCGATCAGTCATTGTTTAAGGAAATCTACAGAGGGCGATTAAATAGCTTCGATTGACGGCAGACATGTATGCAAAAGCAATGATGTAGTTCGCCGAGTTCCGTAAATGTTTATTAAATACGATTCGTTTTTTTTGTTTGTCTTGTAATCAAGTTTGTTTATTTAACCTCGTTCTTAATTAGCTTTCTATTCTAATAATAGTTCATGCCACGCAAAACAAGTTTTTTTTAATTACATGGTTTGCTTTATTTTTACATTATCAATCTGCGAACTGTATTCAAAGTATGGAGATTATGCAAGAATTACACGTTCTTTAATGTTAATTTTGTGCATATTTAGATAAGTGTGATCAGCAGCCGTTCTAACACTATAACACTATTTTGATCGATAAATGCGTGCGGTAGCAAACATCATCAGCTGCTTATGTCGGTGTGTTGCAGTTCATGAAGCTTGCTTTCGTTTAAATTATAATGATCTTTGGTATAGGTCGAATATGTCTGACCCAATTTTCCGCTATAAACAAATTTGTATAATAATTTGGTCGGATTGACGAGTTCTGTTTATTGGTTTACATATAAAAAGGTCAAAGAAGTGGCCGCCTCGGTCAAATTTACATGCAACCGGAAAATAGCTCATCAAATTCAATGGTCCACTATACAATACTCTTGTATAATGTGTATGTTTTGTTCACGAATCTAGAGATAAATTTACACTCTTAAAAGTTTTGTTTTGAAAAATGTACTTCATTCTGTGTCTTTTTGAAAATTGCAGTGGCGTTTATATGAAATGTGTAGGTTTTTATTTTTGTCGTTCAGAGCGACTGAGTAAGTCGTTGAAACGAATTAATAACAATGTTTTTCGAACGACATAGCTGTATATCTTATTGAACAATATAAACAACCAATCAGTACACACGAATGATGAAACTTTAAAACAAACTGCGAATTGGCCAATTTATATCGTGATAAATTATGTAAGCCTCTCTTTATCAGCCATTTTAAAACGTGCGTTTATTGTGCATTCTTATTGGGTAGTTATGCCATTATCACAACTTCATTATATCGTTCACACAACATATTAAGTCGTACCCTCCGGTAAATTATTATTGAATTTATCAGTCATTCATCCTACGTACTTAGTCATTCCCTTAAGTGAGCTATGCAGTTACGACTACTTATTAAGCCGTTCCCACGAGTTATTTAACTAAATCCCACGAGTTGCTTAAACGTAGGAATAAATTTTATAAAAACTTGTTAACGACAAAAAAAACATGCACATGTAACATGCGAGACATCGGTGGATAATAAAAGTCTCTGTCACACGGTGACGAATTAAAGTGACAACTCGCCAGAAATTGCCTCGTTTAATGTAGATGGTGTAAACGTGTCTGTTTATGTCGCAGTGATGTCTTCAAATGTCGTTATAATTCTCACAATAAAGGCGTTCATTTTAAACCGTTTTAAATTATCGCCGCTTGTTGGTGACATTTTGTTTTATTTTACAACAGTCGAATACATGACAAAGAAATCTCACGCACTCTTGAACACACTTCTTAGACATGTCTTCATTTGTTGTTTCGTTTTGCTGCATATTATCCTTCTACGCCAAAACAGAAGTTTGCTGCGAATTTGATAGCCTCGTCTGAAACATCTTCTCATTAAATGTCATCTTATCGTGCGCCTATCGTAACTAGTTGTACATAGTCTTTCACACCCAAGTTTTTAAATGTAGAAAAGATATCGTACGCATATCGTACTAGTATCCTAGGTATCTCGGCTGAAATCGTGATACAATGTAATTGATTATCGTACATATTCTGCGTTAGTGTCATGTAAAGGTTTAAAGGATCTTGAACAAATAAATACTTGACATAATTCCGCGACCAACTCGTCGTCTTTACGGTGACTTTCAACTCGCCCCAACTCGTAAAGATCTCGCCACAGTGTGATTGGACATTAACATAGTCAGACAAGCATTCGAAAACTATTTATTTACAGATTATCGAATAGTTATAAGCATGCCAGTCATTGACCAAAGTAATTCTTAAACATCATAAGACTGCTCAAGTCTGTGACTGGATAATTCTAAATGATTTTTTTGTAATGCCATTATATTATAAAGCACTTTCCCTTTCTTGTTCCGGAGCGACTCAACATACATAGATCGTGTTCTACATTATGTTGAAACCAATGCAAATTTCATCGAAAAAATAGCTGAGATAATATTTAAATCGATACTCAGTTAATTAAATTTCGATAAATAAGCATTCATGCACTTCAATTCGGTACAATTTTTATTGGGGTTACACATGCATTAGAATTAACTGGAGGTTTGTTCGCCTTTAAAGTATGTAAGAAGCAATTTTGTTAACAAAAAGAAATGCGATACGTTATTATAAATACACACGCCTCATTCAAAAGAGGAACATGATCTCAGTGTTCAAAGCAACGCATTATCTGAAGAGTGTTGTACATTCAATACAGGTGAAACCCATCTGACGATGTATTAAGATGTTGATCAATTCTTGGCACACCAGTGTTGAGCTTTCATTCTGTTTGTTTAAGATGGGTAACAGATGTTAGCATTCTGCACAAATTGGAAGTTACCGACTGTTCTTCAAGTTCAGTTATGAGGATGTTTACGGATATTCCTGCAACAACATTTATCTTCATATGCAGAGTTAAAAAAGGAAGTTGTCGACACTATAATAACTGGCTTTATGTTATGCTTTATTAGTTAAATTACTTGAAATTGCATATGAAGCCGTTGTTTCAAAATCTCGAATGATGACAGTAATTGTTGCAAGCATAATGAATGTCCCAAACTTTCAATAAATGAACAAAAAGTTCAGGAAAAAAGTTTAACTTCAACATTATGAAAGTTTGGAAACAGTTCCTCGAACGTAAAATCATACATGATTTCCAACTCATTTATATCAAATAAAGTAACTGACTTAACGACTTGTACTTAGTTACTGACATTTAATCGATCCTAATCATCGACTAGCTCAAATAAATTGATTAATTAAGATTTTGCCCATGGGAACACGATTCACTTAAATTAAGCTAAACATATTATCTGACCAATAGTTTTTTAAGCAAATAGCCAAACTGGAACGACGATTTTTTTTCTTTATCGGTTTAAAATTAAACGGAACAGAACAAATAAACTATTGTTTACGAAATAAGTGATACAAAAATAATGAACATGTTACATTTCTTCTTAGTACGACAGTGCTGCGGTATATTTTCTTAATACATATTTTACGCGTGTATTGTCTTACCCGACTTGTTCTTACAAAGGAGACAATAAACAAGAAGCCAATATACACAAACATAGCTGATATAAGTCATTCTCCTTTTGTCTTCACCTCATTAACGATTGATATATCTTAATATCCGCCCGTTGATACACGTTCCCGGTCATGGTGGTATCGGTGTTATGCTACTTCGAGGTTGGGGCGACACGTTATATTAACAGAAAAAACAAACATTGATACGATGATAAAGAATATCTAGGTTTTAATTGCTAATTGTGTGTGTTTTTGTATGTAACATACGGAGGGTGCAATCATGTTTGATAAGACACATTAGTGGGTTTCTCATTTGTAGATAATACATTCTTTTCACTCAAGTTATTGAGATCAGAGACACTAAATATTGCGGAGTTTTACCCCAAAGCTTAATGTACAGTGTGATTCGCTTACGTACAAATAGGCCAACTCAAATAACAACTCAGGGTTTATAAGGGCTTGGGATTGGGCTGGTTAAAATACACGCCTGTTTCCTAAAATGACTTTGCCCAAATGTTCACGTGGTCGTGACATGCACGTATTGACATTTAAGGTAGTGTATCCAATTAAACCCTCGCCTTATATTTCGATGTAAGCATTTACATTAGAGTGTATTCGAGTGACATATTTTCTTTTACAAATAAGTGTTATTGATATACATTTATAATATTTTGAATCATACAGAATTTTCATATTAAATCAACAACGCATTTTATTTGAACCCTAATGTCAACAAAATAAATGAATATTTCAAAAAATAAATTCATAATAAAGCTTAAACTCATTTCGAAATGTAAACACATGATTCATTATTACATTTACAAATCACGTTACCGAATGCAAAGCTTTGCAAAGTAAAGTTTGGAACGATTTATTTGGTAATAATATAGTATTAAGATTACATTAGAACAGTTTTTTTATCTTACAATTGCCAACAAAAATTAAACAAATATTACCCTTGAGAAAAGCACTTGCCTTGAATATTCTATGTAAATACCAGGCCATTCGATAAAAAGAAGTGTCATTTTTAATTTAAAATAACATTTCATTTTGAAAAAAAAGCAATTAAAACCACTGACAAAGATTTTTTAAATTAAATAGCGTTCTTCTATAGACAAGTGCGCACATAATTATTTTTTTCATCTCGAAGCAAAGTTGTGTAAGATGTGTTTGGTAATTATATATTAGGGAGAATGCTATACAACAGTTTCATATTGTCCTATTGTCAACTACGATATCAAATAAATATTACAAGAGGGAAAAGCACTTGAACTGAACAGTGAACGTTAATACTAGAACTTTAGAAAAATTGAAGTGTTATTTCAATTTAACTTATGCTTTTATATTGAGAAAAGCAATAAGGTTCTTTACTTTAAATATCATACTGTTATAGCCACTTACAAACAATGAATGCTTATGACGTTCTCTGAAAACAATAACGTCAAATTTGTTCAGCATTATAAACTGGAATTAAAATGTAATTCGACTATTACCAACTCGTTAAATAATAGACGAAGAATGATCTGTATAAAATTGATCGGGTTGTCCGTATCATTTAATGTCTGCCTTATTTTTGAAAGGATCGCATGACGTACACCGATGTATTGGGCGGTATACATCGAAAATCACATGCAAGCAAAATGTCATTTACTCTGTTATGAATGCATATCTGATTGAGCACAAAACCTCTCCCAGTTATGCTACGCATGATCTTGTCCGTCTAACAAGACGGCTTCCTAACGATTTCTCTCTGACAAAGACGGATGACGATTCCCGAATAACGATGCAATTAATTGTGGAAGTTCGGCAGACAGGAATCAAGAAGCTCAACATGGACCAAATTATCGCGATCAGTCATTGTTTAAGGAAATCTAGAGAGGGAGATTAAATAGCTTCGATTGATATATGGCCAACTTGTTACCGAAAGCAATGATGTAGTTCGCCGAGATCACTAATTGTTTGTTAAATACGATTCATGTTTTTTTTTCCATGTAATTGAGTGTGCTTTTTTTTAACTTCATTATAAACTGTCTTTGTATTATAATAATAGTGTATACCCCACAATTGGTTTTTGAATTACATGGTTTGCTTTTTATCAACATCATCAATCTGCGAACTGTATTTTAAGTATCGAGAATATGCAAGACTTTTATGAGAAGTATTCATTATTATATTAAGTATGATCAGAAGCATTCTGACACTGTGAACAGGAACCACTACTTTGATCGATCTTAATGCGATCGGTAGCAAACATCATCAGCTGTTACTGTAGGTGTGTTAGCTATAGTGCAACTGACTGTAAAATTCATAGCAAAACCTAACAAACACTATGTAACCGCTTTAAGTAATGCCTTGATATTTTCGGGATATATTAGTAATGATGAATGGTAATCTGGTCAAAATTGTACAATTTTGATTATCTTTTTCTTTTTCTCTCTTGTTCTCTTGAATATCTTTAATGATTTCATCCATAAAGTCAGGTATGATTTTGTTTTGACGATTAGGCCTTTTCGTGCTTAGAACGTGAGGAAGAATTTCCGTAAATACCCGTTGTTGCCAATGTGATATATTTTGGGTCAAGGTTATGCTAAATGTAGTTACCGCATAAAAACATATTGATAACGTCAATACGATCAAAGTAAACATTCACCAAGGAGGTGGGTGTGTAAATGTCAGACAGCACAAGGAAAACACCGTCAATGTTAGAAAGATTGATTTAGGCAATGTTCTTTTTCAAAGACTCATATGGTCAAATACTTACAGTGTCAGCAAAGAAATTGGCATTATAGGCATTATGAGATTGATGGAGTAAACAAATGTATTTCGTCGTAGTGTTACCTAAAATGTAATTTTTGAATATGGAGCATCGGGTCAACAAGGGCATAACTTTCTTTTCTCTTCGCAGGGACATTTCATATGTACCATGCCACATTATGGCTATATTCGCATAGGTCAAGATATCAAATTTGTTATTTTCAAAACTCATACCGTTGTCTTGTTCAGCAATGTGTCGCAGATCAATCTGAAAAAAAAAAAAACGGTATAATTTATTTATTAATGCTAAAATACCTTTTTAATGATTTTTTTAAACATGTTATGTCCTACAAATAAAGCTATTATATATATAATGTTCTTATTATAAGTTTTATAAAGTTTAAATGTGTAAATATTTCATGTCCTTGCGCTGTGATTTAGCCAGCATATTCTTAACGTGAATTATTCTCTTGACCATAATGTTGCTCAGTTGCAAACTATGTTATACCATATAACAAAACACAAGTCAATAAAACAGGTAAATGGCATACAAAAGTGTGATCCCAAACTGGTAACTCGAGAATATAATTAAATCCGATTAACATACTCACCTCTGTATCATCAGCTGAATTTTATTAAGCATTCCTGCCTGTCAAATAGGAAATAATCGATGTTTATTGGGCAGTATTTTTTGCAGATCGCTAATGGCTCCTAAATCACCAGTCCGGAGTAGTTGACCAATACTCTATTCAAAAGTGTCATGACAAACTCTCCATCCGCACTGTAAAAGACGAAAATGATTGCTATTCGTGAAAAGAAGGTTCCATACAAGAGTGATGTCAGAAAGGAATTACTTACTTGAATACTTGATGTAGATGAATACAATACGGTCATATGTTGTTGTTTTTTAGCACTGAAATTGCAAATAAAGCATATAACTGGACTCAAAAGGAATCACACTTGCCTACATTCTTAATATACAGATCATTGTCAGGGCGTCAATCTTCAATCGCGAAATAAGTTGAAGTATCTTTATCCGTGTGTCTATCCACTCATTTGAACATTGACCCAAAAGCATGATTGTCGTTGGCCATCTACACAAATCAACTTGCGAGATAATACTTGTAATAAACACAAAATGGATAAAACATCATGGATCATGTTTGTAATTTAGCTACATAAGATAAACAACATTAAGTTATTTACATATTATTGTTAACTAGCATGTCCTAACCACAAATTAGTTGTTATTATCTGATTTCTTTCCGACTGAAAATATGAAATTAAAACTATGTTAATTAAGGTAGGATGAAATACACACAAGTCTTAAAACTGAAACGTTCTAATGACAAATTGCAACCCTTAATGCAAGTTGCGGAACAATGCTAATATGAAAACCATGTTCTGACAATAAACATTCAATCAACAGACCTCATAATAACTCAAACACATTGTATGGAATATACCACTGGCATTATTCCATAAGGATGAACGGCTGAAAATTAGCGTTTCCTATACCGTGCCAAACTGAAGGAACATTTTAACCAATGCAAAATTGGAAAGCAAACAGATACATGCACAATTCAACGTATCTAGGAAGTACAAAAAAACCTTTTTAAAAATCTATGACAATCAAACAAATTTGAGGTGATGTCAATAACAATTTTATAATTTTCATAAATATAAGTATATAATAGGTCTATTGGCTTCGTCTACCGATGACTCAATATTTATTTAGAACACATGTTCTATATACTTCATATTAGTTTATTTTATAAAAAAACATGGAGTCGGTAAGCTGAAAATGTTCTTCGATAAAGATGAATTCACATTGGGGTTACATAAATGGCTTGTAAATTTTATCAGTAGAAGCGCGGGCATAGGAATGGTTTATGTGCACCTACCACGTCCACTATCAGCGGTAGTCGCACGCCAAGTTCATTGTCGCCTGGTAGTCTGCACAGCTATAGCGCCTTTGCCGGTGGGATAACATATTCATGAAACACAATCAACAATAACAACAATAACACCAAACGCCCACTTCAATTAAACGCGTAAAATGTATCAATTACAGGAAAAATGAAACTCTAGGATCAATATTTAGAGAGGAATGTTTGTTAATATCCGCTAGTCTTTCATTTTAGACTAGGGACCAATTGCGTATACAATGAAGGATAATAATTGCATTATTATATTTAGCGTAACAAACGATTAAAGCAGGGGTAACCGAATTGGAAAAGTTGACGCAAAACAGTGTGTTTTTTTTTCATATGTATGTATGGCAAATTGTAATAATTTGTGATCATATATATTCTTACATTTGCAAAGATGTGTTAAAATGAGATGTTAAAGTCAAATTGTCGCATATTGTGTTTTTAAAGAAAACAATAGTCCAGTTATGGTTAAACATGATATTTTACTACATTACCATTTTTTTTTCAATTGTTTCAATTTATAGGTTTGTGCATTTGTTCCAATCATTTGTTAATTTTGTCAATGCTAACATGATATTTAAATACCCTGATTTTGAATTAATACCTTAAGCCGTGTTTCACTGTTTCACGGTTAATAATTCTGAATTTAAACATTCATCAAGTACGGTTACAATTTATCCATAAAATTACACATACTATCGATAATCCAACTCAATTCATGTACCAAATATGTAATATGGTATGACAATAAATACGTCTACCGAATCCACTTTATTGAACTGTATTAAATGCAGATGTGGCGTTGTCTTATTCGATTTAACAAACTAAAAATGAAGTCTTAACACAACAGATGATTGTATTAAGTTTTACGTGCGAAGTGAATAAGTAGTAAAATAACTATAATAGTAACCGCTGCTGATAAAAGGTGATGCAAACGGGTAAAAACGTCATAAGTTGCAGTGATCGTTCAACGAAGATTTCTTTCGTTTTAATTATAATGATCTTTGGTATAGGTCGAATACGTCTGACCCGATTTTCCGCTATAAACAGAATCGTCTAAAAATTTGGTCGGGTTGACGAGATCTGTTTTTTGGTTTTCATAAAATGGTCAATGAAGTGGCCGCCTCGGTCAATAGTACATGCTACCGGTAATTAGCTCAACATATCAAATGTTCCACTATACAATACAATTATATAATGTGTATGTTTCATTTAAGAATCTAGACATAAATTCACATTCTTAAAATTTAAATTTTTGGAAAGGGAACTTCAGTGTGTGTCTTTATGAACATTACAGTGGCATTTATATGACATGTGGATGTTTGTATTGATGTCGTTTAGAACGACTAAGTTTGTCGTGAAAACGACTTAGTAAAAAGGTTGTCGAACGACGTAGCTGTATATATTTTGCAGCAATATAAACAACCAATTAGTATACACGAATGTTGAAAGTATTTAAAAGTGCGAAATGGTCAATTTATATCGTGATAAAAAATGTAAGCCTTTCGTAAGAATCCATTTTTAAACCATGCGTTAAGAGTGTGTATTCTGATCTGGGTAGCGATGTCACAACTTCATTTTTGCGTTCACACAACATATTATGTCGTACCCTCCGGGTAATTATCTTGTTCCCCATGAATTCATCAGTCATTCCCCCTACTTACTAAGTCATTCCAATGGCCTTATTCCACTACGAAAACAAGTCGAAATCAAAAGTGGAAGTTCGACGAAGATCAGCTGTAGTATTTGCACTAGAGCTTGAACATCAACACCAAGTGTTGATGGCAAGAGGAACAATAAGAAGGAGGAGAAGGCGAGCGGCACCTAGTTGGTGGGTTAGACCATGGCTTACACCGACGAGAATGCTAGAATATGGACATTATGACCGGCTAATCCAAGAGCTTAGGGTGGAAGATGAAGAGAAGACCCATCTCCCCCTGCCCTTGCCTTTTCTTGCCAATTATGATAATAAACAAATTACCTGTTATTCATACAAGCCCTATCAATTGAATGACTGAAAAAACCGAGAAGCTCTGTTTATATACTACACCCATTCTCCGAAAATCGCAACTGTTTCGTAACTAAATCGCGAGAATCTTAGTGGGCTCGTAACTCACTCGGAGTGAACTTGTGAGAGTCTTGACAAAGTTGTAGCTGATTCGTAGACAGATCACGTGATCACCGATTTCCCGATTGAGTCACGAATTACCTACGATTCCATTACGACGCCCAAGAACGCACTACGACGCTGTAACGAGTCAACTGCGATTTAATTCAGTCTTGAAGGTCCTGGCCAAATTTTAAACACGTTTAAAATCTGGCCACGATTTTTCGGAAGCTCAAGAGTTGCAGGAATCACTTACGACCGGCCCACGACTAGTTTCGAAAGAGTTAGGACCTTTGCCGATTGAGCTTCGAATGTCCCCGACCTCTAAATATTGCAAATCGGGTCAAATCGTGGGAAATCGGGTCGTAGTGGAATAGGGCCATAAGCTATGTCGAAACGACTAATTATTAAGCCGTTCCCACTAATTATTTGTCTCAATTCCACGAGTTACTAAGTCATAGGGATGAATTTCAAAATCTTTTTCACGAAAAAAGGAACATGCATCTGTAACATGCGTGTCATTGTTGGAAAATTAAAAGCACTGTCGCACTGTGACGAATTTAAGAAACAAATCGCCCGAAATCGCCTCTTGTAGTGTAGATCGTGTAAACTTGTCTTTCTATGTCGCAGTGATGTCGTCTAATGTCGTAAGAATTCTCCAAATAAAGGCGATAATTTTAAACCTTTAACAATTATTGCTACTTGTCGGTGACATTTACGTTTTGTCTAACAGTCGAAGACATGACGAGGAAATCTCACGCACTCGTGAACACACTCCTTAGACATGTCTTCCCTTGTAGTATTGTTGTACTGCATACTTTCATTCGCTGTTAGTTTGGGAGCCTTGTCTAAACCATCTGCGCATTAGTGCCGTCTTAAGAGCGTGCTCATATCATCACTAGTTGTACAGACTCGTTAACACTGAAGTCTTTAAATGTCGGACATATATCTTACGCATATCGTACTAGTATCGAAGGCATCTCGGCTGATATAGTGATTACATGTGATAATCGTACATATGCTGCTTTAATGTCACGCACAGTTTTAAAAGATCACGAACAAATATAGAACGCAATCATGCGACCAACTCGTCCATTTTATGGTGAGTTTTAACTCGCCCCGATTCGTACAGATCTCGCCACAGTGGGATAGGGCATTAACATAGTCAAACAAGCATTATAAAACTGACTTGTTCACAGATTGTTGTATATTTATAAGCATGTCATTTAGTGGCAATAGTAATTCTTCAACATCAAAAGACTCCAGAAGTATGTGACTGGATTATCTAAATATATCTATTTTAAATGCTATAAGTTCAAAAAGCACTATCCCTTTCATGTTCCGAGTGACTTAACATACATAGAAAATCGTGTTCTACATTATATTAACACAAATGAAGCTTAAAACTAAATAATTGCTTAGATAATTGTTTAATCAATACTCAATTAATAAAACTTATATAAATAACTATTCAGGTAACTATTCAGGGACTTCAATTCAGTAGAGTATTAATTGGGATTACAAATGTATCATAATTTATTTGCGGTTTGTTCAACAAAAGGAAATGCGATACGTCATTATACATACACACGCCACAATCAAAGGAGAACATGAGCTAAGTTTTCACAGCAACGCAATATCTCAAAAGTGGTGAACGTACACTACAGGCATAAAACATCTGACGATGTATTTATATGTTGATCCATTCGAACTGATTACTTAACTTGGCACAACAATGTTTAGCTTTCACCTCTCCTTGTTTCAGATGCATAACAGATGTTAGCGATCAGTGTAAGTAATAAAACAAATTACAAGAGATCAATCTACGTATGCTTCAGATCAATCACATCTTTAAACCGTTTATGATATTGTTTTATAATGAACGGCTGTTCTTCAAGTGTAATCTACAGCAAAGGTGGTGTTTACAGACATTCCTTTCTAAACATCATACAAACATTGGATTGCATATGGAACACTTGCTTCGGAAAAAAACCCTTTTTCTCTTTATAGCTCCAGGAGAACTTGTCCAAATGTTTAAGATTATCATGTATGCGTATACAGGTAACCAAGCTTTTAATTGTCGTACCTATGTCCGAGAGAGTATACTGTTTGTATCTATGATAATGAGAGTATACTCTACCTATATTGACATATTTTATTTTTATCTGACGCCTTTCCATCTATTTTATATGTATTTTTAAAACGGTTTGATTTGTGTCCATTGAATTATCACTTTATGACGTATCAACTTTTGCATCAATCCGTGTTTGCTTTTAGAATCGTTGACGAAAGTGATTAAAGAACGTTATGAAAATGTTACATGTCGTCTGAGTACGACAGTGCTGCGGTAAATGTTCTTAATGATTATTTTACGCGTGTATTTTACTACCCGACTTGTTCTTACATATGAGGCAATAAACAGAAGCCAATTTACACATAATTGTCTGATAGGAGTCATTCTCCTCATGTCTACACCTCATTACAGATTGATATATCTTATTCCTGTCCGATGATACACACTCAGCCATGGTGGTATCGGTGTTATCTAACTCCAAGGTTTGGGCGACACGTTCTATTACCAGAAAAGAAAACAATGATAAGATGATAAAAAATATCAAGATTGGAAGATTGCGTTGGTTTTAATGGCTAATTGTGTATGTTTTTGTATGTAACATACGGAGGGTGCCATTATTAAAATAAGACACATGCGTGGGTTTCTAAGTTGTAGAGAATACATTCTTTTCGCTGCATCGTTGTCCTCAAGTATTTAGTGAGATCAGAGAGACTAAATATAATTGCGGAGTAACATTCCAAAGCTTAGTGGACAGTGTGATTAGCTTACAATCAAATAGGCCAACTGAAATCAAAGGTTAGGTTTTTATAAGGGCTAGGGATTTGGCTGGTTTAAACAAACGTACGTTTCCCAGAATGAACTTGTGCAAATGTGGTCGTGACATACACGCATTTAAGGAAGTGTATCCGAAATAATCTCCCGCATTATGTTTCGATGTCGTCACTCACAGTTAAGTGCATTCGAGTGTATTCGACTGCATTTGGCAGGGACCGGCTTACTTCATTTCCCCATGACATTGTCGCTTTTCATTGAAAATAATCGGTTAATTAAAGATCTTAGGTTTACGTAGTGTTGTATTATTCGCCGGTTGTTTTAAACAAAAATTATACCGGTACATTCGTTATATTTAATAGCATGTTTATTGTGTAACATTCTGAAGCAAATATCAAACTTTCATCTTGAATTTATATTATTACATAAAACTTGTTAAAACCATATGCGTTGTATATTGAACAATATTTGCATTTTTATTTCCAATGTGCTGTGTGTCTGTTCCAAGTGTAACTGCTAATTGATTGGTGATGATTCTACAGATAGTTCACGAAGCTTTAATTTGCCTATGGAATGATGGAAATTAATTCAGTCGGTCGTCGCAGTTTCGTTTTTTTATGAATGTACGTCTAGAAGACTTCAGACATTACACGCATAAGAAACAATAACTAGTAGAAACTATTGTACTTTCTTGCGTTCACAATGCGCGATAATTCAGTGTTCATTGGTTGGAACAAACACGGTTCCTAAATAAGTATTTTATTAAGAAAAAAACGGACAAACACCATTTGAGTACTTGTAACTACATGTTTATCATATTAAAATGTTTACATTGCGATGAGCGTTCTATAAAAAACGAAATGAGCGTTGAAATGTCTGGATATATACTTTGGGATTGCAATCTCAATTATATTTGTTTTATTTTAAATTTGAATAATAATTATTTTAAACTTAAATAAATTATTTTCTTTTACAAATTTCTGATAATGACTTACACTATTAATGATTTGAATCATATAGGATTTTCATATTAATCTCCAATTTTCAATTGTTGGTGCTATTTAATTGAACTGTCAAACAAATTAATGCATTATAAAGTTAAAACTCATTTCATATTGTATACACGCGATTCTTTATAACATTTACAAAACACGTAAACGAATGCAAAGAAAAATTGTGGACGATTTATTTGGTAATGATAATTTTTGAGATATAATTACAAACGTTTCATATCTTACAATGGTCAACAACGCTATTAAACAAATATTGACCGTAAGAAAAGCACTTGTCCTGACTAGTGTATGCAAATACCATACCTATCGAAAAGAAGAAGTGTCACTTTTAAGTTAAACTAACCCTTTCATTTTCAAAAGAAAGCAAATTCTAACAATTGAAAAAGATTCTTAATATAAAATAACATTCTTTTATGAACAAGTGCTCACAGAAAAGGTGTTTTGTCTTTTACTCGCAGCATAATAATAGTTAAACATGTATGTTTAAATTAAAAATGTTGAAATGATGAATAATTATCCGATTGATGATCCTATTTAATGAAAACTGCTAACAAATCCACAATTTAACTCAAACTAATGTCTACACATGATTTTTGTTTACATTTAATTATCAAGTTAAACAAAGATTCACTAAACAAAGTTGTGTCCGATTGATTTGGTAATTACATATTATGGAGAACGATTAACAACAGTTTCTTATCTTCCTATTGTTAGCTACGATATCATTTCAATAGAACCCGTGGGAAAAGAACGTGTCATAAATAGTGTATGTAAAAACTAGACCTTTAGAAAGGTTGAAGTGTCGTTTTCAATTAAACTTATGCTTTCATATTGAGAAAAGCAATTTCAGCAATTGAGAACGATTTTTTACTTTAAATATCATACTGTTATAGACAACTACAAACAATAAAACAGTATGATGTACTTTAAATATAATAAACGTAATACCGTCGAATTTGTTAAGCATGGCAAACGCGTATTAAAATGTAATTCGACTATAACCTACTCTTTAAATAATGAACAAAGCATGATCTGTATTAAATTGGTCGGGTTGTCCGTGTCATTTAATGTCTGCGTTACATCTGAAAGGATCCCAGGATCTTATGACGTACACTGATGTATTGGGCTGTATACATTGAAAATCATATGACACGGACAATGTCGTTTACTGTGTTATTAATGCATGTCTGTTCGAGCACAAAACCTCTCCCAGTTATGCTGCATTATCTTTCGCGTCGAATAAGACGGCTTCCCAACGATTGTTTTTCTGACAAAGACGGATGGCGATTCCCGAATAACGATGCAATTAATTGTTGAAGATCGACAGACAGGAATCAAGAAGCTCAACATGGACCAAATTATCGCGATCAGTCATTGTTTTCGGAAATCTAGAGAGGGAGATTAAATAGCTTTGATCGATATACGGCAAACATGTATACGAAAGTTGTTTGTTTAATATGATTCGTATTTTTTATGTCTTGTAATCGAGTGCATTTATGTATCAATCTGCAAACTGTATTCAAAGTATGGAGATTATGCAAGAACTAATCGTTTTTTAATGTTCATTTTGTGAAGAATGCATATTTAGATAAATGTAATCAGAAGCCGTTCTAACAATGTAGACAGGTACCACTACTTTGATCGATCTAAATGCGTGCGGTAGCATACATCATCAGCTGTTACTGTCGGTGTGTAAGCGATAGTGCAACAGACTGTAATATACATGGCAAAGCATAATAAAGACGATCTGCGTTTTGAGAAAGCGCTAGCTTTTCTTTTGAAGAAGAATAGAAAAAGCAGAAAAAAGGTAGAATATGATGCTGTTGATGAAAGTGACGATAAAATAACACTTCGTTTACCATAGTGTCAAGACAATATTACAAGAACAGTAAACAAGTAATTGAATTGCAAATTAAACATAAGTTGCTGTTAATTCAATATAAACACATAATTATGTGTGCAATATGCAACATTATTATCAATTATAGAGATACACGTTTAAATAACATTTCATAAAAGGCACCGTTAAAACACAACACTACAAAACAACAAACTGCATTTAAAATATCTGTTCGATATACGGCAACTTTGGGTCGTGATAAAAGGTGCGTTTAGAAAAA
Organism: Dreissena rostriformis; assembly: GCA_007657795.1. Taxonomy (NCBI): domain Eukaryota; kingdom Metazoa; phylum Mollusca; class Bivalvia; order Myida; family Dreissenidae; genus Dreissena; species Dreissena rostriformis. Next base: position 19,869 of record VMBQ01000912.1, on the reverse strand, counting down.
TTGCAATCGAACCATCTGCACATGCTGACGTGAAGATAATATAAGAAATAGCCGATCCATCACCATGGCAATATAGTTTCCAGTCAAGCATTTCCTGCAATACATCGCACACGAATAGTTAACACTTGAAAAAGAGTAAATAGCAGACAATTTTTATGTATATTCCTCCGTATATTAACACTATGTTTGTTATTTTGTATATTTCTTATTTAAAGGGACTGTAAACCACGAATGACGAAAAAAGTACAAGTTCTAAAATACCTTATTTTTTACAATTATCAGTTTATATTGATTAAAATATCGCGACTTTTGTTTATTGCAGTGGTGAAACTAGAATTGTAATTTGAACAAAGGCGTTTGTGTTCTACTTGAGTGTGTAACATTAGGAATGCTGATTAAATTTGAATCGAGGCATATAGCGATATTTTGTCTCGTTACTCCTCTTTTTCGTGGAATTCTTAAGGACTATTTTTTAGTTCCGTAAACGGGAAAGATCACAATAAATATTACTACGCAATGTTAGACTCAGTTAATTTAATGTGTTTTTGCTTTTATTTTGTCAATTCAAGACTAAATAATTGACGACAAAGAAAATTGATGGGATAAATAGAATACTAGGATTAGCGTTGAATAGAGTTCATGTTGCTCGGCTCGAACACCGCATTCTAAGCATTGCAACATAAACTTCTCTATTCAACGCTTACCTAGTATTCTCTATATATTTTTCTTTTTCTCTCTTGTTCTCTGTTTTATCTTCAATGATTTCCCTCAAGTGAGGTCTGCGCTGAAAAGACAATATGACTGGTTTTCAATGCAAAGAAATTGAGGAAGAATTTCCATAGATACCCATTATTGCCAGTGAATACCCGTTGTTGCCATAGTGTGGATCTATGGACCGGAAGTATATGCTCAATAAGGTGAGCGCAAACAAAATATCGACAACGTCAAAACGATCATAGTTAAGAGAATGTTTTTTCCAAGTACCGGTATCACCAAGGAGGTTGGTGGGTTAATGCCAGACAGCAAAACGAAAAAAAAACACAGTCAACGTTTAAAAGATTGATATAAAAAATGTTAGTACTTAAACAGTCATCAAAAATTGCCATTATAGGCATTATGAGATTGTTTGTATACAATAATGTATTTCGTCGTAGTGTTATGTAGAAGGTTATATTTGTGTATTTGATCGGGACAACAAGAGCATAACTTTACTTTTCTCTTCGCAGTTGCATTTAGTATGTACCATTTCACATTATGGCTTTATTCGCATAAGTCAACACCCAGGGAAATACAAGGTTGATTATTTTCTAGACTCACACCTCTGTCTTTTTCAGCAATGTGTCGCAGATTAATCTGAAGAAAAAAAACACACGGTATTATTTGTTTATGATTGCTTAAATGATGCTTTTTATGTCATGTAATGTCCTACACATAAAGCTATTATATATATTATTATAAGTATATATGAAGTTTTAATTTGTAAATAGTTCATTGGCCTTTTGCTGTGATATAGCCAGCATGTTCTTCACTTGAATTGTTCTCTTGGCAATAATGTTCCTATGTTAAAAACTATGTTATACATAACAAATCACAAGTCAATAAAACAGGTAAACAGCATAACAAAGTGTGATCCCAAACTTGAAACTCGAGAAAATAATTAAATCCGACAAGCATTCCATACAATTATTATGTCAGGAAGCAATTGCTTACTAAAATACTTGCTGTAATTGAATATTATGCGGTCATATTTGGTCTTTTCAGAGCACTGACGTTGCAACTAAAGCATATATTTTGACTCAAAATGAATCACATTTGTCTTCATACTTGTTATACAGATCCATGTCGGGGCGTTATATTTCTTCAACGGAGAAATAAGTGGACTTATCTGTTTCCGTTTGTCTATCCACTCCTTTGAACATTGACCCAAAAGCATTATTGCAATCGGCCGTCTACACAAATAAATGTGCGAGGCAATACTTGTTATCAACAAAATATATATAAAACGTGCACAATGATGTATGTAATTTTGCTACATAAGATAAACAGCAGTAAGCTATATACATATTGTTGCTGATTTCATTCCGACTGAAAATAAAAATAAAATAAAACTATGTTAAGGTAGCATGAAGTACACACAAGTCTTAAAACTGCAAAGTTCTAATGACATATGGCAAACCCTAAAATACAAGTTGCGGTACAACGATAATAGGAAAACCATGTTCTGGCAATACAAATGCAATCAACAGACCTCATCATTACTCAAAAACATTGTATGGAATATACCTCTGGCATTAAGCCATAAAGATGAACGGCTGATAATTTGCGTTCCTATACTCTGCCTAACTCAAGCCTCAATTCAACCCATGCAAAGTTGCACAGAAAACATATACATGCACAATTAAAAGTATCTAGGTAGTGCAAAAAAAACTCTTTTCAAATATATGGCAATCATACATATTTAAGGTGATGAAAATAACTTTGTTTTTATTATTTTCATAAATATAAGTATAGTACAGTACTATGGGCACGGTCTACCGAATCTTTATTTATTGCAATTGTTTCTATATATTTCATATTATATTTTTTTTATAAAAGCGTGAAATCGGTAAGTTGAAAATATTTCTCGCTTAATATGAAAGCACATAGTGGTAACATAAATTGATTGTACAATGTATGAGTAGAAGTGCAGGCATAGGAATGGTTTATGTGCACCTTCCACTTCGAGTATATGTGGCAGTCGCATACTAAGCTAAATAGTAATCAAGTCAGGCGCCTTGTCACATGGTGGTCTGCACAGCTTGCTATATCGCCTTTCCTGTGGAATAACATATGCATGTCCCTTTATCACAAATAACAACACCCACCCACTACAATTGAATGTGTAACATTTATCAAATATCGGGATGATGAAACTCAAGAACCTGTATCAAGAATTGTCTGTTAATATCAGCTAGTTTTTTTTATGATAGTCCAGTGACCAATCGCTTACACAATATTGGATATTAAATGCATTATTATTCTAATCATAACACACGATTCAAGCTGGGGTAACCGAATTGGAACAGTCCACGCAAATCATTTTTCCCATATGTATGTATGGTAGATTGCAATAATTTTGGAAAGTATATATCCTTACATTTGCAAGGAAATGTGTTAAAATCAGATGTTAAAGTTAAATCATCACATATTGTGTTTTTAGGACACATTTTCAAAACATGGCAAAACCGATGACATTTTACTAAATTACAATCAGAGATAGTTGTCCTTGTAACTACGACTTATGTGTTTTAAAGCTGAATAAAAATCAATCAATCAAAAGGAACATGCACATATAAAAGCGTGGAAAATAACAGGCTCTGTCACACTGTGGCGAATTTATGTAACAACTCGCTAGAAATTACCTCGTGTGGTGTAGATCTTGTAAACTTGTCTTTTTTTGTCGCTGTGATGTCTTCTTATGTTCTTAATTCTCGTAATAAAGGCGATAACTTTTAACCGTTGTACAATTCCCGCCGCTTGTCGTTGACCTTTTCTTCTTGTTCACCAGTCGAAGACAGGACCAAGGAATCTTTGAATGTCGAAAAGATATCGTTCGCATATCGTACTATATCGCAGGTATCTCGGCTTAAATCTAGATAAAATGTGATAATCGAACGTTTGATGATTTAGTGTCATGTACAGGTTTAATGGATCTCGAACAAAAATAGACTTGACACAATTCCGTCGTTTTTACGGTGAGTTTTAAATCTCCCCAACTCCTCGTAAAGATCTCGCCACAGTGTGTTTGGGCATTTACATAGTCAAACAAGCATTATAAAACAGATTTTGTACACAGATTAGTGTATATTTATCTATCAGCATGCCAGTCAGTGACCAAAGTAATTCTTTAACATCATAAGACTGCTCTAGTCTGTGACTGGATAATTCTTAATGTATTTATTTGTAATGCCATTATATCATAAAGCACTATCCCTTTCTTGTTCCGGAGCGACTTAACATACATAGAATATCATGTTCTACATTATGTTGAAACCAATGAAGATTTCATCGATATAATAGCTGAGATAATATTAAAATCGATAATCAGTTAATAAAACTTCGATAAATAAACATTCATACACTTCAATTTGGTATAATTTAAATTGGGATAACAAATGTATCAGAATTAGCTGGAGGTTTTGTTCGCCTTCAAAGTATGTAAGAAGCAATTTTGTGAACAAATAGAAATGTGATACGTTATTATAAATACACACGCCCCAATCAAAGGAGAACATGAGCTCAGTTTTCAAAGCAACGCAATATCTGAAAAAAGTTGTACATGCAATACAGGTATAAAACATCTGACGATGTATTAACATGTTGATCTATTCGAACTGATTACTTAGCTTGGCACAAAAGTGTTAAGCTTTCATTCTGTTTGTTTGAGATGGGTAACAGATGTTAGCATTCCGCACAAATTGTAAGTTACCAAGCGATAGATGTACGCATGCTTCAGATTAATTAAACATATCCTTATATTGAAACTGTTTATAATGATGTAGTTTAATAAAAGACTGTTCTTCAAGTGCAATCTACAGTTTTGATTGTGTTTATGGATATTCCTGTAACAAACGTTTCTCTAAATATGCATAGCTAAACAGGAGGTTGTCGACCCTTTAATTGCTGGCTTTATGTTATGATTTGTTTAGTTAAATTACTTGCATTTGCATACGAAGCCGTTGTTTAAAAGTTTCAAGGTCTCGTACGATGACAGATACTGTCTGCACGCATTTTGTGTTTCCAAAGCTTTAAATATATGAACAAAAAGTTCAGGAAAAAAGTGCTACTTCAACATCATGAAAGTTTGGAAAAATTTCCACGAATGTAAAATCAGACATGATTTCCAACTCGTTTATATCAAATAAATTAACTGACTAAAGGACTTGTATTTCGTAACGGGCATTTGATTGATCCCATCATCGAATAGCTTAAAAACATAAATGAATTAAGATTTTGCACACTCGTAACCACTACAATTTGCACTTGGGATAACGATTTACTTAAATAAAGCAAACGATATTATCTGAACAATAGGATTTTGAGCAAACCTTAATGCGCTCGAAATATAAATTATCGTATTTTACGAATTACAAAACTGTAACGAACGAGAAAAGTGTTTCTGTATTGGTTAAATATTGTACGGAAAAGAACAAATAAACAATTGTTTTCGAAGAAAGTGATTAGAAAAACGTAATGAAAATGTTACATTTCCTCTGAGTACGAGAGTTCTATATTTTCTAATGCAATGCTTTTATTTTCGTACCCGAATTGTTCTTACAAATAAGACAATAAACAAGAAGCCAATTTACACATATAAAGCTGATAGGAGTCATTCTCCTCATGTCTTCACCTCATTATAGATTGATATATCTTATTCCTGCCCGGTGATACAGACTGCCAGCCATGGTGGTATCGGTGTTATCTTACTCACAGGTTGGGGCGACACGTTCTATTACCAGAAAAGAAAACAATGATAAGATGATATCAAATATCAAGTTTGCCTCGGTTTAAATGCCTAATTGTGTATGTTTTTGTATGTAACATACGGAGGGTGCCATCAAGATGTTTTTTTAATAAGACACATGCGTGGGTTTAGCAGTCGTAGAGAAAACATTCTTTTTGCTGCATCGTTATCGTCAAGTTAGTGAGAAAAGAGACGCTAAATATAATTGCGAAGTAATATTCCAAAGCTTAAAGCTGGGTTCCCACTGCCGATCAGATCAACTCGATCAAGCCCGACCAAGCGGTCGGGTACTGGTCTGGTTCGGTCGGCATGAGTGCTCGGGGGCGGTCGGGTAGGTCGGCATTGGTCGGGCTTCCTACCCGATATGTTTTGACATGTCGAAAAAATATCGAGTAGCGGTCGAGTATGAAATGGATCGAGAAGCGCTCAGGAAGTGGTCGTGTATTAGTTGAGTTAAAGATCGAGTTGATCGTGAAGCAATCGTGTGGCGATCGGATTGACATATTTTACACGATCTGTACCCGATCCGCTCGACCTCTACCCGAGTTATTTTAGATCGCAATACGATCCACTCGACCTCTATTCGATTTGACGTACAGATTTACTAGACTGCTACCCGACGGCTACTCGACCGTACACGATCACTTCCCGATTGCTATTCGACCGTACACGAGCTCATTTCTCTAAAACGAAACTCACGTGCAAAACGTCGTGCTTATCTCTCATAACCTTCTTAGAATCGGACGAGTAAACATCCAAAGATGCAAAAAAAGGGAAAAAGGAGACTGATACTGCTAAAACTAGTGGTAAATGTACAGTCGCTGAGACTGAAGTAGCTGTATCCCCACAGGAAGAGAGGAATGATCCACCTACACCTCCAATTAAGCTAGTGGATATAGGTGGTGATCTGTTTCTTAATCCTGGGAGATACGCGATCAACAAGCTCCCCAAACAGATCGGCATCAACTCTGAGGAAGTTCTTGTATCCTTTTGGGTCTTCTCTGTTGAGCTCCTGTCGTAGTTGCTCATATTGTCCATATAGTGGCCGTCGCGTAAGCCACTGCTTAACCCACACTTTCCTGCGTCGTGGTCGCCTACGCCTACGCACCTGGGTGGCTTCCTCCTCCTCTAACTCTAATACAGCCATGGCCCTGTCTCTCTTAAGCTCTTATCATCTGGCCCACAACTGTAATTGTTCAATCTCCATGATGATTAAAGTGATAAGTGAACAACAATGTCTGACGTTTTTATTCTCAAAGTTTCAATACACGACCGTTCGCGACTTTGTTCGACTGTAGTACGACCATCACGGTCGTGTGAAGATCTGGTGGCGATCGAGCTGAGGTCCACTTGGTCGAGCTGAGATCGTATAGGGCTCGCGTATAGGTCGAAATGATCGAGCGGAAATCGGAAAGATGGTTGAGTGGACGTCGTGAATGAGTCGTGTGGGGGTCGTGCGTTATCGACAAAAGGTCGAGAAGAAGTCGTGTATACCATTTTTAGTCGAGCTTGGTCGGGTTTGGTCGTGAAATTTCGGTGATCGGGATGATCGAGTTGATCGGCAGTGGGAACCCACCATAATAGATAGTTTGATTTGCTTACAATCAATTAGGCCAACTGCAATTACAGGTAAGGTTTTATAAGGGGGATTGGGCTGGTTTAAACAAACGTCCGTTTCCCAAAATGACCTTGTGCAAATGTGGTCGTGACATACACGCATTGACATTTAAGGTTATGTATGCGATATAAACCCTCGCCTAATATTTCAATGTCGGCACTCACATTAGAGTGTATTCGAGTGTATGCAACTGCGATTGCCAGTGTCCGGATTACATCGTTTTCCCTTAACATTGTCGCTTTTCATTGCAAATAATCAGCTACTTAAAGAGCATAGGTGTACTTAGTGTTGTATTAATCGCCAGGTGTTTTGAAGAATTATACAGTTACATGGAACATTAGAAAAAAAACGAACGTTTTAATTAATAACATTTTTATTGCGTAACATTCTGAAAAATATTATTACATAAACATTATTAAAACCATATGAATGTATAATTCATAATATTTGCACTGTTATTTCCAATGTGCTTTATGTGGCTCTGTTTCATTGTTTATTTTCCTTGATAAGGGATGATTCTACAGATAGTTAATTTAATTTCAATTCTACGGAATAATGGAAATTAATTCAGTCGGTCGTCGCAGTTTGTTTTTTTTTAGGAATGTACGTCTATAAGATAATCTACAAACCATAACACGCCCTAGAAAAATTATTGGTTTACACTATTTTACCTTTTTTTGCGATAATTCAGAGGTCATTTGCTGGAACATAAACGGTTCGTTAATAAGTATTTTATAAAGAAAAACAAAATGTGAGTACGTGCTATTACATGTTTATCATATAACAAATTTAACATCATGATGAACGTTCTAAAAACCGAAACGAACAAAGGAATGTCTGAAAATATACGTTTTGGTTGCAGTCTCAATTGTTTAATTATCATTTTTATAATAATTATGTTAACCTTACATTCTTTTACATTTTTTTGTTATTGACATTCAATATTAATAGTTGGAATCATATAGGATTTTCTTTTTAATCAACAACGCATTTTATTTGAACAATAACGTCAGCAAAGTGTAAGATAAATAAACTTAAATCAATATCTATATCCAATTTGTGGTGCTATTAAATTGGAACTGTCAAAAAAATTAATGCATACTGATGCTTACACTCATTTCATAATGTATACACATGATTCTTTATCACATTTATAAATCACGTAGTATGATACGATTTATTTCGTAATTATATATAATAGAGATACAATTAACACAATTTCATAGCTTACAATTGTCAACAACGATTTAAAACACACATTACCCGTGTCACAGTGAGAAAAGCACTTGCCCTGAATAGTGTGTAAATACCATAGACGTAGATAAGTAGTTTTTTAATTTAAACTAACTCTTTCATAACAAAAATAAAGCAATAATAACAATTGACAAACATTCAAAATTTTAAATAGCATTCTTTTATAGAAGAGTGCACAAAGCAATGGGGTTTTCTACTCGGAGCATAAAACACGTACTAAATGAATGTTTTAATTCAAATATACAAATGACAAAGCGAATAGTTCTCCAATTTGCTATTCGATGGAAACTTCTAAAATCCATAATTAAGCTAAACCTTATGTCTACAAACGATTCTTCTTTACATTTGTAAATCACGTTATACAAAGCGTCACAAAACAAAGTTTTGTAAGATTTGTTTGGTAATTACATATTAGAGAGAACGATTAACAACAGTTTCACATCTTCCTAATGTCAACTACGATATCAAATAAATATTACCCACGGCGAAGCACTTGGTCTGAATAGTATACGTAAATACTAGACTTTTAGAAAAATTGAATTGTCATTTTCAATTTAACTTATTCTTTCATATTGAGAAAAGCAATTCAAGCAATTGATACGGTTTCTTCAGTTTAAATATCATAATGTTAAAGGCAACTACAAACAATTAAAGGTTATGATGTGCTCTAAATATAATAAACGCAAACTTTTATTAAAATGTAATTCGACTATGACCGACTCTTTAAATAATCGACAAAGCATGCTCTTTATAAAATTGATCCAGTTGTCTGTATCATTTAATGTCTGCGTTACATATGAAAGGATCTCACGATAAACACCTATGTATTGGGCGGTATACATCGAAAATCATCCCAGTTATGCTACGTATGATCTTGCGCGTCTAACAAGATGGCTTCCAAACGATTTCTTTCTGACAAAGACGGATGGCGATTCCCGAATAACGATGCAATTAATTGTGGAAGATCTGCAGACAGGAATCAAGAAGCTCAACATTGACCAAATTATCGCGATCAGTCATTGTTAACGGAAATCTAGAGAGGGAAATTATATAGCTTCGATTAATATACGGCCAACTTGTAACCGAAAGCAATGATGTATTTCGCCGAGTTGACTTATTGTTTGTTAAATACGATTCATGTTTTTCCATGTAATTGAGTGTGTTTATTTAACCCCATTATTAACTGGCGTTGTATTCTAATAATAGTGCATACCACAATATTTTTATTTTATTTTATGGTTTGCTTTATATTAGCATCATCAATCTGCGTACTGTATTTAAAGTATCGAGAATATGCAAGAATTAGAAGTTATGCAAATGTTTATTTTAGAGAAGTATTCATTATTAAATTAAGTATGATCAGAAGGCATTCTGACACTGTAAACAGGTACCTATAAGATAAATATAGGATCTGACATTAGTTGTCATATCATACCATATTTCATTAAACTCGTCCAGGAAATTCGTTAGTAAGCTCGCCAAAGGCTCGCTGACTTACAAAATTCCTGAACTTGTTTATTAAAATATGGTATGATATGACAACTCATGTCAGATCCTATATTTATCTTATGTAGCTAAATAACAAACAGTATTGTGCGCGTATTATTCATTTTTTGTTTATTACAAGTATAATCTCTCACGTTTATTTGTGTATACGGCCCATTGCAATCATGCTTTTGGGTAAATGTTCAAAGGAGTGGATAGGCAAACGGATACAGATACGTCCACTTGTTTCGCGATTGAAGAAATATGACGCCCGACATTTTTTCTGTATAACAAGTGTTTAGGCAAGTGTGATTCATTTTGAGTCAAATTATATGCTTTAGTTGCAACGTCAGTGCTACAAGAGAACAACATATGACCGAATTGTATTCAAATACATCAAGTAATTTAGTAAGTAATTCCTTCCTGACATCGTTTTTGTATGGAACATCATTTTAAAGAATAGCATTCATTTTTGTCTAAAAAAGTGCTGATGGAGATTTTGCATCGATCCCTTTGAATGAAGCCTTTTTCAACTTCACCGGACTAGTGATATGGGAGTCCCTAGCGATTTGCAAAAGTTACTGACCAATAAACGTCGAGTATTTTCCATTTGACAAGCAGAAAGGCTTGATAAAATTCAGCTGCTATTCTCGATTTTTCAGTTTGGGATCATACTTTGTTATGATGTTTACCTGTTTTATTGACTTGTGTTTTGTGTATAACATAGTTTGTAACTGAAAAAAAAAATATTGCCAAGAGAATAATTCACATGAATAACATGTTGGCTATATCACAACACAAGGACATTGCACTATTTACAAATTTGAACTTTAAACATATTTATAATAATATGTATATATAATAGCTTTATGTGTAGGACATTACATGATTTAAACAAGAAATGTGTTTGTGAAACATATATCCCCTTTTGAGCGATTTTGAACCATATATTTGACCTTAGACCTTGAAGGATGACCTTGACCTTGACCTTTCACCACTCAAAATGTGCAACTCCATGAGATACACATGCATGCCAAATATAAAGTTGCTATCTTCAATATTGCAAAAGTTGTGGCCAATGTTAAAGTTTGTGCAAACCAACAAACCAACAAACAAACAAACCAACAAACAGACAGGGCAAAAACAATATGTCCCCCAGTATAGACTGGGGGACATAAAAATCCTTAAAAACAGTAGTTTAGCATTAATATATAAATTATACCGTTTTGTTTAACAGATTGATCTGCGAAACATTGCAGAACAAGAAAACGCTGTGAGTTTAGAAAATTATTAAACTTTTATTTTTCTGGGTGTTAACCTATGCAAATATAGCCATAATGTGGAATGGTTCATACTAAATGTCCTTGCGAAGAGAAAAGTAAAGTTATGACCTCGTTGACCCAATTCTCCATCAGCAAATATAACCTTCTTCATAACACTTCGACGAAATACGTTATTTTATTCAATCAATATCAAAATGCCTATAATGACAATTTCTTTGCTGACACTGTTAGTATTTCACCATATGAGTCTTTGAAAAAGAACATGGTCTATATCAATCTTTCTAACATTGACGGTGTTTTCCTTGTGCTGTCTGACATTTACACACTCACCTCCTTGGTCAATGTTTACTATGATCGTGTTGACGTCATCAATATGTTTTTTTTGCGGTCACTACATTGAGCATACACTTCCGGTTACCATAGACCCAAAATATATCACATTGGCAACAACGGGTATTTACGGAAATTCTTCCTCAAGTTTTAAGCACGAAAAGGCATAATCATCATAACAAAACCATACCTGACTTTATGGATGAAATCATTGAAGATATTCAAGAGAACAAGAGAGAAAAAGAAAAAGATAATCAAAATTGTATAAATTTTGACCCGGTAATCATTCATCATTACAAATATATCCCGAAAAAAACAAGGCATTACTTAAAGCGGTTACACTTAACGTTGACAAGAGAACGGATGACGTAAAGAAGGAAATAAATAAACGACATGAGTTCGATATTAATTGCAATAACACATTTGACTGTAGCAATACTTTATGTTTGTTTATTATTTTGTTTTTAAATCAGACATATACAAAATGACAAGTATGTAAGTAATATAATGCGGAAATAAAAAAAAAAAATCTGCTATTTGGTCTTTGTCAACTGTTATCCACTCGTGAGCGATGTATTAAGGAAATGCTTGACTGGAACTATATTGCCATGGTGAATGATCGGCTATTTATCATGATCTTCACATCAGCCTGTGAAGTTGGTTCGATTGCAATTTTTCTGAACGGACTCAAAGTTCCCCCTATCTAACAGTCATTTAAACTGCAGTCAGTTTAAATAGTGTTTTGTTTTTAAGGTGTGCCTTTTTACGTATTGTCTGTACACACGCCGGGTATGCGGATACTTTCATGACGGATGACACTTCAATGACAGAGAACAACAAAAGCCACGCGCGAGAGGCGAATTCTTCAGCTTTTTTGCATTTATGTTCTGTTCATTTGGCTTTCAGACACGGAACATTGTTTAGGTGATAAATGGTATAGCACTTCGTATTTCGAAGAAAGAAATTCGCGGAAAAACGGTGAATTATAAAAAAAAACGATAAAATTCCATCGATAATCAGCATGAATTGGATGATCAGTACATATTTTAACAAAATAAAGATACTTGGAAATAAATCAAGAACGTAATTACTATTCGAAATAAAAGATCAATATGTTCATTAATGTTACAACATGTTACATTTTTAGTTTACTAACGTTTTTGAGGAAATTCAAATGTTTTGAGAGTAGCATGCACATTTTTCATGTGCACTTCGTTTACCGATCATCTCAATTACAATGGCACTTTCATTCCCGATTACTGGACACTTTTTTCCAGATATAACACACTCTTTTTAGTGAATCAAAAATGCAGAA
>VMBQ01000911.1:152488-223703 GCA_007657795.1 Dreissena rostriformis | reverse complement strand
TGGTGGTGGTGGTGGTGGTGATGATGATGATGATGATGATGATGATGGTGGTGGTGGTGGTGGTGGTTGTGGAGGTGGTGACGGCGTTGGTGGTAGTGGTGGTGGTGGTGGCGGCAATGGTACTGGTGGCGGCAATGATGGTGGTGACGGCAGTGGTGGTATGACGGCGGCGGCGACGACGACGACGACGACGATGATGAAGATGATGATGATTGGAACCGCTTACTAAATTAAATACATCTTTGCCATTGTTATAATGTGTTATCATTTGATGAACATCGCTAATTAGTTGTGAATAGAAACGCATCTACTGTGAAAGCAATGGGAGCCGTGGGATTAACATTAAACAGTTGGTCGATAACTCCGTACCTGATAAGTGGTCAGGACTTCTTTTGTCCACAATATCTGCGTGGCGACAAGTTAAGAAATTCGCAGTCTCTTGTTACAGCGATGGTCCAAATTTGACTGCAGTAAGAGGGTATGATAAAGAAAGAGACTAAGACCGTTGCGATTTTTCAATCATTCGCCGCTGGTGATATTGCATTTCACGTTAATAGCCACTTTAAATGTCAACGAATTTGTCAGAGTACTGTAGTTTCTTTTGTGTGGCATGGACTAAATCATTAGACTAGTATGGTTGTTTAGAAAACGTTAGAAATTAAAATAATTTCTAGAACGTATCTTATATCCGTTTATCACTGGCATTTTCAATATGTCTTAAACTCAAATTATTAAAAATTAAAAGCGTTTATTATCAGTTATGTTGTATGGAAATAATCAATGTTTACGTGCTTTTTTGTAGGATACTTATAATTAGAAAACATGGAACCTATTTAAGTCAATGGAACGCGTTCTAATACTGCTGATAGTAATTTAAAAGCTTATTCGCAGCCTACAACGGCATGGTCGTTCAGACTAACAAAGTCATTCAAGGGTTTTATAACTCTTTCTAATTCGCCAACACTTCGAAACGTTGAATTAAAACACTTGTACACATATGCTTAATCTTCTATAAATATTATCGCTGTTGTAAAGGTTATATTTCAGGATCGTTTGACTAATTAATTATAACAGAGACGCAGGGGAATAAAACCGACATCCGATATTGAAAATGTTGTCGATGTTGGTGACCTGCCCGGGTCACATTAAAATGTAATGCAATCAAATTTAATCATTCGTATTAAGCCATTCAGAAACGTTAAAACAACTTTATTACCCAACAAGCAACCGTCAATTTGATTTTGACGATTTTATTTCCCGCAATTTACTTTTGACGGATTTTTTATGAGTCTGTTTTATTTCAGTGTTTGACGAGGAGGACTGAAGTGACGCTCCAGGAGAAAACCACTGTTGAATAGATAATAATTGTCAAAATCAAATTTGCGTAATCACATGCAATTCGGTAATTTATTATTTTAAAAACATTAACATTGCTTTCGTGTTTGTTCGCATCGTGAAGAACGCCCGATCAACGAGTGAATTACCTCTTTGAAAATTGTGTTAAACTAAAAATTTGTTGATACAATCAGGACGCATGGAAGCATATCTGGATCTGGATTATAGAATTGGCTGCCTTCATATCCAGTGGTATGTAATATTAAAGTTAGGTGGTACGTTCTGTGTTTTCATGCATCATATCATTGTGTTTGTATTCATTATTTGCTTTTCTTTATTCGCTCATCTTATTAAAGGGACTTGTTCACGAATTTGTGAATCGACAGGAAGTGTACAACTGTTTGAAAAATAATGAAAACTATTTATACATAAAGGATCGAAATTGCAGTACCGACAAAATACAAAATTAATTTATCATTCGAATAATAATCCGTTGAAAAAGAAAATAACGAATGCATTTCAAAGATTTAAATTAATTTTAAATTTATTTTTATAACAACTATAATCATATAAAATGTATTAAACCGAAGCAAGAGCCATCATAATAAATAATTTGCTAATTTATACAGACGTGCGTGAAAAAAAGAAATAATAAAAGTATAAATTGCATATTTGTAAACTGGGGTAATTAATGTGTCGTTTGATAAGCGCCTTTTCTCTCCGCCAAACGGATCTTTTTGACGTCATAACGGGTGATATCAGAGTGTGACATTTTAGAAACAACATTGTTCTATCATAGTTTGTTTTTGATTTTGCCATAACCCTCGACTTGTTTTCTATAGACACAAATGTAAAATAAGTGTGAGTTATTAGGCGAAAAAATATTGGCGAACCTAATGTTGTGAAAGTTGTTCCTAAAATTCCAATAATTAGTTCTGCACGTGATTAAATTCGCAATCTAGAAAACATAAAAAAAATAATTTCTGCATCAGCCGATTTTAACGACATTAGTAGTGCAGATGTTGTATTTGAATTCTTATAAATGTTAAGGTTTTGTTCATTAAGCATTTAATTTGAATTTACAAGCATTATATTTTCACAGCATTTTGCAATACATATATTGTCACATTGATTATTCACTTAATGCTTAAAAATTACGCCGACGTCATTTGGAATTGTTTTGGTGTTTGGTGTGTTGACGTTAAGGAAACACATGTGTGGTCGTTTTTAGCGGAAAGGGGGCGAATTAAAGAGTAATTATATAGTTCTAATAATATTCAGACGAACTATTATTATACATTCATAGTAGAATCGAAATAATATTCTGGTAATTGTTGGTAATAACTTACGGTTATTTGTTCCGATGCTATCGCCGTCGTTGATAAATTATTTTCATCGCAACTTCAAACTGTTCGTTTTTACAGCAATAACCAAACTTTAACTGAAAATTATATCTTTAATAACCCACGAGAAGGATTATAGATGCGTAGACAAGAACGCGTGATTAAATAAAAGGCTTATGCAAGATGGCCGTATATATTTCGATTTTAATACGCTCTTATTTGTCTTTGTTTGTAGTTTTAAAGCAAAGTCATTGTAATACGATCTTATTTGTCATTGTTCATTTATCTAACTCCTCCAATCTTTCTACGACTTACATTTACCAGAGAGTATCAAAGAAGTTATTTAATACTAACAACACAAATGGCATGGATTTCATTCATAAAATTGAGTGAATGATGCCAGATCTATTGATGAAAATTACAAATCTTATGTCATTTTAATAGTAACTTAATTGAATGCAACATGCTAAAAAAGCGCAGCTGAAATTAAAAGTTTTATAACGTAAACATTTTGTTTTTATGTTATTACAATCTTTTATCTTTAAATAAATGTTTTTCTTGCAATTTCTTTTCATGTACAAAAACGGTAAGTTTATAAAGATTGTGTTCAGGTTGTTAATTGTATGGTTCAATTTTAATTAACTCTTCAGAACTATTTTCAAAACAGTAGGCCACGCTCAAATATTTATCCGAATAATCCGCGATTGTATTCCTTCTTTGTGTCTTTAAAAGACGCATGTCGTGTAAGAACTTTAAATACTGACCGCTCCATTCTTTATCTGAACTCACACAGAAAATAAAAAGACGTGGACTAATCATTCGTTTTAATGGGACCCGGACTAAAAGCTTGGTTATGGGTATTCTTTTTCAAGTTAACAGCAAGATACAAATGAATATGTGTAAGTATCGAACGAATAATTATATGAAAAACATAGTAATCTGCATTACAATCTACCAGTTATATATAAAAAAATGAACAATAAATACAGCAATGTCTGACTTAATCTCTCAAGTTAAGACCCTGCATTAGAATTATAGAAAATGAGAACACAAAATGTTGCCACATTGTTGCTGACACGTCATGTCCCATCGTATTTATCATCATAAGATTTCTTAATTAAAAGCATATAACTAAGTCGCGCCTGTCATTGCTCTAAATCAAAAGGTATTTTGGCATTTATGTCTCTAGACATATTTTCAATAATTTCTTATTGCAATATATCATGGCACATGTAAATTCCATAGTTCATGTTACGTTGCTGGAAAAGAAGTCTTTAAAGTATAAAGCTTCTTGCTGGCAGTTGGCAAGGCAATCCATTATGCCATCTGGTTTAACTGTGAAGGTTAAAAAGGTGCAGTCGCTTAATTCGAGACATAGTTTTGTTACAGATAGTATTTCCATTGCATTTCTTGGTAAGCATATAGTACAATATTGACACACAACAGGAAAGGAAAACTAAAACATATTAATCTAAAACACTATAACATTCTTAGTCAATGATGTCGTTTTTGAATTATTGAATTATACTGATTGCAATAATTTAGTCTACGGTTTTAAAAGTCGATGTCAATGAACTGTCATATATATATACATCTAAAAGTTGTTAACTATCGTGACGTCATTTCATGTTGACGACGTCATTTCACCAAAATAAAGCCATGCGATTGGTTATTAGTTTTTGATTCTGTAGCCAATGAAAACGCTTAAAAATGTTGTATTTCACATGTAATATAAACAAATACGTATTGTCTGTATTACATTGAAAACAAGGTATAGCATGTGATGAATATATATATCGTATACTATTTAAGGCTTTAAAAGTGTGCATTTGTAGCCTCGTTGATGACAACCAGATTATATTATTGCTTTAAATATAACAGCAACAACCTGGATCTTTTATGTAACCATCGAATTAATGCTACATGACGTTTATACATCAATAGTTTCCCTTCATAAATATCTTATGGGTATCATCACCTGCCAGTTGCAATTATATCAAAACACGTGATGCTAGTGTATTGTACAGGTAATTGCTAACATGTGTCTACAAGTACCGCCAATTGTTCGCCTATCGAATCAAACCATTGCACGTCCGATATCATAACAAATGGTGGTTAAATTGCATCGGCACAGCGGTACACACATATGCGTGCGTTTGTTTTGTCAAAATCCTTTAGTGCCACACTTGTTCTGTCCTTAGGCGAATACTGCGTGTGTTTTCTGATCTATGTGTCCCGAGGGAAAACCTGTTTACCATTCACCACACTGTTATACGGGATTGGGATAATTCACTCACCTCAGAAAACTATTTGCATTGTATTGATAACAACCTTCTCACTCACGGTAGGATAAATGGCAGTTATGAGAGGGCAAACCTATTGCTTTGAAATGCTTCGATAATTAACGACTTAGCGTCGTGAGTACGCGGTACAAGTGCATTGGTATCTACATAGTATGCATCCAGTCCTATATAAATTATAGATAATTATGGTTGTGGTTGTTGTTTTGTTGATACTTTGTATATATTTGTAAAATATATTCGAACCTTTTTTAATCTGCTTGTTTTACGTTATGAAAATTCAAATTGAATATCAGAGCAAAACAAATGTTTTATGCAATATTATATACACATGTATATATATTTCGTAAACACAAATGATTGAAATAACATTTATCACAAATATGACTTTATTAATTCTTGTCAAACTTTAATTAAAGGATTGTGTTATCAGCAAACTGTTAACTTAAATGAATCGAACGGATGATTTGAATAAATGTACAAGGAAAAATGAAACTCCAGAAACGTTATTAGGAGAGAACTTCTTTATTTCAACCCGCTAGTATTTTATTTAAGGCAAGTGCCCAATTGCCTATATATTACAGTATATACAAACAACACGACATAAAGCATAGCAATTATTAAAGTTGAGGTAACCGCCTTGAAACGTTCCATTCAAATCATTGGGGTTAAACCGGTTGAATGACGCGTCGAACCTCACACTTAGCCCAAAAATAATCACTAACACACACGTGTACATGGAAATTAACTTCATAACACTTTTATTGAAAATAAAAAGATATTACGTAGAATGTAAACTCGGTTAAATTACAATTGAATAACGTAATGATTTTATGTGCACGAGAGTAACCAAATTACAACTTTCTGAGGCATAGCGAAATAGAATAATTCCTTCTTTTTAAACATTAAAAAACCCATTATTCAGTTCAAATACCAGATCATCGTAATGAATCTCAGGTAGAAATCGTAATGCAGGGTGCCGATTATATGTTTTGGTTGTACATGTAAATACTAAAATAAGTCAACATTCTATTGTATTAAATTCATAATAATTATTGCTGTATGCCAACAATCAAAATTGACTCGGATTAACTTTTCGCAACCAATAATGCGACATTCTGACGCCGTTACGAGCCGATTATGCCGATCCTTTCATTTGACAAGGACAAGTATGCTCACGAAGACCGCTGTAACACACAGGCTATGTCGAAATGTCAGATTATATTATCAGACGCTTTGCGGCCAGATTCTGATTGTAACATGACAATGCTAGTTTTGATTTGTGTTTATTATATCCAATGTGCAAACGCTTCGTATCAGCATTGCACGATGTTTAAACATCTTAAATTTGTTCTTTTGTTTTATAAATCAAATACCAAACGACAAACAAACGGTAGTGTGTTTCAGTCGTTTATCTTTTTCTATGTGTTATTTTCCAAAACGTGTTTCAATGTGAAGTTTATTTCTATAAAAAAAGTAGCATGTTTATATTATATCACTGCCATTTGCCCACCAACTCATTAAGGTCTTCTGTGCGACAAAATTGACCCGTACCATTCGAATATAGGCTTTATGCCGTATGCGACCAACGTGACTCCAGCCCAGCTTCCGCATTTGTGGACGTTGGACGGGAGCTACGCTGTTCGCTATACATTCATGCAAGGATTTGTGACCTTATAAGCGGACGGGGTAGCTCCTGGCCAGACTGCGCGCATGCATAAACACATCTTCGTTTGACGCGGCTTATTAATGACAATTAAGCACAAGTTGATTTAGTCAATGTTTTTTTTTTATTGTTTCATGTATTTCAAAATACGTTACTCGCAACAAAGAAAAAAAGTGATGATATTCTGATACAAAAGTGGAATGCTTATATCACGTATTTTTATGTGTTGATAGATATAGATATTTTTGAACGTGCTATAAAACTTGGGATATGCATATATAAAAATTAGGATATGCAATAAACTTATAAATAAATATTTAAACAAAATAGTCATTCCAAACATGTGCAGTTGTTTATGTATAATTGAATGTATTGTAAACTTGTTGCTATTTTTATTTTGTCACATTTGTTTTCTAAATTGTATGAAATTATTTAATTTCATTCGATGCACATTTATCACGTTATCATCATTTTCCAAACCTATAGTTCTAAAATGACTGAACTAGGAAAAAAACCTACAACCATAATATTGGATTTATGCGATAATATGTCTTGACTCCTAATAAATGTATTGTCCTATTAAACAACTTTAAGTTTTGAATTATTTAAAAAGAAAATACCTTATATATGTAGCGTGTAATTAATATTTTATTTTTTACTAAAGAAATTAGGTACAGAATTTTGTTATAAGTATTGCAATTATTAAACTGACATTATAGGGTCGCTATGTATTAACATTCTCTTGAAAACATGTTTATTTCGTGTTTATGTAAATTGATCTTTGTTCGTAATAATGTATGTTTTGCATTCACTTCCAACGCATTCTTATATATCTATGTAAATGACGACGAGCTTAACATGCGTAAGTCCGAATACATTACTCTGTTCTGTTATTAGAAAATATATTCAATCTTGATAGTAAGCTAAGTGTTCCGTAAACATATACAATGGATCGTAAATTATCAAATGAATACTCGAGTTTTAATAAACGGCGACGAACCTGTTTGCAGAGACAGCCGTAAATTATTGTCGATTTGTCAATACACATATCTTAACGAATTGAGAATAAATTATGTCTCACTATTTTACCTATTAGCAAATTACTTTAGTTATTGCCTCCAGAAAGTATTATCAAGATATTACCATGCTGGTATTCTTTTCATGTATTATTTAATACAAGTTTCAAAGGAAAGATAGCTATCAAGTAAAACTATAAATCATGGCTTCGAATATTGTTATCTCAGCTAATATCATTCTGTAACAATAGTAGCCTATGATTCATTTTCAAGTGTTATTTATTCTCGATTCGAGTATTGATATCGTAAACATTCGAGTTGTGTTTGCTTTGTTTTTATGAACTTGTTAAGATGCACCAAGGTTTCTTTTTATCATCTATATAATCAGATCGTATAGATCATAGTAATGAACACATTCATTTGAATATATATAAATATAAACAGTGTTAATCGCCTTTTTAATAAATTATTATCTTTATTAATTTATATAAAAAAAAACAATCTTTTTAATACACGCAGTCTTAATTGATACACCAATGCCGGGATCTTTCTTCTTTTAACCTGTAGGAAAATCTGAGTAATAATTGTACTAAGTCACTTCTGGCAAACAGTACTGAAAGGTTAACTACCAGTAAGCTCAGTGATTTGACGAACGATAAGCAACAAACTGACAACGTAAAATGGAATAAAGGCAGGACTGTCTACACATCCAATGATAAACGTCATGGAAGTGGTGCAGATAATCAAAGGATTATTCGT
Source organism: Dreissena rostriformis (assembly GCA_007657795.1). Lineage (NCBI taxonomy): Eukaryota > Metazoa > Mollusca > Bivalvia > Myida > Dreissenidae > Dreissena > Dreissena rostriformis. The sequence continues at coordinate 215,284 of VMBQ01000911.1, read as the reverse complement.
AAACATTCAATAAAAAATGTGCCAATGAACTTATTTTGAGAGTCGGAAACTACCCTCTATTCCCACTACCTATTCTCATTGTAAAGAAAATAAATATAAACGTCTGCTCATTCAATTTTTCTGAGGTCATTTGCCGAACAAAGGGAGAAAAACTGTCGTTGTTTCTTGTTCACAGGTCATACTTTCTTGTCCACATCAAGCTATTATGCAAACAATATTCTTCATTGTTATCAAATGATGGACTTAACATATGTGAACTCCTTAATACTATTTCAATATTGTTATTATTTCGTCCTACAACACGTAGGGAATTTCAGGAATGTATATCGAAATGTATTTGTTGATGTTTTTAATTAAAATCGAATATAATACAAAACGTATTTGCTGCATACCTCAAAATCCATTACGCGTGCATTGTTAACAGCGTTTTCTGATTGCTTGTTGTGATATATAGCTGAATCAAAGAGACCTATTTAATAACTATTCAACCCACCAGAGCTGACTATATCAGCCCAAAACAATATCGCGATAGTACCACGAAATCTTTCATCTCTATAACATTTGTATTACAATTTGGAAAACCGATCACGATAATTAATCAATAATATTTGAAAGACAGGAAGGATCACGTCAAATACTTGCTATCCTTTATTTATCCAGTAAGTGGTCGAGTTATTAATATGTTATAATAATTTTAAGAGGTTTTTTAATTTACATTAACCTGCTTACAGTTGAGTTAATAATGTGCAAGCCATCATCTGGTTTTGTTGACATAGTACATGTGTTGTCTCTTTGGGGATAAATAATTAAAATGAAATGCAATTCGTCCTCCATATTCATTTGTTTACAGAATTAACAAAAATGTATAATTAAACGCTTTTTACTACAAACAGTGCATTGATGTTGCTTATATCATGTTCGTATGTTGTCTTTAGAATTCGATAAGTAATTAATAGGCGCATATGGATGTCTCTCGGGAACTTAATGAGAAGTATAGTTGTTGGTAACAGTAATGTGATCTATATTAAAGAACACTGACATTGGCATTCGCATAATATCGTTTTGACAGAAGCCATGCCAGTAGCAGATGCTCATTTGCATGTTTATATCTCTTTGTATTCCATATAGGACACCGGAACATTTGAAATGGTCGTTATTTTATCTTATTGTAACAGAAGCCATGCCAGCAGCAGATGCTCCTTTTGCATGTGTATGTCTCTATGTTATGTGTCGATAGTCGGGTTCGTCCCTCAAATAAAAAAAAAATGGGCGCACCTTTATGCTGCACATCAGCGATTCGTTACGCGAGGATGAAAGGCCATTTACTATTTACAAGTGAATTTATTATGCATAATTATACAAAGTGCTTCCTCGATTCAACGAGAACCGCTTTTTACGGTGCTTACTTTGAATCGGTACAGTTAATACAGTTTGGGTACAGATTGAAAAATATAATTGTATATAGACGTATGTAAGACCCTCTGAATGAACAACGAACCTGCATGCATGCTTAAGGCTGTACCAATGGATTGCATGCTGCACTGTATTTTATACTCCTACAGGATACATGAGATGTTTTAAATTAATATAACAAGTATCACCGCATGTACCGTTCAAACAGAGTGTTAAACGTAACTAAAATATACTATGATATAAAACATTAGGAATCATTCGAAAAGCCATTATGAAAGTAACAAAAAGCATTTTTGTAATACTTGTGGTAAATCGTTTTCATGTTCAATTAGTTTCAGCAATCGAAACCGAATTGACGCGCCGTTCTCCTTCACAAATCATGTTTTTCTTCACATTAACATAACAACTATGATGAATGGTGTGAAAGTAGTATATTGATAGCCATATATATATATATATAGTGATTGTAATCCATTTCAATGACATTGCAAGTTTTAAGTTTAAATGAAGCATGCGATATGATTTCACCACGCTCGTGTTAGGTTTGAAACAGTTCAATTTCGTAACATTAATATGAAATAAAGACATGATATTTTTTTAAATTTTCAAATTATTTTTTTAAACAAAACTGAGGTAATTCTCAGTTTGAAGTGAATGACAACAACAACGAGATATCCAATAAAGTCATACAAACAATGCAGCGACCACATAAGGTTTCACAAAAATGACCATGTCATGATAAAAGTAAACGAAATGAACTTAATATTCACGAATATTCCGTTTTTAATGACCTGACATTATTCGTAAGAACTATACATTTTAAATAACATAATTCATTTTTACAACGTTTTTTAGGTATAAAGTTAAACGGTTGAACGGTTCATTTAGGTTTTTATTATAACGATCAGTATATTGACATGATTATATCAGTTCAATAAATGACATTTATAATCGTCATGAATAAATCATAAATCGATACGGAAAGGCTGTCTTGTTGGTGTAGTATTGGTCGTTATATTTGTCGTATTTTACAATTACAAACTCTGTTAGCGAGCCTTAGTGATGAATTCGGAGTTCGTTGAGTAATGTTTACGTCACTTCCGGGTTGAAAATTCGGCATAATTCTCGGCAGAATACTCGCTGAATGCGATGTTTTTTTAATCGAATTATGGCGTGCACAGGGATTAACACCTGATAATCACCAATACAATTTGACATGTTCAGGGTTAAAAAAAAACATATGCCTGTTGACCTTATTTCAATCGAACTGTATTAACATTAATTTGTGTATTTTAATTTTTACAAATAAGCATTGACCATTACACGGGCTAAGAGTAATTAGAATAGGGAACTTAAACATTTTAAGTTATTTTTTACTTTCTTAAATCAGAATAGAAACAAAAATATATATAAATCGACGATAAACAATTAAGCCCGGCCTATACTTTAATTTGGTTATGATCAATATTACTGTGAATTAATTGAATCTATAGAAAACGTTCTTGAAGCTCCCCGGGAACGTGCATATTAAATACTATATCTGTCCGCCAGATGGCATGCGATCCACAAGACGTTACAATACTGAGTAGTGATATTATCATTGTTTTGTAGTAAACAACTTTCAAGTAAAAGGGGCTAACCGCCAGTTAGTTCACACAAAAATGTGTGAGACGAGTTTTATGTATAATGTTATTATGAGAGAGAACACATAATTCCTAATTCTGGCGAGCGTGAAATTTTAATTAAAAGTCGATACTGTAAATGTGTGTTTTTATTATAAATCATATGAACGCATGCACTAAGCATAAGGTAAATAGGGCCCACTTATAAGTGTTGTCGATTTAAGCTTATATGGGTTGGTCATTGCGTTTAAATGCTTGTTTCAAACTGATAAACTATCCTGTTATTGCATGGACCAATAAGCAATGCTTCAGAACCGAAATATAAAATTAGCATCCCATGTTTGGTTTTCACGGTTTCGTTGCTCTTTTATGTTTTGTAATTCATCTATACGGAATGTATTAATATCTTATAAGTTTATCTTAACGTTTCGTTTTGCTGTTTGGCTTCATGTGTATCCGATATGTCAATTGCATAAATTACTTTTTGAGTCAAATATAAGTTCCTGTATTCAACTGATGTCAAATAGGTTTACATCTAGTTGATGTGTCCCGATTTGCAACAAGGGCATGATGTGACACATTTGCATCTTATTTGTTTTAAATGTTCATAAGGTTTTGATGCGTCATACCAACCCGTATGGATTCGTTATGCCAACTCGCCACTCTCTTACTATCCGAATATAAAAGCGATCATCTTTATACTATTCATTCAACGATAATGTGTTTTTTTTTATATATTTGGAATGGGCTTGTTTAAGGCGCTAATTTAAATCTAATTATTTAACTTGTATATAATATTTTACTGTCATACATAATAGTTTACACTATTATGTTCAGTTGATTTAGAATGCTGTTTCATTGTTATGTGTCATATTTGAAAGACAAAGTGAGAAATCCGTTTACAATTGCTCTTCGCCTGAAGGGCCTAGCTACTGACTAATAACGGGTGATTAAATCGCGCCCTTTAATGCATTTATATGGAGAACGCGCTGATGTGCTACTGTTAAATGTGTGGGAAAACGGGCATTAAATTCCGTCAGAAATCTGCTGGACTCTTAAGGACGATGACTGTCACCAGTTCACACATCTGTATATGCTAGACATGTGAATGTGTTCCTGAAATGTGCATAGCACAAATGAAGTGTAAGGACTTTAATTGAAAGGGCAAGGACTGCATGGAAACACCAAACCTGACGACGATAGCATCAAAACAACAGGTAGTGTGTTCCGTTTGTACCTATATAAATGGAAATGTAAGGTGCTTACAAATATTTATTGCGTTTGATGAATACGCAAATGGCAAGGGAAGTTTCGATACTTTTACTGTAAAGTTATTATCCACTATAGCCGTTTAACTTCAGCTACAGTGTTATGACATTTCAAACTGCATTTTACCCATATTTATTGTTCTAGTATCAAAATAGTATTCATTATCTAACAGTACGAAAACGAAACATAGAAGCGAATTGCTGTTCCACTGCCGTTGAGCCTTTTCAAATTGAATATTAATTTTCAATGAAACTTTCTTCCTACATGTTAAAATGATTTTGTGACATGGACATTAGATAATAAGTATCCAAGTATATATATGTGCAACGTAGACATCGTGGTACAATAGTTTACATGGCGCGGCGCGTAGGTTCTTTCTCTCAACTTTGTATAGCCCCGCGTGCAATATCCCTGAAAACCATTCATCATATGAGTAGGTTATCGCTGATTCAACCCAGCTTTAACGGTGAAAATATGTAAATGCATGTACATGACTATCAAAACAAGGATTTCAGACTTGCAAGCAAAAGCAGCAATAGTCGAAGCAGAAAAAAGCAGGGGCAGACTAAGACTGAGTGCAATTTTATAGCGTTATTTTATTATGTTATGCAATTAATTTTATATCAGTTATTTAAAAAGGCATACAAGATTATAATTGTGTCTGACATTTATTTATGTTTGTGGGATGTTGCTTACTCATAACAATTAAGAGCCGAGTCGTATTTCTCTGTTCTAGCAGAAATTGTATGGAACATATAAAGGCATGGAAAACAATGACTATAAGACACTACACGTGCATCAACCAAACAACACATACTGTAACTTTGTTTTAATACAGATTTGCAAATATTTTTAAATCGTTTTTTAAAAAAAACAAACATGTTAAGGTTTATTCGTGAGTTATTATTTTATTAATGTCATTATATGTATCGAATGTAAAGGTTTCGCTCGCTAGCAACTCACATATAGTTGAAAACAGTACATGTATGCATCTGACATGCTATACATGCACATCCGAGTATGACTTACCAATGCATTCGCCAACCTGAATTGATGTGCGATAAATGTTCATACGGAGTGTATCAGACATCCATATACATTTCTGCCGTGTCCGTTGTTCATATATGGATTTGACCATACTGCTTCACGATTTGTCATCCAACCATTTGGATACGGCACGTCATACGTTCTCATATGGGATTGGCGTAAAAAATATGTTTGCATCTAATAATTAGATAGTAGACAAATAATCTTTCAATAATAAATGAGTCCATAAATCCTTCAAGTTAATGTCATAATTTAATGTTAACGACGTCAATTAACAAAATATTGTAATGTAATTAGTCAGTCAAAGACTAAGTTGCAAATTAAAACGCTAAAAATCGTATTTTAAACATCTAGTAGGTAGAAACAAGTGCAATGGTTGTTTTTAAAAGAAAACAATGTACAACATGTAACAAATTACGTTCGAGTTTCTATAAACGTCCTGCAGTCATACAAATTTGATAAGACCCTTCATCTAGAGATGTACTGGGAGGTACGGTTATGAAATTGTGGAAATACTTCTATGTTTGCTTAAAATCAATATTGTTCAGTATGCAGAAAACCTTAATTGTCTTCTGCTTTTTCTTAATAGATATATGGTTGAAGCTTAGAAACAGTAATGAATAACGAGTTTATGGTAATACCTATTTACAAACAAATCTTTTTAACATGCTCTGGATAAAAGAGCTTATCTAGCAATTACGGACTGATATACTGTTCTTTTACAAATATACCATCACACCAGAATGGACTGTAAGTCCAATAATGAACAATTACCTGTATTTTCGAACATTATTATTACATCTTCTGTTAAACAGGTTTTTGATATGATGTTGTTCATGCGACACGTATTAAAACTCTGAGCGCAGATATTTGGGAGAATGAAATTCTCAGGTCAGCGTGGTTTTTTACAATTTAATCATCACTTGGATACGCCGATGATACAGACAGTCATTGACTGTCGAGCGTTATTGGATGTTAGTTCAGTGCTGTAATGGATGTTCGCCCAGTTCTATAGCAAAGAGATGTCAGAATTGGCACGGAGGTGTAAACCTATAATTCTCAAAGTTTGTAATAACATTCGGACAGTTATACGGAATTGGTAATTTACTTTGCGTGTCTTTATAATTAAGTTTTGTGTTTTACGTTCGGAGGTTCAAAATATTATATATAGGTAAGTAAACGTTAACATTATTATTTGGAATTGTGCGTGCTTTCATATACAGACATTTATTAAATATTAATTTCGCATTTGACTACGTTGCTCGTTCTTATTAATTGCTGTATGCAACTTTCCACGTTGAAACCAAAATTATGCTGGNTACTGAGATTTGAGGTTGATAGAGATACTGAGATTTGAGGTTGATAGAGATACTGAGATTTGAGGTTGATAGAGATATTGAGATTTGAGGTTGATAGAGATATTGAGATTTGAGGTTGATAGAGATTCTGAGATTTTAGGTTGATTGAGATACTGAGATTTGAAGTTGATAGAGATATTGAGATTTGAAGTTGATTGAGATATTGAGATTTAAAATTGATTGAAATATTGAGATTTGAAGTTGATTGAGATATTGCGATTTAAAGTTGATTAAGGTAGAAAGATTTGAAAGTTGATTGAGATAGTGAGATTTGAAGTTGAGTGAGGTTGAGATTTAAACATGTTGTATTGATATTAACGGTTGATTTATATTGTGATTTAGGATTATTTCAATTTGATAGTGAGAATTATCTGGGTAGTGAGAATTTTATTTATTGTGAGTTAACACTGTGTGTGTTAACTAGTTGGATAGTGTATCAGTGTTATTCAGAGGAGTCAAGTGTTGTTTTGGTAAGACATTCACACCTTTTCGAACACGAGGTTTTACACTCGGTTGATGTTCTTGAAATTTAACCTGTGTTTTTTATGAGCATTTAAATAGGAGCAACTGTATATGGTGACTCTGATATAAGTGCTAGACAGCATACACATGGCTTCTGATATTCCGTATTTGGAAGAGTTTGAGCAGCAAGTTAATGATCGGAGATTTTATAGACGACTTTACAATGATCATTATTAGACTAGGACAGATACCACCTTAAATAGAAGGTTTGAGCATGAAGCTATTAGTAGTAGAGATTTAGTAGACTATGCAAACCCAAACACGAGACCCACAGGTAGAAATGTGATGAAATTAGAAGACTTAAAAACAATGTTTAGTTCTATTTTGGAAGACAAATTGAAAAAATTCAACGTGAACCTCATACCAGCTGGTAATAAGAGCAATGTTCAGTCGAATAGTAGAATTAATTTTGATCGTAGTCAGAATCCAAGAAATGGTACTTCATGTTTTAGAAACTTAGGTCATCGGAACTATAGAGTTGATGATAGGAACAACCTAAGTAATTTTAGAGACGATTCATATCGACAAAACTTTCATCCGAATTCCAGGAATAGTAGATTTGACAATCCATATGCAAGGCAGGATAGTAGATTTGAGAGGAATTATAGACAGAAATTTTCTAGATCTAAGAATGCAACACCCTACATTGGTACAAGACATTGTTATAGAGAAATAACGTGTAGATACTGTAATGGCATTGGTCATATAGAGAGACGCTGTCCTGTAAAGAACCGGCTAGTTGAACACACAACTAGGCCAGTTAAGGCAAATACAGATAGTAGTTATGTTCGTAAGGGCTGTGTAGTTGAATATTTAAAACTGCATGAGGCCCAGAAACCAGTCGGATACCTGGGGAAAATGTTGTCTGTGACGGAGTCAGCCAAAAAGAGCACAGACAGTAACCTGTGTTCGGAACCTGAGTCACTCAACTCCAAGCATCAGGCTGCCATTATGAAACTTCGAGATAAGATGGAGGCTGAGAAGCATGAGGCTGTCAGAGACATTCAGAGCAAACTAACAACAGAACACAAGAATGAGCTCCAAGCAATAGTGCAAAGTTTGAAAAACAAGCATCAGAAAGAAATACAGGAATACGAAGAAAAACTGTGTGCTTTTGATATGCGATATGAACAAGCAGTGTACAAATGTGAGATAGAAACGGCTCAAAAACTCTGTAAAATAGAGGCGGAAAAATTGGAAGCGTTAGCACAAATGGAGATAGAAAAGAAGATCCTTAGAGATGAAATGAAGAACCATTTGACATTGTTTGAAGCAAAAGTGTTGAAGCTGGAACAACAATTTAAACTTGAGAATAAGACCCTGAGGGAAGATCTGATTATTTTAATGACGGCGGCTGTCAAAAGGAGGGAAGAAATGCATCTGGAGAATCAGGTCTTCTTGTCAGCGCTGGAAGAGAAACTGAGAAATGAGCACGAAGATAAATTAGAAGAGCTCACGATCAACGTCAATCGTTATTTAGCGGAGGCAATGGAGCGGGAGAGGCGATTCATGGGCGAGCGAATGGTGGACCTTGAAAGCAAATATGGTTGCCTGGAGAGACAGGTGGTTGCAAATGGACGTGTCCTTGAAAAGGTCGTAGAGACGTCAATACAACTCCAGAAAAAGGTCAAGCGATTTCCGAATATTATCGAGAACAATGTGTCAGGTGTCACGCAACAGGTGATGGCAGCCATATCGAGTGTTAGTGAACACAGCAAGGAGGTGGATCACGAGTATCAGAATGAGATGAACTTTGTTAGGAAGACATACTGTAATGAACGTGTTGAACTGAAAGGTAATGACCGAGTATCCGGCCGTGTGCGCCCGCGGATCAATGAGGACATCAGTTTTTCCCAGGAGGAGGTAATCGTGCCATTGGACCAGGACAACCGCAGGATGTTCTACAGTAAAAGCAAGGGCCGCATTCAGACCTACCGCTACGGATCGCAGTGTGCAAACTTTAACCGCGAATAACAATTGTGACGTACGAACATTTAGTAAATGTGTTGATTATGAATTGTTTTTATTTTGAGAGTGTAACATGTAAATTCTGTTGTGGTGAAAATGATATAAACAGTGTTTTCTGGACAATGATGACAGTAATGTGCTAACACTAATTTCAAGTGTTGATTATGAACTCTTAATGTCGAATGTATTAAATTATGTTGTGGTAAAAATGATCTGAATAGTCTGTTTCAAGCAAATTTAAAATAAATTCATTATATTCATTTATTTCTCTGTTAAGGGGGGAGGAATGTAATAGGACAGGTTTTCTCCCTTTATTTAAATTATTGCCCTTTAAATGTAAACTTTCTTTATATGTATTTTACTTGGAAATTGGAGTTAATCTCCGCACTTTTCCTCAAAGGAAACCATGACCGGTGTTTTGTAACACGTTCGTACAGTCTTAGAGTAAAAATAAAAAAGATAACAGTTAATTTCCTAGTTGCTTAGTTATTTGAAAGAGTTAATCTCTTTAACACCTCTTTAGGTGTAAGATGTAGAACCCGTTCTATTACACAATTAAGGCCTTTAAAAAATTGTTATATTTCCTTTAACCCGACGGACACTAATTTTGGTTACCACTTACCCTAATTCTATTTTTCCCCTTAAATATGAAAATAGATCTGCCACGTGACAACGATGATTTTAGTCATGTATGTTATTGTTATTTGCATACCCAAAATTTATAATAAATCATAAGTAACAACTTTTATCCTTCAAAAATCATTTTAAATTATAGTCTTGATTTATTAGGACGTTCAGTTTAAACATGCCATAATTCTTCAGGTCAAAATCATGACATTTCATTGCAACTGACATTTGACCTCATGACACCATTAAGTGCACCCTGTGTTGGGCTTGAACCCATGAATGCCAGAACACAAGCACAGCGCTCTATCAACTGAGTTTACAATGCAGCTGTTTCTTACCCATCCACACTACCAGTCTATATCCTCACATATAGAAATATCATATGAAAGTTTCATAGAAGACATTTAATGATCATTACAATTATGCTTTTCAGATGAGAAGACTTTAAGCCCACTATGGCTTGGTTGTCAGGCCTGACAGGCAAAGCTGAAAGCTTTCTGAACAGTCTCGATCAGACGGCAGCCAAAGTTCTTCATGAGAAAGAAGACCAAGGTTTACCTGTAAACACTAAGCCCACAGGCATTGCCAATGTACAAGGTCACACACCTTTCTTAAGTCAAAAAGCCAGCAGCATCACCCCTGCTCAGAGTGTCCCAGCAAAGTTGCATGATTACCAGGAAGCTGAAACTGGGTTATCAGCCAAGTCAAAATCTGATGCATCATCTGTGAAAAAGAGGGTAGACAAAGATGAGGCCTTATTTGAGTTCCTGAATAGCCCTGAGCCAACTGAGCGAAGGAAGAGTACACCTGCTAGCAGCCAGCGACATTCCAGACAGTCAAGCTCATCTTCTGTGATATCAAACAAGGGCGGGCGTGGTGGCGATAATGGATCATCCATATCCACTAGTGGGTCTTCCATGGTTCATGTTGAAATGCAAGGTAAAGTTACATTTTATGTTTAATATGATAAAATACCGTAATCTTCCTTTTATTTTCTGATTTATTGTTTTGGTTTTTGTGAATGGATCATAGATACAATACTGTATAAATTGAATACTGGTTGCTGTAATTTTGTAAAACATTACATACTTTTTCTACCGTATATGAGTTCTTTGATATGATGCTCATAAGACTTTTTTCTTTTCTGTTGAATATCTATCAAACATGGGTAAAACAAACCACACAATTTGAATTAATAATCAATATAATAGTGGTAATGTAATATTTCTTGGAAGACCTTATGGAAAGACCTAAGTATGGCTCGATTGGTCATTGTCGGCTTGGGTACTACTTACATGTACCCTGGGTACTCTCAAGTATACTTACATGTACCCGGGTACGGTAAATATACTAAAACGTACCCGGGAGTTTTAACTCTAAATAGGTCGTTGTCGGCTATTTTTTTTGTAAATTAATTATGTTCACATTTATGTCAATTTTCTGTTAAATGGCCTCTATATTATCGATACTCATACTCAAAGAGCATGTTGATGCAGTTTTTTGAAAGAGAAGTTTGTTTAATATAAACAATATCGTTTTACAGTAATCGGAATTGCGTTTTACGACATCGGATTTTGGGCGGGAACACAACTCCGGTACAGTCTAATATTGACTGGGTACGTTTAAGTATATTTACCATACCCGGGGTACATGTAAGTATACTTAAGAGTACCCGGGGTACATGTAAGAAGTACCCAAGCCGACAATGACCAATCGAGCCTAAGTATGGGCTCAGTTTTGTTGTACTTATATCATTATTTAATTTATAATTATCAATTTCATTTCCTGAAGAACTGGTCTTGTATGTAAATAATGTTGTGCTCATGTTGGTAGTCAGTATATTTTCTTTGTAACAAATTGACATGGTAAGCAGTTATTCTGAACCCATAATATTGTGTAAATTCTTGTGTAATATATGTGATTCTTTACATACAGAAACAATAAATTCAGTTAGTGACCAAGCTGTTGGTGTTGCCAACCCAATAAAGGAAAGTAAGTTTTCCTCAGGACATAAATGTGCCAGCCAGTGAACATCTATAGTAGGGTACCTCAGTACTGTATTCCTAACTATTATCTTTAACAATTACCACATTTACACTGTGAGAAAAGTGAAATTACCTGTAGAATCTTCCATATGTAAATGCTAATGCTTCCGTTGAATATGTGTTATCCCATGTATTACTCCTGCCTCGCTTCCTTTTACATGACATCCATCGGCAGCCTCTTCCCATCCCCTCAGTTTGAATTGTGTTAATGAGTAATTCCTGGTTAAAAACAACACTGAACAATACTAATATATATTGAATTGTTTCCTTGTCAAATGTAAAAAAAATCATAAATAACTACTGCTGGGGATTAAATAGTTGGCTTAGTTTATATTACCACCTTAAACCACGTACAATGTAATTTTTCCTTTCGTGTGTACATGTTATAGTAAATTACAATGCCTCCATTGATTCTTACCTCTGGCAGGCACCGACAGTAGGGACAGTCCTACCGATATGAACCTGGCTGCCCTGGAGGATGCCATGCAAGACCAGTCACCTAGCAACAGTGTCCATAGCAACCAGGAGCTGGAATCTCATGACAAGGTCATGTCCACTTCGTCGATGGACCTCGAAAACCGACTGTTGAAAAACGAGATTGCGTCTCTAAATCAGGAGATGGCATCACTAGTGCAGCGTGCCAAGGCTTCGGAGACTGGTGTGTAGAGAAATAAATGAGCATCGCTCTGTGATAACAGCGTTTAATGCATGTTGGTAAAGTATCATCCCAGATTAACCTGTGAAGTCGGGACTGCACAGGCTAATCAGGGATGACACTTTCCGCCTAAACTGGATTTTTGCTTCCTTAAAATGAAAAATACCATGAAAGCCGAAAATGTTGTCCGTGATTTGCCTGTGCACACTGCACAGGCTAATATGGGACAGCACTTTAGGCACATGCATTAAACCCCATTTTCCCAGAGCACGGCTCAAGCGTTATTGTACTGACAAGATAATGATAACAGCGCTAATAATAAACTTGTTTGCAGTTTATATAGAATAAATTATAATTGTATTGACAAGAAAGTGATATTAATTAACTTGTTTTTACATTCCAATTTGTTGTCCAAACTGTTGAATGTCTTGCTTAGAACAAAACATGTGTCTGTACAGTTATGCTCGAAAAGACAAACCAAATCTGGGCTTGTAAGATATGCTCAGAAGTGCAAAATGTAGCATAAGCCTGGGTTTGCAGTTGTGCTTAACATGGCAAAACTGAGCCAGCAGTCGTACTGAAAATTGCAAAAAAGAATTGAAAATGTATGTATTACAGAGCTTGCACTAATGCGGGAGAAGTTCAATGAAAAGTCGCGGTCATCGTCTCGGTCAGACCAGCTTGTCCGTGAGCTCCAGAACCGGGAGTCAGACCTGGAAGAGTCGCTGCATGCAAAGGACACCCAGCTGGGGGTGCTGCGGGTGCGCCTGGAGGAGGCTGACAGAGAGAGGGAGACGAGGCAGAGGTCACTGGAGCAGCTGCAGTCAGAGAGGAACAGGTGCAGTCTTCATATGAGTCTCGGTCTAGGAGAGCTGGGCTTTAAGCATGTGCGGAAAGTGTCGTCCCAGATTAGCCTGTGCAGTCTGCACAGGCTAATCAGGGACGACACTTTGCCTTTTAATGTTTTTTTTTGTTTAAAGGAACTCGCTTCTAAAAATTTAGTAAAAAAAATCAAGTTAAGGCAGAAAGTGTCATCCCTGATTTGCCTGTGCGGACTGCACAGGCTAATCTGGGACGACACTTTACGCACATGCATAAAGCCCCATTTTCCCAGAACGAGGGTTATATTAATTGTTTCACTCTACTAGCTTGAATTATTATGCAGGCATGATAAAATGGTTGAATTTTCGAGAGCATTACTATATACTGTAATAACTCTTAATCAGTTGAAAATACTGATTTATTTGGAAGTCAAAATACAAAGTAATATGGTGTCGCAAAATTCAAGATTTCCATATTTATGTTGTATAGTTGTTTTTATATGTTTATTTAAGTCACATCTTCAGGGTAAAATCCTGAGAAAATATTTCAAAGCCTTTAATAAGAAATGCATTCATTGATGCTTATGTTGGAAATCGTTTGATGGGAATAAAAATATACATTCCTTTTATGCTTGTATTTGAGATTACTATGCATATTTTTGCATTTTCAACCCTTAGGTAGACAAGGGCAAGAACACAAATATACGATGCGAGGGCATATGATACTATGCCAAATCTTGATTTAAATTTCGTGATTTCTCATCAATGATTTTGTTCCCTTGTATTGAGTTCCCACGCTTGTAAGTTGTAAGTGAGAAACATCTAGTGACACTAACAGAACACCATAACAGAGTGACAAAAATAGCTTGACCTTGTTTCAAATATATCACTCTATGCAAATGATAGAACACAAATATCTGAATTTCACCACATACTTATGGAACACAAATATCTGAATTTCACCAAATACTTATGGAAATATAGCTCACAAGGATGAGTATTAGGAAGAAAAAAGTGTTTCCTTCATAAACAATGCATTTTCAAATGTTAATAGATATAATAATATCCATTAGTACATGTAAATATACAATATACATATATCTTAAACAATACAAATATGAATTTGTGTAACATAAAAGCAAAATTTGTATATACATAAAAATTATGAACGCAATCATGGACATTTTGGATTTTTAAAAGTTTGACATGCCATAGTTTAGATTGAAAACAGGTTGGAATGTTAGGCCTGTCTTACAAAAATGTTTTATTCCTTTTTCATGCACATGTAACATATATTCTTTGTTTTAATGCCAATCAAAAATACACATGTTTTTCCTTCATTTTGCACGATCTGATGGAAATGCTATCAATGACTATGAAAGTGAATCCTTTCATGTGGAAAATGGTGTTTCATCTCCATAAGTATCCTGGCTCATGCCTTTACCGCTAAGATACGCACTTTGACGCATTCATAGTTCTTTAAAAAATCAAATTTTATTAAAAACCTATCTTAAAGCTTCAAGTTTGAAAAAGTCTTCATATCCATCTCAAAGGTAGTGATGAGTGGCAAACAGCACAAAACCTAAACAGACGGCGATTTACTCGCAGGCTGTTCTGGTTTTATGCTGGTTGCATATAGCCATTTTCACTTTGCTTCTGAGCGGGAAAAGTGTTAAAGTTGAATTACTGCATGTATGTTTGTTACAGGATCCTGCAGGATCACAGTGACTCGAGTGGCGTTCACAGCCAGGCCCTTGACTCCATGAGACACAGGCTCACAGAGCTGGAAATGGTGCTTCAAAGGGAACAGGATGCCAATAAAGCTTTTAAGGTGTGTTACCAATACTCAAACAGTGAAAACAGTGAAACAAGATGTTTGTAGCCCTAACAAGAGAAGTCCAATCAGTCTTTCCAAGAAATAAGCTATTACGTGTATGTTTCAATATAGCTTTCAGAACAGGTAACACTTACCATAATGTAGGCAACTCTTACTAGACAGGGCAATAAAGCTTTTAGAAGATCAAACTTACTAATACAGTTCAATAAGACTTTTAATGGCGTCAACTCTTAACGGAGCAGTGCAGTGAAGCTTTCAGGGTAACTCGTACTGGACAATAATACTTCCAAGATAGGCAACTCTTGCTAGAGCAGAGCCAAGAGACTTTCAAGGTAGACAGCTCTTGCTAGAGCAGAGCCAAGAGACTTTCAAGGTAGACAGCTCTTGCTAGAGCAGAGCCAAGAGACTTTCAAGGTAGACAGCTCTTGCTAGAGCAGAGCCAAGAGACTTTTAAGGTAGACAGCTCTTGCTTTGGTTGAGCATTAAGGCTCTTTATGTATGCAACTCTGACTTGAGTAGTGCATTAAGGCTCTTTATGTATGCAACTCTGACTTGAGTAGTGCATTAAGGCTCATTATGTATGCAACTCTGACTTGAGTAGTGCATTAAGGCTTTTAATATAAGAAACACTTACTTGTGCAGATCAATAAGGCTTATATTGTTAGTAGCTTTTAATAGAGCAGAATTATAAGGCTGTAAATGTAGGCTATAACTCTTACTAGAGCAGTGCAATACTTATTAGACACAGCAATAAAGCTTTTAATGAAGGCAATTGTTAATTGAGCAGAGCTTTTTCAATGTAGGTAACCATTAGTAGAGAAGAGCAATAAAGCTTATAATGAAGGTAACTCTTTCAAGCACAATTAAATTTGAATGTGTTGCATGATGAATATGCTGATAAAGAGTAGTAGCCATTATTCAGTATTGCGACAATGCTCTTACTTAAATTGTGATATTCTTGTGGATGTAATTAATTTGATTCAAATTCTTGCGTCCATTGACATCCCTACTATAACATTAGTTACTCTTATAAGAGCATTGTAATAATGCTTTCAAAGCCAGGTTGATGACAATAATTGTCGATACCCCTATTCACAAGCATTATTTACTGCTTTATACCTCATATTAGGTAAATATTATAAGTAACATGATGAAACATGGATCCATGGCCGATCTGAGATTGATTGGATAAAAATAAAATAACGGATCATGATAGAGCTGAGCGGAGCTTCGATGTAATGGCAATCACTGTCATATAAGTAATTCAAATTTGTAGCAAGAGGCAGTTGAGAGGCAGTCCAGATTGGAGGAAGAACAGAGAGGCTTCACAGAGGCCTTGGCCAAGGCTGAGAAGAAATACACAGATGAAAAAGGTATTGTGTGTGAACTGTGAAGTGGTGCATGGATCTTGCTGGCACTTGGACATAATGTTTGGTGATAATAGTAACAATTTTATATATTTTATTTAGTTATTTAGTTAATATATGTATTGATAATTGATTAATAAGTGTTTGGTCAAATGGGGTAAATACTTTGAATTAATTGTTTGGTGGTGATAACTGGGGGATCGGTCAAATTCTTGTTTAACAAGTATTTGAAACTGAGATCATGTTATATTTTAAATTACCAGGACTCATCTCCTTCTCCTTGATTGCTACATTTACTTGTTTTTCTTATCAGAATTGTGAATCTGAAAATGGTGCATGTCTGAAAATGTGTACCTCAATGTGCTTGTTATTACGTTGGAGTTTGTACACCTTAAACATCCATCCACCATCAAGATTCATTTCGTTTATGATGTGTGTTTTACCATACAAAATTTAAAAGATAAAACAAAGGATTTGGTGTACTAAACCGCCCAAAATCCGTAAAAAATATGGAAAGTTTTCTGAGAAAGAAACTTATTTTTTGTAAATCTTTTATGTAAATATGTACATTATTATTTTATATTGATATATAAAAGTAATTTATGTTACGATTTTCACAAGCACATGTGCAAAAACATGCATTCAGTATTTCAATCACTGGATTTGATTTTCAGGCAAGGTGTTGGAGCTGAACAACCAGGTAAAGCAGCTGCGTACCGGTCTGGACGGTGCCAAGCAAGAGCTGTCTGAGTATAAGGAGAAAGCTACTAGGATACTGCAGGTATCAGTGTTATGACATCCGCCATCCCCCTCTTGAAGATTGCGTGGTATATCAGTTCTCATAAGTCTGTTGGCTCCATCATATATGAGCCCCGTCATGGGAAAATGGGTCTTACTCAATATGTGGCCAGTGTATCTCCAGACCAGCCTCCACATCCAAGCTGTCTATTCAGGAGCTACCCTGTCCGCAAATAAACCACAAAAACTTGTGTGACTTGATGTTGGACAGCATAGCCCTAGCCCCTTACCAAACTGAGAGATTGCGCAGGATTGACTTTAAGTTAGATGGTGGCATTATGCCATATGTGATAAGACTATTTTCAGTATGACCAGGCTCATGTTTAATACGCTGTTGTGCCCTAAACTCAGTTCTGAGAATTTTTCCTACACTTTCAATATAAAACTTCAAACCGGCATGAATTGTTCCCTATGATATGAAGAAGTTGTGAATTATCAAATGTTATCATCCTTTTTTAAAAATTATAAAAGTTATGCACACTTTTAAAGACTAAATTATTTCTCAGTTAGAAAGACACAACTCTGATTAATGCTATCTTTTGTATGCTGTTCTGTCCCACCAGTCCAAGGAGCGCCTTATCGCTACACTTCGAGAGGGTTCGGGCGCGTCAGGCGAGGCAAGTGGCGTGTCCAGCCTGGAGTATGACACCGTGAAACAGGAGAGGGACATGTTCAAGGAGGAGATACAACAGTCCAGAATGACCATTGAGAACCTCCGAGTGGAGCTTGCTGTAAGTTGGTCTTGTGCTTTACTGTCTTTTTGCCCCAAGTGGTCTGTTTCTAGTTTCAATACTTTTATGAATGCTCTTTTGTGATGAAACTGAATATGCAGTATCCTTATAGGGTGAACATGCCCATATTGTGTCATGCTGCTGTAAAATACTTTTTTAGGGAGTTATTGTCCTTTGATTACAAATAGGTTTTTTTGTGATGAATTTTTTGTTTCCTCTCAAGATCTCAGGATTGTTCCCACTTAGATGAAACTTTGAATGTACTTAACCATAGGGTAAGGTTATTTTGCTACAATGATTTTCAGGGAGTTTTTAAAAACGTATTTAAATTAGATTTTTATGTTGTTTTTAAAAACATATTTTAATAACATGTTTATGTTGTTTTTAATCCGTAAACCGTAATAAACAAAATAAACATGTCATGAAATAAATCCCAATTCTTATTGACCAAATAAGTCTGAAATTTGACAGACCAATAATCATATGATACCTGATTGTAGTCAAAGGCGTTTTTAAAGTTTAAATTGAAAACAGAAAATCAGTTGCCCCAAAATAGGCTCTGGAATAGGCAACACTTTGGGGAAACCCACTAATAAGGGGGCAAAAACCAAACTGACCTATTTAAAATGCTTTCAAAATCATATACCGTCTCAACTATAGTTATTTGAATAAACCTACGACTAGTGTATAAAGTGGGTCAGCAATGTTTGAACCTATGGATTCAACGGAAAAGATTTTTGCAAAGATGTGGAGATCTGGATTACAACTATGATGATGGTGAGTCTCGTTCTGGGAAAACAGGGCTAAATGCCTGTGCCTAAAAAGTGTTATCAGGGACAACACTTTCCGCCTAGACTGGATTTTTGTTTAGAAGAGACTTTGTTTAATTTTAAACGAAAAATGAATAACAGTGGAAAGTGTTGTCTCTGATTAGCCTGTACAGACTGCACAGACTAATCTGGGATAACACTTTAGGCACATGCATTAAGCCCTTCATTCCAGTTACTCACGTTTTTTCTGTGTGCAGGACCTGGAGGGTCAGCTGCAGCAGGAGAGTGATACGGCCCAGGACACGATTGCCTCCCTTGAGGAGAACATTGGGGAGGAGAAACACAGGCGGGATGACGCCGAACAAGAGCTCCTCAAAGTCAAGAAGGTACCAACCTGCCTAGGTGTAGATTGTTGTGTAATTTATTTGATTTTCTTGAACTTTCTGTAAAGTCAAAAGGGTTTGATGCTTCTAGGTGTAGTTTGCTGTGTTTTATTTGATATTAATGAGCTTCTCAAAGTTACCGAGGTACTAAAAGGTATGATACTGCCAAGGTGACGTCTGATCATACCTATTTGTAGTTTGTTTAATGTTCATCTGATGCAAGTGAACTTTTTACAAAGTCAAAAGGCCAGAATATCAACTGGTGCACTGTTTAAGAAATAATATTTTTCCATCATGGTTTGTTGCTGAATAACCCATGTAAGGAGTATAGATGCGTAGAAATTAAATCACGAGTGCGAAGCACGAGTGATTTGATAACACGCATCTATACTCCTTACTGTGGGTTATTCGACAAGAAACCATCATAGAAAATTATTATTTAGATTCTAACACGATTCTGATGGATTTGGTTCAAGCTTTTGGATGTGAACTATATTTTTCGATACTTTGCCCTTCTTAGTACAAAGTTCACTATTTAGTGACGTCATGGAATTGTTCAAACATATGACGTTTTTTTCATTCATAAATATTTTGCAAATGACGATCAAAAATCGTAGAAACTAAATGACATCACATTTATTGATGCTACTGAAAAGCTAACATGCTATAAATGTTTTCTTAATTACGTTTCCTAACAAATAACATTCTTTGTAGGTGTGGTTATGCCACTTATCACCAAATATACAATTTGTTGTTTCGTTACATTTATGTACATGCTACATTTATTGCATTTCTTTTAGAGCGGATTTAAGCACGTGCATTTTACTGCAATATTTTCTTTATTTATTCAGACTATTTTCGAAACATTAAGCTCCGCCCATAATTATTGCAGAATTACCCACACTTGATTTTCTTCTTTGTCTATAGAAAACAAGTCGCGTATAGTGTTAGAATATTGTTTCTGACATAGAAATATTGAGGATATTAAGCTATTAAAGAATTTACTGCTTCTGTTTTCTATGGTTATTCAAGTATCACCGAGTACAGCCAGTTGGAAATTCAAATCTTTAGATTTATACTAAGCTTGGCCAAAATTAAACGTGAATTTTGTTTCTAAACAAAAACAAGACTCCTCACAAGTTTTACATTCTTTTTCTATCAGGAGTTGCAGTATTCCATAGAGGAATTGAGTAGACAGAAGACGTCCTTCCAATCACGCATCAATGACAAGGAGACAGAGGTCGACAGGTTACGGGGACAGGTGAGCATATGCCCGAAACAATAATGGAATTTTACCACTTGTTTATAAATAAAAAATTGTAGGGAAATGAGAATTTACAAGTTAATTTGAAAAACAGGTCATGTGGGCGCATTAGCCAATCAGAATGCAGCGTTTACCTGAAAATGTTGTAATTTTAAGAATTCCAAAGGCTTTTCATGATGTAACTACATTTTTGTACACACATGACAATGTAGCAACTTATCATAATGCATGTTCTCATATCCTGCCAATGCTGCTGAAGCTGGCATCTAAGTCCATGAGCTCTACAACCGAGTCTGAGCTGGAGTCTCGAGTTCGAGAGCTCACAGAGAGCCTCATACAGAAGCAGACGATGGTGGAGGCACTGAGCACGGAGAAGAACTCTCTGGGACTGCAGCTTGAGAGACTCGGGGTAAGCAGTCTGGGCCCGGATATTGTAGAACTCAAGTGAACAATATGGTTAATTGAAATTAGTCAGTCTCTTGGTTGACCGGGCTTAATGGATGTGCGTAAAGTGTCGTCCCAGATTAAAAACATTTTTTTAACTTATAAAATGTGACCCATGTAAATATTAAGATCACAAGGAAGGTTGTACAATCATTCATTGGCAAGATTAACCAGAAGGGGACTCCTATATTGCTTGTTATACTGTCCAAGCCTTACCTTATACAACAACATTAACTTTCACCACATGAAGTTTGTATACATTTATTAATTTAGATTTTTCATGTTGTTGATTTTTCCCTGCCTATGTGATTCTTGTCCACTTGACAGCAACAGTACAGGGACATCCAGGCGTCTGCTGTGCGCACCAACACCACGGTGATACCTGTACATGAGGAGGAGGAGGGTGAGGGTTCTAGAGAGATCATATGAGCCTCACTCTGGGAAAACAGGGTTTCAGGCATGTGCGTAAAGTGTCATCCCAGATTAGCATGTGCAGTCCGCACAGGCTAATAAGTGATAACACTTTCTGCCTTAACTGAATTTTTCTAAAGAAGAGACTTTCTTTAAAAAAAAATTCTTTTAAAATGGAAAGTGTCGTCCCTGATTTGGGAAGATACTTTATGCACATGCATTAAGGTTTTGAAGAACAAGGCTCATAATATAGACTTGCTATTGCCTTTGCATTGTCCAAAAAAGTCCATTTTAGTCAAACAGATTTCATCTGATCTTCAGTCTGACTTTATAAAAAAAAATGGGAATACCAAGTGGCTTATTTAGGGGCCAAATTCCAAAATCAGCTGAATATCTAAAGTTTTTCAGTTATGGCCATTGAATGATCTAGAACTTTCCATTTTATTAGCAGTTTCTAATTTTAAAGTGCAACAGTTTTTAACCAATATTGATGAAAATGTATGAGGTCATATTACCTCAGACAAGTATATTTTGATGATATCCAAAAAGAGCTCAAAGAACTGCATTTATGAAAAAATTAACTTAAATAAAAGTTTCTTATCCCCTTGTTAAGGATTTCTTAGATTATGCTTATGTAAAACTGTCAGCTCTCATCATGCAAATAAAATCATAATATTTTTGTTTGTGTGTATATTGGAGTCACTCTGTTTGTCAGCTCGTTGGAAGGTTCATCGGAGGAAAAAAATATAGTTGGATCCACACATTTATGAGTTATGAGTCCTTGAACATAGCCATTTATATTAAATTAGCATGATATGTTCTACTTCAACATGTTAGGTATTAAATTGAGACTTAAATATCTTGGATGACCATGAAGTGTAGATGTGCAAGAATTGTCATGCCAATCACCCAAATCTTTCTGAATTATGTGCCCTTAAACTATGCAGTATGGCAGTAGTTTGATAAAAAAAATTGTTTGTGTAGCAAAAACATATACGTTTCTCAAGAAATTAAATTTAAGCTGTCAATATGACTGTCTCATCATGAAGGTAGATGTGCATGACACCTTTTTCACATTATCCTCACCTATTTTCCCTTTAACTAGCTAACAAAGCAATGGGGGGTGTATAAGCCACTTTTGTGAAAGATCTCTAGTTACATTGTTTGCAGTTATAGTTTTTGATGTTGTTGTTTTACAATTAGTTCTCAGTAAAGCACAAGAGACAAGATACATGTACTTATAAGACCAAATATGCTGTACCAGCAGAATGATTGTAAATTTATACAAATAAACTATTTCTGATGTTAGTCCGACAAAGACTGCCTGTATTCATGAGGGAGGCACACAACGATTCTGAGGTCACAAGGAAGATGAAGAGAGCTGCCAACACAATTGATAAATTCAGGTAATTAAATATGTACATGAACATGTCTTTATGGTAATTCATAAATCAACCCAAATTAATATGTTTATCTTACATCAATACTGC
The DNA here is from genome assembly GCA_007657795.1 of Dreissena rostriformis. Lineage (NCBI taxonomy): Eukaryota > Metazoa > Mollusca > Bivalvia > Myida > Dreissenidae > Dreissena > Dreissena rostriformis. The sequence continues at coordinate 192,442 of VMBQ01000911.1, read as the reverse complement.
GGGCTACAAAGCTTTGATACTTGAATGGATCTATGAACACTCTAAACACACCAACATCACCTGACTTTATTTCGACCCATTCGATTAACATCAATATTACGTACTAAAATGCTTTCCATTTCCATTCAACACTCAGCACACTAACATGATCTGACCTAATTTTGCACTTGACATGAACCTAATTTGGACTTAGGTATATTCAAATGGGCCATTGAATTGATACTGACAAGGCTTCCACTGGAGGCATAAGGGTGTATTTTGTGTGCGGCATCTTTTTAATAACATAATAACTGTATATACAAATGTGAGTTTTACTGTATATACAAATTTGGGTTTTACTGTAAATCATTTAGTCATCATAGATAAAAGGAGCATGACATTTTTTTATTTATGTGAATTATCTCAACTAATTGTCATGTAGTTTCTCCAATTATCGTTACCGGTATTTAATTACCGGTACATGATTTTGATTTTGGCCAAACGTCCTTACTATTTCAATTGTATATTTCAGCATTCGATTGGGAATTTTCCTTAGACGGTACCCAATAGCAAGGGTGTTTGTAATATTGTACATGGTACGTTTTCATAGTAATGGTATGTCTTTTGAGTACAATGAACATTGTCATACAACACGCAAATGTAAGCAGTAGGATAGAGTATAATAATATGTCATTGTCACATTTTATGGACATAAACATACCATGTTCACTTATTGCTGGGATGATTATTTGAGTAACTACTAAATATACTGAAATATATCAGTTTCATTCAGATGGACATGTTTAAAAGTTAAATTATGGCAATTTTTGATCATGCAATAATTGTTTTTTGTTACTGAAATTAGATAAACAGTATTTACCTCATTACCTGAGAACAAATGAAGCTATGGTAATGAAATTATATCCAGACCTCATTAAAAATTGCATAGGGTTGTTATATTATTTGTTTTTATGTTTGAGAGCTGAAACCAAAAGTTGTCCCTCACATGCCCAGACAATGACATGACCCAATCTAATTACCCACATTTTTATTCCATTCCCATTGTCAAACATGGTTCGAGGCCTGATGCCATTCCTGTAACAAAGATATTGAAAGTCTATATACCAAGCCATTTTATGTCAGCATACAGAAACCAAAGTTCAGCTCGTTGTCCGTTGTTTCCATGAACATTTCTGTTTGCAGATCTTGCTTCATCTGTGGGTGACCTTTGTTCTGCTCACCTACCAGCCTGAGATGCATGGGTCACATGAGTTAGGACTGCCACATGAGATCATGCCTCATCATAACCAGAAGGCTTAAAACAGATCATCATCTATTACATGAAACTTTGTCCACATGATTCAGTGATGCCCCAAGGCTTTTACCAGCACTGTTAAGACCAATCATCATTGTTTATATGAAACATTGTGTCAGAATTGAACAAAAGCTAGAAGTTGCCTTTCATTGGACCAGTGCACCTTGATTTCTATGTTTGTTATATGAACTATTTGACAGGTTGTGCGAGATTTCCCTCATGACTCAATATGCTTGGCAAATTGAATGTTCAAACTTCAAATTATTATTGCTTTTAATAGTATGTTGCGTCAGACTTGAAAAGGTCTAGAATTTGCAACTGAATCTCTACACTTTTGACATTATGTTGTATGATGGTAACACTGTTTAAAGTGAAACAAATAGGGATACAGTTCGCCATTTTTGGTCCAATCAATTTGTGCATTAAGTTGAGGGCTGTATTGAATCAATAAAGGTTAGACTTCTATTGAACATTTTATATTGTCAAATCAATGTACGGTTACAGATCCTAAAAATAAACTTCGACTTAATGCAAAATATCTTGCTTTTGAGAAGGTGCTTACATGCCACATTTATATGAATAGAGTGTACTAAAAATAATTGTACTTGTACTGAGGGGATTTGAAGGTATATTAAAATGAAAATTAGTCACAGAATCAAATATATTCTTTTATCTTGCTCCTGAACATGGTTTAGTGAATACATGCCCTGGACTGTGGCAGTCACGTTTGTCACCATATCCCACTGACACATTTTTAAGTGGTTCATGTTAAGAAAGCTTGTGACCTTGAACGTTGTTGTCCCCTACCGCTTTCACCGGAGGGGACTTATGGTTTGCGCTCTGTCTGTCAGTCCATCTGTCAGTCTGTCTGTCACACTTTTCTGGATCCTGCAATAACTTTAAAAGTTCTTCATATTTTTTCATGAAACTTGAAACATGGATAGATGGCAATATGGACATTATGCACCTCATTTCATTTTGTTCCTACGTCAAAAATTTTGGTTGCTATGGCAACAAATATATTTAAAAAAATAATAATCTGACAATGGTGGAGCCGGTAGGGGACATCATTGCTTGGCAATAGTCTTGTTATTTAAATAGATTTAGCTGCAAAAGGTATTAATTGCACATGTGAGTGAGGCAATAAAACAAAAACAAATTGTGTAAATACTTAATGAATACCTGTATCACACTTTTAACCATCTTTTTATGAGGTTTTTTTGGGGGGGGAGTGTATGTTTGTTTCCATATAAATGAATAATGTATGAAATGATATAAGAACTAAACTTCTAATCACATAAATGATGTTGGCCTCATTTAATTGGTAAAATCATTTCATTCATTATGTACAGACATTCATTCGGTATACAGTGAAACACTGTTGTTTCCAAGTTGTTGGGACTACAAAAAATAGTTAGAATTAGGAACATTTAAAAAAGCAATATTCTATGTTGTATTATGAATGTGATGATATTATATCATAACTAGATAACTGTGATAGGAAGGTTCATAAATACTATTACAGATATTATACAAATCAATAAACTAAGTACATGTAGTTGTCTGATTTTGTTTGAACATTCTGGTATTCAACAAGTCAAAAAAGCAAAAACCACTTCAAAATGTTTAATATTGTATATAAATAATGTGTATTTTAAACCCAAGCGTAGATTAGCACTGCTTTGGTAAGCCAGAAAAAAAAGGTGCAAACACACTGTCTGGCCATGAATAGAATACCAAGGTGCAACTTCAAAATAAACATGGACAAGCGATAAACAAGTGTCAAACCATTGGGACCAAAATTTTAGTTAGATTGAAAGATGACTTCCAATAAAGAAATTAGAATTAACGATGTTAAATTTAATTCCAATTAACATTGTTCAAAATAGTGGTTTAAACTGTATAACACTCCCTTAAAAAAATGTATTTCATTTTATCTGCATTAATTGTTTTGTATAATATGTTATGAAACAAATCTTTGTAGATATTCTTTTATTTTATATTTTTCTTTTTGTGCCCCAAGGACATGGATGGCATGAAACGGTTTGTCTGGACTGAAACTTCATAATTTATTAGTCAATTTAAAAAAAATTACAAAAGATGACGGTGGTGAAAAGCTGCACCGCTCGCTACACCTGACTCAAATATCAAGGTTTGTCAACCGCCGTGGCGTAGTGGATATGGTGTCCGAACCCCACTGGGAGCATTCCTTCGATTTCCCCCAAAGACACCAAGTACTGGTTCTAGTCCCAGGAAACAGACTCGAGAGCATTTCAAATAAGCCTAAGGCTTTCGATGCACTCGAGCTAAAATAAATAGGTTTAAACTAAATATCAAGGTCACAATTACATACCCAAGGTCAAATATGGGCATCATACAGCTCGCCTAGACCGTGATGTCAACATTTCTCAAGTAATTTTACAATCATTAGCCACAATTTATCACCTGGTGGATTCAACATGTTGCACTTAAGCCTGTGTCCCTATCCGAAATGTTAAGGTCTGGGTTACAGGTCAGAGGTTAAATTTGACCATAATAAAGCTTGTTTTTAATTTTTTTTTATGCAAGTTATATTTTAAAAAAACATCTCTGACATTAGTGTTTCTATGATGCTGCGGTATATGTCATCTGGGCATCCATGACATCTGTGCCCATGTTCACCCTCCCATTCATAGACATAAGAATAAAGAATATACTTTGACCCAAGAAAATATGTTTGTGTTTGAATATATACAGTTTGCAAATGTATGTCAAAAATACATTGTTCTAAAAGAAGAATGTTGTTGTAAATGGTGTAAAATACCATGTCATATTGAACTGTATTATGCTATAAAAACAGAACAGTTTCAAGATTATTTTTTTTCAGACTTAAGTCTAAGTATTGGCAAATATGGGCCCTAGTTTGTTAATGTAGTCTATGTATACCAGCGTTCTGTTTGAACAGGCTGCAGTCAGTTACTGCAGATGTCATTTGTTTGACAAGCACATCTTTGTACTGCTTTGGGTTAATTGGACCATATGATGTTAGAGTAATACATGTGTTCAATACACAAAACTCTCTGAATAATGAAGTCCTACTAATAACAGAAACCTAAAGAATCACCTGAAATATGTGAGATATAGGGTGATTACTTGAAGGGACACCATGTTACAGTTAATTGATTACTTCTGTGTGATGTGAACCTAAACATAATTAACTTATATTATGCCCTTGTTTGTTTCATGAAACTTGTTATTTATGCAAAATATTTATAAACATATCAGTGCTTTAGCAAGCATTGAACTGTGGTCTTTATAAAGAAATAAAAAGGTTAAAATATTAAGATGTTTGTTAGTTTTGTTTCCACATTTAACACACTCTTCATGACTCGCTTACATTATGAAACATATGCATTATTTTATATAGCTAATAAGAAGTTGAGAAAGGTGATTGGTCACTATAATGACTCTGTACCGTCCTGTAAAGTTTATTACAAACAGCTATGTATAAGGGACACTTAAAAATTAAAACAATTCAAGTTTATCCGGTTGGAAAAAAACCCCAACAATATCATAAGAATGAAATGCGAAATTGCTGAACTTAAATATTGAATAATTGTAATATGTGCTTTTATTTAAGGTGCAAATGAACGACTTAGTTTTTCCATGTTTATGTACATGTCCGTTATGTCTCAGTCCGTTTGGTTTTTGGGCAGATTTCATGTCGCTAGTTTCACTACAAATTAATTTTGTTCAGAAAGTGAAAGTAGCAATTCAGAAGCATGAACTTAAATTCTTATTTGAAATAACTACCGTTCTTTGAGATGATCTGGTTCAATGGACCAAGTAAAAAGAGTCTTAGAAAATTTATCAATTGAATCAAGAGGTAGGTCTCTCTGATTTGATACAGAATTGTTATTAACGACTGGTAGCTAAACTGGTCGTTTCGTGCCACTACCAGTTCGTGCCACTGATATTTCTGTTGAAAAGGGGTAGCGTTGTGTTGTTATTCAGAGTTTATTTACAGGTCCATGCGCGCCCCTTCACGAAGTCATTATAGCTGGACCTGCCCCTGTGATCTTTCAGGGGAAAAGTAGGTCAAATTTACCCCGGCAGCCCGGGTATTGGCCAAAGATATAATTTAGATCCAAATAGACCAGTGCACGGTGGCCAATGAGACCTTAATGTGCACTGGTAATAAAAAGGGGTAGCGTTTCATCATATTGGTAACGACTCGCCCCCTTAACGACTCGCCCCATAAGGACTCGCCCCATGTTTAATAACGATTCGCCCCACATATGTAACGACTCGCCCCATCAAAGCTTATATGGTAGGATTTTTTTTTAATTGTTAATAGCCTAGTATCTTTGATAAAATTTCGGTCATGTTTATGCTTTATTTTGATTTGTTTGTGTTTAAACAAAAACGAAACATTAAAAAGTGGGTGGGTATGGAAAAATATCTCCAAATGTCAGGCTTTTTCGGCCCCATTTTTAATTTAAATAAATCGTTGAAAATATGTTGGTCAATACTTTTCAAAACTATGGAATATTGTTTATTACAGTAGTATTTTATCTTTATTGAAGATTATTCCTTTTGAAAAAAGATTCTCTTGTCTTTTGCTTCAGGTATGTCGTCGAAATGAGGCGTTATTATATACTAGATACAAGAGTCTAAGACGGCTTTGAAAATTTAAACAAACTAAACATTTATTTCTATTACATATATTTGGATAACTTTAAAGTGATAATAAAAAGGAATACACACGTCTTAACAAAACAATACAGTATCATATTTACTGCACATAAATTGTTCATTTTATTAATAAGTTCAATAACATCATCATAATCATCATCATAATCATAATAATCATCATAATCACCATCATCATTATTATAATCGTCAGCCTCATAATAATAATCATCATAACATCATAATCATCATTGCCAGTTATGAACGAAACTGTTATTGTTTCATAGACAATTATCAATTTATTTTCGTAAGCAATCAAAGTAACATTTTTTATTCTAATTGACAGCATACAATTGTTCCTGTTGTGATACACATTGTTTATGCATTAAACAGGTGTTGTTTTCTTTAATTACTCCGACCCCTTCATTCATTATCGAATGAAGCCATTGTCTAGTACACCCGCACCTATGCCAGGTTTTATGATCTTTATCAGGTTGTAAAATACACGTGTGATGTGTATTCGGATCAACAGGTAACAAATAGGTAGATTTAAGATTATAAATGGTAGATATAAGATTATAAATAAAAAATTATCTTACAGAAGAATTGTGTCCGTAAAATTTCAACTGACAATTAAAAAAATAGAAATTATAACCATGTCAACGATTTTACTATGTTAATACATGTTCAAGCTTACATAGGAAAATAATTTTATGTCGAAAATCTTAGCTAGTCAGTTTGCATTGACACTTACCTGTATTGCATGTGCGATGTTGCCATCTATCACAGACCTCACACGTGATGCCATGCTGCAAGGAGCGGACGGCCTTCTGACAAAATAGGCATGTGTCCTCCGTCACAAATTGTGTACAATCTTTACACTTTTATACATGTGTGCAATAATTGCGTTAAAAACTGCGAAACAACCGCCAAAAAAGCAAAAAAGCTTGAACATTCAGTGGCGCCGGAGCTGGGGTTGCAGGGGCGGCGGCAGCCGCCCCAATATATTCGGCAAAAATGAAATTTCGGCAAAGACCTTTTTTCATATTCTTTCATTTCAATACCCGTATATTTGAAAATATCTTTACCACGAAGCAAAGTATTCACGCTTTCGCGGTTATGACACGTGTATTGTTGATTGTCATCACCCGCCCGCAGTAATGTACGTGTCAATTATGTTGTTAATTGATCAGTCTCTTTTATAACGATAATACCTTTATTCTTGAGTAATTAAACCTGGGAATCTTTAATTGTCGGTATGATATTAGCCTTTGCTTCTTTTTATTAATATAAAGGAAAGTATGACATGAGACAAATGTGCCGATATCCAATAGTCCTTAATTATCACAAAATTCATGCTATATGGTAATATTGTTACTGTACATACATTAAAAAAAAAAAACATAACATAAAACTTAATTCTAGCATCTTAATTTGACATTTAGTATATGTTTAATCAGTATTGACGTTACATGATCACTAATGTTGTGTTGCCTGCTACATGTACAAAGTACAAACTGCGACATATAGAGATCACTTCTTTGTCGTCTGTCAGTCTGACACAATTTTTGTCATTCATTCCGCGCTAATTGTTCACACCTACAAATTAAAAGAACCTCCATTTAATTAGCATTTTAGGGTAAACTTTGTGTGAAAGACACAAAAAAGACTAATTAAAATGCCCTTCATATAAGGGTTTTAAAATTGATTTGAAACGGAACACAAATACATATGCTACTTTAATTGAATATTTAAGAATTTGTTGATACGCATATTTATTATATGCAATAAGATTTTTCATAGACATGTGGTGTACAGAATTTTATTCACTTTTTGTAAGTTATGGACAATGCCATATTTTTATGCTTTATCCACATACATTTTATCGTTATGATGAATACAGCGATCTTAACAGTGTGTCTAGAATTTCAATAATGAATATATATATAAGTGAAATATAGGGCTGATAATGATGGTTATCAAACTATGCCGAACCTTAAATTCATATTCTGAATTGATTTCATTTATATTACCATCAATAATATAACATTTTATTTTGATAGGGCGAGTCGTTATATATGTGGGGCGAGTCGTTATATAGGTGGGGCGAATCGTTATAAACATGGGGCGAGTCTTTATGGGGCGAGTCGTTAAGTGGGCAAGTCGTTACATTACCGTTTCGTCCCACTGATAATATATAGCCGGGTAGGTGTGAATAATACCGTATAGGTGTGAATCAAAACGGGAAACTTTTGCACCTGTGATGGTCACCTCTGTACAATGTAAAAACAACATTGTTTAATTTCAAGATTATTTATTCAGGTTAAATGTATTCTATAATAATTTAATAAAATGTATTTCATTTTAAGATTTTTTGTTTAAATTTTCTTATAGATAATATATAGTACATTAACAATATCATTATGGAAAACATAAATAAAATAAAACATTATCACGCCACAAGATATATAATTTCATTTTAAGATTTATTTAACATTTTGGCAAAATAATTAATATCATAAATACATATACACAATGAGATGAATATTAATAACTGAGACACACAAAAAGGTAAAATAAACAAGAAAATATAATTATAATTGGTAACTCTATTGTGATTTGCTACATCAATATACACCCCATTATGATTCACACCTATACAGTATTATTCACACCATTCTGGCTATATATTATCAATGGGACGAAACGACCAATCCCTCCCAGCCCCTTCCTACACAAATATCAGTGGCACGAACTGGAAGTGGCACGAAACGACCATCACCCAAGCCATTTATGTCTGATAAAAAGTGACATATGGTCTTATTACGGAACACCATAAGTGCCATCGTGGTTACACATTACAATCCAGAGGGCGAGAACGTGAGATAACAATGGCGACAAAGCGAGAATACGATGACTAGAGTGCGAGAATACGATGACGAGAGTGCAAGAATACGTAGTCTTATTTATAAGACGTGCAAAGAGTTAAGAGATACTTTTTATACAGTTTGTCAACCAGTTCCGGATAATCAGCAGTTCCGATTAATTTGTATTTAATTTTTCATAATGCCCCAATAAAAACAAAATGATAAGGTATACATTAGGTAAAGGAATAAATATACAAAGTTTTAACNGAAAGAGTCATTACATAATTCTTACGGAACATTATCGAGAAATGAATTATCTACACAGGTATGTAAATATTATTGCAATCCGTTGATATTAACTGTCTGATATCGGGGCTTGAATGTTGCGCACAAAATCCTTGCGCAACAATATAGACAAAGAAGGAAAACTTTCCACCATTGTTTTGGTCTTTCCCCCGTTGTACGCTCCAAATATTACCCATATAAAAAGTAGCTTAATATTTGAGAGCGTCAACAAGTTGGACTAGAGAATACGATGACCAGAATGCGAGAGTGCGACAATACAATGGCGACAGTGCAATAGTACAACAAATGCTATAGTCATATCGTACGACAATGCGATAGTCATATCGTACTGTCACCATCATATTGTTGCACTGTCGTCATCCTATTGTCGCACTGTGGTCATCGTATTCTCGCAATCTCGTAATCCAATTATCGCACTCTCATCATTGTATTGTCGCCATCGTACTATCGCATTGTGGCCATCGTATTGTCGCACTGTCGTCATCGTATTCTCTCACTCTCGCACTGTCGCCATCGCACTGTCGCCATCTTATTGTCGTACTGTCGCCCTCGTATTGTCACACTGTCTTCATCATACTCTCACGTTCTCACATTCTCGTCATCGTATTCTCACACTCTCGTCATCGTATTCTCGCACTCTGGTCATCGTATTCTATTAATAATGTGTTACCACGATGGCCCTGCTGCAGCCGTGATTTTTATAAACCTGTTTATTATAATGCATACACATTATTGACATCTATATACATCTATAGTCGAACTATCTTTCTTTTAAGAAGACGTTTTGTCGGAAGATTTTTATTGATTTAGTTTGTGTATGCATTGTTATAAACAGATTTATAAAAATCACGACTGCAGCTGCATTTTTCAAAAAGTCACAACGAATAGTAGATCATTGAGTCAGTGCCATCGAGCGCCTGTGCAATTTTTCCTAAATAAAGAGACTTATTAAAAGTTAAACAATATGCATCCCCTTTTGTTCCCGTGTTTATTTATCTGGGAACATAGATGTGTTGATAAATCGTTTAGAAAATATATATACATTTAATGACTTTTATGCATGCCTTCATGAAATTAAATCATGTATGCCTACAAAAAGCGCACACTTCACTGAGAGTTGTACTACAAAACAGTAAAACACTGAGTGGGTCTTAGCTAAATCAGTTAAACAAGTGCTTATTGATCCTTGCTGCCAAGGCGTAAGGGTTATGACTGCCTCCCACCCCAAACTCAGTCAATAGTGCACATATAATGATACTTTCATGTACATTTCATTCATAAGGAGTATATACTTACTATTTTCCTTTGCCCGCTATTGTCCATAGGATTGTCCAATTATAAATTATGAATATTTAAATGACTAAGTGTATAGAAAAAAAGACCTGTAAATTAAACAACTATTAAATAAATACTTATTTATAAACACATAATCAGCAATCTTATTTTAGAGTATGTAATACTGCACTTGTCATCAATATGCCACTTTAAAGAAATGAATAAAATATGTTGACAATAATGGTTAATCAATGATCATAATGTTTGTGAATTACTCTTGTACTGTAGGCAAACGTGTGACTAAATAGAAGCACATTTTTTATCTAATAAATGTCTATGGGTGAATAAAAATGACAGGCAGCCCTGGCTTTGAACTGGTGGGCTCTACCGATTAAGCTACCCAGGCTGCTAACACAGCTTATCAAAAATCCCGATTAAGTTTGGTACCTTGACCAGAGTTTTTCTAAATATAAGGTTGGTACCGGAAAACGGTACCATTCTCAATCCCATATTCTGACCTTCTTTCCCAAATTTAAGGTGAAACTTTCCCAAATCAACCATTAAATATCCATGAAGAACATTCAATGATTAACAATGTGTTTTTTTTTAACTTACGTTCTTATCAACCGTTTACCTGACTTCCAACCAGCTACTGTACATTGCTTATTTGCTAGGGAATGTAACTGTGTTTATCAAACGGTATCCATTACAATTAATTGTTTCTTATATAAATTGCGTGTGAGAATGGGAACCAACTTAATTAAATTTAACCATGTTTTGCTAGTGTGGACAGACATGTGTTAAATCATAACGATACTAAAAACTCTTCAGGATGAAGTATTTTGTCTAGGTTGAAAGATTCGTTAATGATTAACCCATTTGTTGTCAGTATTGATGTCAAATCTTAAATAAATTATTATGCAAACCTGTGTGAATGATGCAACTTGTGTAATGAAACTGAATCTAAGATACATTCAGATGCATAGTCTTCTTATGACCTTTGTGGTATCATCTATTCACTGTGTTGATTTTTGTTTTAACAGATAACATTCATGAAATTCAGATGAAATTTTTTTTTCAGACTTTCTCTGTACTTAAATTGTAATAGAACTTAAACTACATTTGTGCATATTGTTTTATCAGAGCTGTATATTGACAAGGAGGTGCCAGTTCTAGACAGGGCACCAACCCCTCTGGAGTTTTACAGGGAACACGTTGCCCCCAACAAGCCAGCTGTCTTCAACAATGCCATTCAAGAGTGGCCCGCCCTTACCAAATGGAGCAATAAGTTCCTCAGGTAATTTAATACAAATGTTTTAATGTTTGCCTTTGAAATCTGTTAATTTCAACCTGCTTTAAACTTTAACATTATTTTGTGTACAGTCCCTTTGTTCTGCTTCTCCATGCAAGCATATACTTTTGGGACATTAGTCAAATCCTGTGACAAGCCTTGTTGACTACATGAAGTAGGTTAAAGTTACATATAAATTTATAGGGATTAGGTTTTAACGTCTCATATTATGCTTATATACCAGTAAGTTATTATCCTTTGCAGTAAAAGCTCATCAAATAATATTGTTTTGTAATACAAAATTGTTAATAAACAAAATAACAACTTACAGAAAGAGTGAAAGGCAAAAGCATAAGGAGTAATGACGTAAAATAATCAAGCCTCGTTCTGAGAATACTGGGCTTAATGCATGTGTGTTAAGTGTCTTCCCAGATTAGCCTGTGCGATCTGCACAGGCTAATCTGGGACAACACTTTCCGCCTATGCTGGATTTTTGTTTAAAAGAAACCTCTTTTCGATGAGAAAGTCCATAAAAGTGGAAGGAGTTGTCCCTGATAAGCCTGTGCAGATGGCACAGGCTAATCTGGGATGTCACTTTACCCACATGTGTTAAGTCCAGTTTCCATAACAATGTATCCTGCTTGTTTTAGGGACAAGATTGGCACAAAGGAGGTGACAGTCGCTGTGACTCCCAATGGCTATGCTGATGCAGTCACGGATGGGAAGTTTGTGTTGCCAGAGCAGAGATCTATGAGCATGTCAGCCTTTCTGGACATCATGGAGAACCCAGGCTCGGCCAACGGGGTCTTCTATGTGCAGAAACAGAACTCCAACCTAACAGATGAGTTTGTGTCCATTATTGGAGATGTGAAGGAGCTGTCCTGGGGATCGACAGCCTTTGGTCAGTATGAAATATCAGGGTTTGAAGTAACTGTACTAACCAGCCATATTCTTAAACATCATTAAAGACTATTTAGATAGTTCTTTAATTATCCCTGCCGAAGCCGAGGGATGTAGTTTTGCTTTGTCCATCAATCTGTCTGTCTGTCACAAACTTTCCGGGGCTATATCTCAGAAACTATCTGAGATTTCAACATGAAACGTTATGGGTGTAAAGATATCAATGAGGAGAAGTGCAATGCACAAGAACCATATTCAAGTAATTTTCGGCCATCATTATCAAATAACTTTTGTGAGGGTTTTAACTTAAGATTTTTTAATATAACATTATTGGTTATTAATAATTATCTAGGCTTATTTTTTCTTAACAAAATGTATTTTCATGGTTGGTAAATACATGTAAGGGCTCTCCTTTTTGGTTGTTGTCTTAATAAATCTGTTTTAGTCGAATTTTGATAAAACAAATTAACAGCATTTACAAAAAGAGGCAGTATTTGCATGCATGATGCATTGTATATGTTTGTAAGTGCTTTGAGTGTTGGTTGTTTAATACTAGTTTTAAGCCCATGTACAGGAAGTATGCGATTGTAACAAGCTAGTATTTGCATGTATTGCATATGTATGGAAGGTCAGGTGAAAAACATGGGCGCCCGAGGACCGAGAGGGGGCTTGGCAGCTTTCCTAATATGACTATAGTGAAACCTTGTGAACACTGTGTCACATTGTTTGTCCTATCTTAATTAAAATTGTTCAAAGCATTTTTTGAATGATATGTTAGCCAAGTTTGAAAATGGTTTTGAACCATTGAAACACATTGAACCCTGGAGGTAGGTCAGTTTTCCTTTATATGTCTTCAGTGAAAGCTTGTAAACACTCTAAAAGTCATATTTTTGTCCAAAAAACATGAAGCTTAATCAGATCATTTGTTGTAATGTCATCTCCGCCAAGTTAAAAAATGGTTGCAGGTAAAATGCAAGATCAGGAGCCACATTTATTACACAAACATCACAAAAACTGCTCAAAACAGTTCAGTTCCTTCTTGTGTCAGGTGAGCAACCTAGGGCCTTTTTACCCTCTTGATTGTTATCTTCCATACAGATAAGAAGCCAGATGCTGTGAACTTTTGGATGGGAGACCACAGAGCAGTTACATCAAGTAGGAGTCTTTGAAACTTCTTGAACATAGTATCACTGCCAGTCATGTTTCCATTTTGAATAGGTTAAATACTTGTTATATAGTAAAAAATTAAATAGAACTATGTTCTTTTAAACATATGTCCTCAAAAAAAGTCAATATATTATAATATAAAAACTACATTTTTCTTGTCTTAATAGACGAGTTGAGACGTGTCAATCAAGGATTGAGATTGTTAATCATCTTTGCATAAGGGTTGTCAACGAATTCAATCTGCATATCCAGATACTGGGTTAGTATTCTGGTAGTTATTCAGTATCCAAATCTTCGTTGAAAAAACACACACACACAATTCAACACATTGTCTCTCGTTGTTAATGGCACAAACTCCCTGTTGTCCACACAGGCTAAAGGCCTCTGCATGGGGTCTCCACTCATAGCCAGACTTCTCATCAACATTTTATAACAACAAGTTCCTGTTGTGAACGCAACATACCAGGTGTTGAATATATGCATATGGTGATAGTAGCTATCCCCTGATGTTGCTTGCATATTGTTATGTTGGAAAACACGAATACTTTACCAGTCATTTTTTTGTGGATTTCACTTATTTGATAGGTTATAATTCATTAGAAGTGCACTTATTGCGCATACAGTTATTATTAATTATTGTTTATTAATGACCTTTTATATACAATATTGCGGATCTATACAGATATGCAGATACAAATTCTGGCAACTGTTGACATCACTTCTCTTTCTATTCTTTTGATAAAATAAAGCAGATAATTTAATCAAATTGAAATAATTGACTTTAAAAATTCAAATTTTTGGACAAACCACCTTAGATTTACTGAATCGCAGAGCAAATTAATTGTTTGCCACTGGCTGCTGTGACTGTTTAAGCCTGAACATTAAAACTGAACGCAGCAATAATTTATACCAGAACCAATTCATTTCAGTGCACAGGGACCACTATGAGAACCTGTACTGTGTGGTGAGAGGCTGGAAGAAGTTCACCCTGCTGCCACCTACTGAACTGCCCAATGTTCCATATGGTGGGTACCAGTTTTGAAGCAGCAAACAAATTGAATTGGTATTTTAAGCAAAGCAAAAGTGGCATTGCCGTAATAAAAAGACTTTAAGCTTGAAATTCAGCTACGATTATTTGCATGAATTGTCAAAATGTTGACTCAATCAGGTATCAGGGCTTGGTTTTTAGCTCTACTGGCCAAAGGCCAGAAGAGCTTATGGGATGGCGTGGTTTTTTCAGTGCTTGTGTCAGACTTTTTCTTGTTTTCGCGATAAACTCCACAGTTTTCATCCGATTCTTTTCAAACTTGTTCAGTGTCTTTATATTCATAAGGACTCGAACCCTATTGAAAATGGGTTACATCAGACCGTCCGTCTGCCGTCCGTGCGTGCGTTACACTTTTCTTGTTTACGCGATAAACCCCACAGTTTTCATCCGATTCTTTTCAAACTTGTTCAGTGTCTTTATATTAATGAGGACTCGAACCCTATTGAAAATGGGTTACATCAGACCGTCCGTCCGTTAGACTTTTTCTTGTTTACGTGATAAACTCCACAGTTTTCACCCGATTCTTTTCAAGCTTGTTCAGTGTCTTTATATTAATAAGGACTCGAACCCTATTGAAAATGGGTTACATCAGTCCGTCCGTGCGTGCGTTAGACTTTTTCTTGTTTACGCGATAAACTCCACAGTTTCCATCAGATTTTTTAGCTCACCTGTCACGAAGTGACATGGTGAGCTTATGTGACCGTGTGATGTCCGTTGTGCATGCGTCCGTCCGTCAACAATTTGTTTGTGTAGACAGTAGAGGTCACAGTTTTTATCTAATCTTTATGAAATTTGGTCAGAATGTTTATCTTGATGAAATCTGGGTTTGGATTGTATTTGGGTCATCTGGGGTCAAAAACTAGGTCACTAGGTCAAATAATAGAAAAACCTTGTGTAGACAATAGAGGTCACAGTTTTTATCCAATCTTTATGAGATTTGGTCAGAATGTTTATCTTGATGAAATCGGGTTGGGATTGTATTTGGGTCATCTGGGGTCAAAAACTAGGTCACTAGGTCAAATAATAGAAAAACCTTGTGTAGACAATAGAGGTCACATTTTTTATCCAATCTTTATGAAATTTGGTCAGAATGCTTATCTTGATGAAATCTGGGTTGGAATTTTGTTTGGGTCATCTGGGGTCAAAAACTAGGTCACTAGGTCAAACTAGGTCAAATAATAGAAAAACCTTGTGTAGAAAATAGAGGTCACAGTTTTCATCCAATCTTTATTAAATTTGGTCAGAATGTTTATCTTGATGAAATCTGGGTTGGAATTGTATTTGGATCATCTGTGGTCAAAAACTAGGTCACTAGGTCAAATATTAGAAAAACCTTGTGTAGACAATAGAGGTCACAGTTTTCATCCAATCTTTATGAAATTTGGTCAGAATGTTTATCTTGATAAAATCTGGATTGGGATTGAATTTGGGTCATCTTGGGTCAGAAACTAGGTCACAAGGTTAAATCAAAGAAAAACCTTGTGTAGACAATAGAGGTCATAGTTTTCATCTGATCTTTATGAAATATGGTCAGAATGTTGATAATATCTGATTTTGGATCGAATATGGGTCATCTGGAGTCAAAAATTAGGTCACCGGGTAAAAGGTGAGCAATTCAGGGCCATCATGGCCCTCTTGTTTCAAACTTGTTCAGTGTCTGTATATTAATGAGGAATCGAACCCTATTGAAAATGGGTTACATTAGACCGTCTGTCCGTGCGTACGTCCGTGCGTGCGTTAGATCTTTTTCTTGTTTACGCGATTTACTCCACAGTTTTCATCTGATTCTTTTCAAACTTGTTCAGTGTCTTTATATTAATGAGGACTCGAACCCTATTGAAAATGGGTTACATCAGAGTAAAAAGTCCAGAATTATCTCCCCTTTAATTTGTATTGGTCCGAGGCATTTAAGTAAGTTGTTTAATTGGTTGCAATTATTAATTTAAAATTAAATAAAATATAAGCCATCTGATAATTCATTTGGCAAGGATGAAAGGATTTGTGTTTTCAGTATTCCCTTGCATGTTGACTTTCCATTCCATTGACATTCCAGCCAGTAGAGCGATTCAGGCCCTCGTGGGCCTCTTGTTAAACTTACCTTCTCATGATGAATTTGTTGGTTGCTACCGCTATAAATTACAAGTGGACTTCGTTCAGCCCCTTTTGCCAAAAAAATACCGGTAGTATTTTATTACGCTTTATATCGTTTCCATATATCCAAGCTTGTGCTGTTGCATGTAAAGTCTGTTATAATAATTCGAGTGAACTTGTTTGATTTTTAAGACTTTCTGAATTTCACCTGCCAATTCTTTTTCTTTGCATTGTAATATCTTGTTCATAGTCTTAAAACATTGTTTTCACTGAACTTATGTGACAGCTTATGTTCTAAGCATTATAATCCATGTTTTTCCTGTGTTAAATTCAAACTGTAAAAAAAAAGCAAACAAATGCAAAATAATAAAAAAGTATACTAAAGCGACAACAATACAGAAAATAAAATTCAATTTCGCCCACTTCAGCAGTGAGGGACATGTTTGTGATCATATGACATCATATTAATGACCTCAAACACACACAACATGTTTGGATGCTCTTTCGAGTTGAGCACATAAACTAAATTTATCATAGAGAGCATGAAATACTTTTATCATAGAGAGCATGAAACACTTTTATTATAGAGAGCATGAAACACTTTTATCATAGAGAGCATGAAACACTTTTATCATAGAGAGCATGAAACACTTTTATCAAAGAGAGCATGAAAAAAAAAGAGAAAATGTGTCGATTTCAGTGTAAGATTGTATTATTATTTCATTTGCAGTAATATAAAACATATTTTATAAGGATGGTGAATACTATCTTATGTGTTATGTTTGTAATAATATTGTTTACATATAACATTAGAAGATAGGGTTTGCTTGCTTTTTAGACACATTTGATGTAGGAACATTCAAAGAAGTGGATGGAAAGTTCATTGTTGAAGATAACGAAGATATGGAAAAGGTCAGATTTTGTCTGTTTCAATCTACACATTGATAGCCATCTAACACTCCTTATTTGTCATGTATTACGGGATAAATGGAAATGAGCCACGCTCTCTGGAAAAACCAGCCTTAATGCATGTGTGTAAAATTTGTCACAGACTGGCAAATCAGTCTGTACAGGGACGACTCTTTCCACCTCAGCTGGATTTTCTTTAAGGAGAGACTTCATTTATAAAAAAAATCCATTAAAGCGGACTGCATAGGCTAATCCGGGACAACACTTTTGTGACCCAATCAGAAGCTTTTTTCAAAGGAGAATTTGACTGAAACATACTTTTTTGACATTTGTATGCTTCAGACAATAAGATAAAAGCGTAAACATGACATTAATGCCATTTCTTTTGTCATGTATTTAAATCGAAGAAAAATTGTAGGTAAACAGTTCCACTTAAGGAATTGATTATGCTAGAACTCGCGATCAACGTTGAATTAATTTCCATATATAAATCTAAATAGATCTGTATGTTCTTTTAAAATTAGATATTGAAAGAAACTACATGTATATTAGTCAACATAAGCAATTAAAACATGGCCCCTGTGTTCCATATATCCGTAATGGCACACCTGCCAAGTAATGTTGTTATGGCTAAATCCCTCAGGCCAGTTCTGATCAGGTGTGCCATTATGGGCAACTTCCACATTTCTTAATAATGAGAACCCTGCCTTGTTCAAGTACTTTCAAAAACCATCTCTAAACCTCTGTTGACAGGTTCCCTGGATTGCTGTTGATCCCCTATCTCCAGACTATGAGCGGTTCCCAGCCTATAAGAACGCCTGTCCCATAGAGGTCACAGTTCATGCAAGCCAGGTGCTCTATCTGCCATCGCTATGGTTTCATCATGTACAGCAGTCACACGGATGCATTGCAGGTGCAAGTTATTCATTTTCACTCATATTGCACTGACATGTTACATGTCTGGTAAAGAAGCAAAAATGAAATCCTAAACTTTCCACAGTATTGATTAGAATTTGATAGATGTGGATGTGGTAATATAGCCCATTGCATATTGTCAATTGTGTGAATTTTCCATACTTGTGTAAATATTAAAATTATTAATGTTATTTAGCTGTCTCCAAAACGGTTCAAATCTGTATAGGTTCTCTATGCATAGTGTTTTAAAACTGTCAATTCTAATAATCCTATTATTCATAACACAGTTGAACTTTCCAATCATACTTAATGTAGAGGATTTGTTTCGTAATACAAAATGTAGTCATAGTGACTCATTTGAATGAAGGACTTACTTTTATTGAATATTTTAAGTTTTGAGAAGAAAAAAAAGTAATTATTTGTATACATGTATGAGATAAAGATTCCTTAAAATCATTTTGTTGGAAAGCTTCTAGGTGTGTTGTTTGGACGTTTGATAAATTAAACAAGGCAGTTTTTGTTAAGCTCAACTTTTTGAAGCAAAAAAGGCAAACTATTCAATTCGTCATTTTGTCATCGCCCAGGCTAGGATTAAGTTTTTCAGTCAGCTAGTTTCTCAGGAATGGCTTTAGGATTTTATTTAAACTTAAAACATGTATTTTCCATAGGAAGATGGTTTCATAGGCCAGGTTTGGTAACTCTTGTTTGTCATTTGTCAACATAAGCGGCCATTTTGAACTTAGAAATTTGCATTTAAACAAAATAGGCAGGTTAAAGTTTTTTGGTAAGGAATTCTCAATTGCTTGAGGGATAAAATTCAAACTTATTAAATGTATTCCCCATATTGAAATGACCCCATAGGCAAAGGTGACTCTCATTTAAAATTAGTCATTATTAAACTTTACACTTTGAACATTAAAAAATTGAGTTCATGTAATGAAACTTTATACATTTATACCTTGTGTCCAGACCTAACTTTGGATTGAATATGGGTTGTTGGGGTCAAGGTCATGTTTGGTAAATGTTGAAAGAACGTTTCTGCTCCATTACTGAAGAATGAGTTTAGCTATGGGTAATAAAGCTAAATATAGAAATACTTAATATCCAGATCTTGTTAGCGTTGCATGTGGCATGCATAAGGTCAAGGTCACGGTTTCTTAAAATATAAAACATGAATTCTGCTTGATGAAAGCAAAACTTGCTCATTCAAAATGTTTGTGGCCCTTGTGTATATGACCCTAGTGCTCATTCTCAGCTGTGTGTATTTTCAGTGAACTACTGGTATGACATGGAGTTTGACATCAAGTACAACTACTACAAGTGCATCGAGAGCCTCGTTGACATCACAAAGTGAAATGTGGATGCTCCAGAATAACTGTTTGCTTGAAGAGTTAGAGCTTTTAAGTAGAAGTCCAAGGTTTTCTCCAGTCCACATAAGGTCGGCTGTGTAAATCAGTAATGAACAAAAAGTGATTCACAAAAAGAAAGCTTCAATCATAACACATTTGAATATTCACTACTTATATATTAGTGCTTAGACATCCGGCTTGCTTATTAGCCAAAGGTTTCTCTTCTTAGCTCCAGCTTAGTTGTTATCTAACTCTGTAAGTAGCCTATAGCTACAGGTAGTGCTTGCATACATATGACCTGCACTTTGGGAAAACCAAACTTTATGCATGAGACTAAAGTGTCATCCCAGATAGGCCTGTGCAGGCTTATCAGGTAAGACACTTTCGCACTGGATTTTTGTTGAGAAGAGACATCCTTAAAAGAAAAACTCCATTAAATCGGAGCAGCTCATATAAAAGCTCATGTTTTGTCATCAAGTTACAAAAATCTGATCATCCAAAGTTTTCAGAACATACTGCTGGTATCAATTGTCCGATTGTTATTTACATGTGTAAGAATGATATTGGTGAATAAAGATTATTTATTGGTTTCATTTATTCTTTATGTATTTGTACAAGCACAAACAGAGATTGAAAGGGGGATATATTGGAGTTACTCGTGTCAGTTGGTAGGACTGCACAATACATAACAAGTTTGTGCAGCAAAATTCTTCCACATTTCTCAAGCTATTAAATTCAAGTCAAATATACCTATGAAATCACTATTAAATGTAGATGTCCAAGACACATATTTTATCCCCATTGAAACAGACATTCCCCTTGTTTGCCCTTTAATACACGTATAGCTGACAAAGAGGTCCAGGGTTATTGTTCTTGTTTGTGACAAAAATCTGGTGATTCCAAGGAATAGTTTCTTAAGTTCACTTATGTATCGTTAATCAATAAGAACTTCTTAAGTTTTTCATTTCACAATGAAATACCTGATTGCATCCATAATACCATGAAATACAAGACTGCAACCTCAAAATGAAACACTTAATCATAAAGGCCATCAATGCTTTTTATGCCCCCGAAGGTGGGTATATAGTGATTGCACTGTCTGTCTGTCTGTCCGTCCTTATGAAATTCCGTCACACTTTGCGTTTAGGTTTCGAAAATGTGGATATTTTTTGCAATATTGATCATAGCAACTTTAAATTTGGTATGCATGTGTATCTCATGGATCTGCACATTTTGAGTGGTGAAAGGTCAAGGTCATCCGTTAAGGTCAAAGGTAAAAAAACACACACAAAAACGGCGCAGTAGGGGGCATTGTGTTTCTGACAAACACATCTCTTGTTTAAACTTATGTTAAACTAGTTTGTTAATAATACCATTCTTGGATAATAACCAAGGGCAGGTTTGACTAATGCAAATTTGTGAGTTTAATCAAAATGAAGGTTATATTTTTTTGCAAGTTAGAACATATGCATGATGACTAAATCTAACTTGCTAAAAAGGGACTCTATTCGCTATTCTCACTCCATCTGATTCTCTTATTATTTGATACCATTTTCCTTAATATGTTCAAATTAATACAAAATCATTAAAATATTGCAATAATACATTTGCAGAAAAGCTTGTTTTTGAGAAAACAATTGAAATAATGAAACAAGACATTGTGCTTATTCTGGGGAATTTATTTTCTGTAATGGTAAAATGTTTTGCATAACAAAGACACAAATATTATAGTTGAAGTAACATGTATCTGGCACTCTAAGGACACAAGGTACACAACTACAACACTGTGATATAAAATATAACAATCTACTTTACATAGAAATGACCCTTCAAAAGCCTTGATTGATATCCAAAAATCTGAGCTGGATCAAAGGTATTTTGCACTTATAAACTTGTTTTAATGTTATTCAATTCACAGGGGTGAGGTATTGTTAACTTCTCAGGGAAAAAAACGCCGGGTTCATCTGACCAAAAGCTCATCATTTTCAAATAAATCAATTAAATTGAGCAAATATTTTTACAAGAAAGTTTACGTTAAAAAGTTGAAATCTACTGAATGGAGGAATTAAGATGCGAAAAATGATGGAAATGCCTAATGATTTTTCATAAAATGATTTTATGATGGATTGGAATGTGGACACAGCAAATAAAATCTCAATATCTCCATATCAAATAGCATTAGAATATCAACCTATTTGATATGGAGATATTGAGATTTTATTAAGTAATTTCATATTTAAATTACTTAATATCAAATTAGGTTACCAGCATGATGCTACCAATACCTCATATAAAACTTCAAACATTTTCCATGGGTTATATGATGGTTTTTTGGACTCTAAAAGAATTTTAAGAATTAAACAAGAGATGTGTTTGTCAGAAACACAATGCCTCCTACTGCGCAGCTTTGATTATATTTTTTTTACCTTCGACCTTGAAGGATGACCTTGACCTTTCATCACTCAAAATGTGCAGGTCCATGAGATACACATGCATGCCAAATATCAAGTTGCTATCTTCAATATTGCAAAAGTTATGACCAATGTTTTCGAAGGACAGACAGACGGACAGACTGACGGGCAGTTCAACTGCTATATGACATCCTTGCGGGTGCATACAATCATGGAGTTACTTCTATGAAAACCTTGACAATACATTCTTGCACACTAGCCTTCGTACAAAGTTAACATACTGGCAATGGTATACACATGAGCACAACACTTGAAAATATTTGTTTTTTGTCAACTCAACTTGTTTCACGTCATCCCTCACTTTATTGCACAAAAACTGGTTACTTTCATGTTAATATCAACATTGATAAAACAAAAAGCAAAACATGTATTTTAATTTCATTATAACAAAAAATTGTCTACATGTTGTATATATGTGAAAAAAAGTCTATTGTTAGAACTTCCAAGCAAAGACAATATAATAAATTAATGAAGAAAAAATGATGGACAGTTCATGTTTTATTTTAAGTCATCTTGATTGATTCTCTTCTTCACTCTGAGGAGCATGGTGGTTGTCCACTGATCGAGACGGGAAATTGAGTCGTATTCCTTAATGGCGTCTGTGAACACGTCTGCATCTTCATCTTCACACGCCTGAACCAAGCTCTGAAAAGGTTCAACATTCAGCAACGTTCACATGACCTATATTCACAAACCTAGTAAAGAAAAACTTAAAAGAAAATTCTTAAATGCATAAAGTTCTTTGAGATCTCTTAAGGCAATTTCCTGTTTAGTTCTTTTCAAATTCAAATATTTTAAACAGGTATATATTGCTAAAATGATAATATTAAGTGACTTGTCCCTCTACTTTGACCTGATGCAGCCCACTGAAAAGTATGCACTTCAATTCAGGCCTTTCCCCAGACAGTTTAAAAACAAGGCATCGCGGTGCCTTAACTTCCAAATAAATGCAGCAGTGATGCTGGATTTTTTTATCATAGTTATTCAGCTCTTAAAGTGCTGACAAGCTCTGATCGGACTGTTGTTTGTCTTCTGCTAACGACCAATCAAATCACGCACCCGCTAATAAGCTGTTTGTGTAAAGGCGCGTACACAAGACATGTGCGAGATTAATCGGTTATTTCATAATATAAATCCAGTTTGGTCCAAATTTATGCGCATTTAGTGTACATTGACTTCATGTAGCGCGAGAAACAATCGTCTGACAGCCCAACATCAAACATGCCTTGGTTTAATAGATCTGAAGTAGATTTTCATTTAGAGCTTGTAGAATGTAAAAACAAATCAACACTGGCAAGGAAACCCCCCCCCCCTTCCGCACCAACCCCCTTCCACACTGCCTTGACACTGTGCCTGAAAAAAAATCCTAGAGAGGCCTGCCATTGTAAATCTCACTTTATTCTCTAGTTAATCATTAGCACTACAGAAACTATTTCTTTTGGAATACAATTCAATCTATTGGAATATTGTTTCAGCCAAAGTAAAATACAACTGTGAGATAAAGCGAGATTCATACTTGACAGAATTCATGTTCCTGTTAATTATTGTCATCGTGTATAAAATGAGCCTCACTCTGTGAAAACAAGGCTTAAAGCATGAGCGTAAAGTGTCATCCCAGATTAGCAGTCTGCACAGGCTTATCAGGAACAACACTTTCCGCCTTCACTGAATTTTCGTTTAGAAGAGACTGTTTTTTTTTTAATAGTCCATAAAAGTGGAAAGTGTCGTGCCAGATTAGCCAGTGATGAATGCACATGCATTAGCCCAGTTTTCCCAATACGTGGCTCAAATATTCATACAAATTACCTTGAGCAGCTTGCTCTCTCGGGCGTCTGCAAACTGGGGGAACAGTTCCTCATATCTCTGCAGTGCCTGTTGACAATTCAAGGTGTCCACACACAGGTGACAAACAGCTGCGCGGAAGAAATGGTCTTTAGCGCTATACTTCAGCAGTGCATTATCCATACACGACATGGCAATCTGAAAGGTTGGGAAAATAGAACGGACATAATATACCCACATATTTTCACAAAATGTTCGTTTACACTTTCAATATAAACAATTGCATATAGAATTCAATTTAAACAATTGCATATAGAATTTTTATCAAGAGTTTGTGCCAAATATATATGATGGTTTGAATTGTGTAAGCTATTGGTAATTGTAGTTTAAACCAGCACAGAAACTTGAATACTTTTCACAAATTCATTTGCTATAACAGATGGCAAAAGGTAAAAGTTACAATTTACACAGGCAGTAAACTTGAATTATATACCAAGCAAATTTGTTGAATTGATATCCCCTGTCAAATAATTTTTTTATGGATGGGTCCAAATCCCTTGATGTATGGTAGAATCCTAACAAATCAGGCATATTTTATCAAAATGTGTAACATTTGACCTTAGTGTGTGACCTTGACCCTTGAGACCTGAGTCTAACATGTTATACCCAGCCAGATAAAGGAGAACATTTGTAGAAAGTTTTTACTGAATCCCTTTATGCATAGTGAAGTAATGGCTAAATTATGACTTATTCATGAAATTTGTGATCCATTGTTGACATATGGTTTGCCTTGCAATCTGACACGCATCATCCTCTTATCCATATATACACTAATACCAAGTTTCAATTTAATCTGCCCAAACAGTTCCAAGATGTGGCTCCAGACACAAAAGTATGCTTCTTTTCTACTCAAAAAGGGCCAAACGTCCGTTATTTGCAAATGGATTGCAAGTCATTTGAGGTGCATCATCCTCTTCTCCATACATGTATATACACTCATATCAAGTTTCAATGAAATCAGCCCAAGCAGTTTTGAGATATGGCTCCTGATAAAAAAGGTTCCAAAGACGCAAGGACAGACAACACCAAAACTATATCCCTCCGCCTATGGAGAAGGATTATTAAGCAAGGCTTTTTTCAAAGGCTGAGGACCAGGTCATAGTTATCACAACAAATTTCATCAAAAATATAATTGAAACATCAATTTTGGGAGAAAGTGCATGCCTTTCTCGACATGATTTTTCATGTAGGCCCACATTCTTGAAAAAAAACACTCAGAATCAATTGCAATCAACGCACACAGAAATATTTTCTAATAATTTTCATAACAAAATAACACAATACTACAATACACTACATGTACTGCTATGTACTAGAACACAAATACTTCTGATTAATTCTAGTTATTTGGCAACAAGACATACACAGGATTACCCTACCTCTTCATAAATCTGCAATGCCTCGGGATATCTCTCCAACTGAGCCGCATACTGTGCAACTTTGAGTAAACACTTGTTACCAGACCTGCAATAAAGGAATTGTGATGCTGTGTCCCGATCAGTTTTCTGTTTTTCAAACTTAAACTTCATAGGAGTGTTGTTTATACTATGAAGAAGTGCAAGATGTTATTTTTGTGTATGTCACACTGTTTTTTGCAGAGTAATGTGCCCTTGAACCTAGTCAATTGATTCAATCAATAAATAAGAAGCTTTTTGTCTTTGTGTGTGATCAATTTAAAATATCAAACCACAATTCAATTTGTTTTAGATTAATTTCACTAAAACTAAAGATTCACACCTGCTTGAAATGAGCCATTGGGTGGGTATTTGTCATCTGCAATGTCTGTCCTAGTTATTCAAGGGCAATAACTGCCTGGAAACTCACTGGAGCATAAGGCCACAACAATACACATATGCCTGCCCTGTACGGATACAACCTCTAAAGTGTCATCAAATTTGGATCATTAGTTCCTGTTATCTGACACAGAAACATTAATTAGTCAATGTCATACAGTGTTTTTTTTCCGTTCAAATTCCGGGCCAGTGGAACAAAGGTATATATTTTTACCAAATGGAACCTAAAAACTCCCAATTGAAAGTTTCTAAAAAAAAAAGATCTCAACATTTAGTTCAATTCCCATCCAGCTTTATTAGTTGAACCTTAGTAAATATTAAACTGAAAACACTCTAAATCTCAGTTTTGAAGTTTTTGTTAGCAAAACAACAACAACACTAATTTCCCAATTTTAGTCACTATGCCGTGATTTTTCCCAACCCCAAGGTACCAGGCTCATTCCCAAAATGGTGAAAAAAACACTGTCATATTACTAATCAAAGGGTAATTACTGCCTTAACATGTATTGGAGTGGAACAACTTTAAAATATACCCATGTAAAACCAATAGGGATGCTGCATAGGAAGAGTCATAAAAATCTGACCAAAGTGTCTGAGATTAAATGCAGCAAGGAATTATTATTCAAAGGGAAGTAACTCCCTGAAAAATCAAAGGGCAAGAACTCCCTAAAAAATAATTGGACCCGAATGACCTGACAAGGATGCACATATCCAGCCTTTAGGGAAGCTGCATAAAAGGATAATCAAATTGGGATCCTTAGTGTCTCAGATCTCACGCGAATATGAAAATAAACATATTTATAACCAAAGGGCAATAACTGCCTAAAATTCATTGCACCAAAACGACCTGACTAGGATGCACATATCAGGGTGGTGCGGTAGTCGAGTGGTAACACTCTGGTCTACCATTCCAGAGGTCCCCGGTTCAATTCCTGGCCGGGGCTCTGGAAATTTCAGAATACTTCAAGGGTTTCCCACCCAACTAGAGATGTACTGGTATGAAACCCAGGTTATTCTTGCGTGTATTGGTGCTATACACTGAGCACGTAAAAGAACCAAGGGTACTATTTGCAAAGAGCTAGGGTATTGCACCCGGATTCCTTGTATCTTAATACTGTCTCTTCTGCTTGCTGGCTCTTCAGCAAAACCAAAGGACCCCATTGGAAATAAGTGCTTGCACTTTCATGGGTTATCCTTGA
Organism: Dreissena rostriformis; assembly: GCA_007657795.1. Lineage (NCBI taxonomy): Eukaryota > Metazoa > Mollusca > Bivalvia > Myida > Dreissenidae > Dreissena > Dreissena rostriformis. The sequence goes on along the minus strand of VMBQ01000911.1, from coordinate 165,054 downwards.
CTGCAAGGTCAAAATAAATACATACATATCCATCCTTTAGGGAAGCAGTATACCAAGTTTCATCCTACTGGGATTATAACTAAGTGTCTGTGATCTCACGCGGAAATGAAAGTGTGAAGGAAAGAATTACCGACATCAAGTAGGATGGAAATGAATATCAGAGAAATGTGATTCAGATCCACACAAACTCAATTCTATCAAAATTAGAATTGGGAGGGAAAGACAAGACAAGGCAGCCACTATATTCCCCCCTTCCGGGGAGCATACAAATGAAGAAAACATGTTCTAAGCAAACGTTAAAATAGCCATTTGCTATTTAAAGTGCAGAGTACCAAGTTACTATGATTTATATGCAGCATGTATTGGACTTTTCTCAGTTAAATTGTAACATATATGAGCTCCACTCTGGGAAAACTGGGCATAATGCCGTGCGTAAAAGTATCATCCTATTCCACACATGCTAATCTGGGACGACAATTTCCCCTTTTACAGAATTTTTCATTTAAAGCAAGTCTCTCAAAATCCTGTCTCAGCTAAAAGTATCTTCCAAGATGTTCTGACCAAGTTGCATGATGATTTTGCAACAAATATGACTTTAAGAGTGTTCACAAAGTTTCACTTTATCCATATAAGAAAAACTGCTAACACACAATGGTGAGGTGTTTGTTTACATAAAATTATATTATTATAACACAATTATTATATTGTAAAGTCATTAAAACATAAAAAAAATTAATACTGACTAGTTTGACATCAGATTATCACAAAACATCATAATGACTGAATAGATCTTGCTTTAATTGTGCCAAATAAGCATAAATATAACTTAAAGCCACATACGCGTTAGATTCTTCTCCTTTATAGTAGTCTGCAGCTTGCTGATAGCTGGATATGGCCTTGTCCATGTCGGCCAACTCGTTCTCATAGATCTCAGCTATGGACACATGATGCTTGGCAGCAATTGTGAATCTACCCTGGAATTGAACAGTTGCAAAAACATAATTTGCCCTGCCTTTCTGTGTGTCCAGGATTATTTGTCCAAGGATTTTAAGTTAACTACGTGGATTTCGCAACAATGTGCCAATAATTATGAATTGCTACTTGCAAAATGTCACTCAGCAATATTTATCACATGCCATACCCTGTTTCCCATGTAATATAACCATTACATATATTTTTATATTACACATGTGTAATATACTTTTTAAGTGTTTTCATTGGCTTGGTTTTCGTTTATTGACTAATCGCATTTTGTTATTTTGCTGAAATGACGTTGCAACGTCAAATGACGTCACAAAATGTAAACTACATTCGGGATTTATGTTTGCGTAAATATTTATTTAATTAGCTCATTTAAAAGCATGTTATAAAAAAGGTCTGACACTCGTTGTCTTATCATACCATATTTTATTAAACTCATCCAGGAAATTTGTTAGTAAGCTCGCCAAAGGCTCGCTTACTTACAAAATTCCTGAACTCGTTTAATAAAATATGGTATGATATGACAACTCATGCCAGATCCTAATATATATAATGAGTGTTTTAAGAGTAAACAAAGGCAAGATATTTAAATTAACATGAGCGAAAATATTGAAGAAATTACTTAAGATGTATCTTGAAAACTGTCCTAGAATAGGTCTGCCAGCAGGTTAAAGGTCTCTGTCTGTGGATTATAGGCAGGTTATTGGCCTGATTATAGATATGTGGAAGGGTTATAGATCTATACATTTGCCATCAGGATATAGGTTTGTCTGCTGTTTAAAGATCTGCCTGTAGGTGGGTTATAGGTACCCCTAAGTTGACAGGTTATTGGCCTGCTGAAAGGTTATAAGTCTACAATTGGGCTAAAAGCCTGCCTGCTGTTTATAGGTGTGTCAGCAATCAAAAGGTCTACATCTAGATAACCCAGTAATCGATCTGATGGTGGGTTATAGGTCTGTCAGCAGTTTATAGGTCTGAAAGTGGATTATAGGTCAGCAGGTGGGTCTGTTGGTGGGCAAATATGTCTGTGACTCTGTTTAAGGTCTACAGGTGAGTTAAAGGTCTACTACAGATTTAAAGGTCTGAAAGTGGATTATAGCTCAGCAGGTGGGTCGGTTGGTGGGCAAATATGTCTGTGACTCAGTTTAAGGTCTACCGGTGAGTTAAAGGTCTACTTCAGATTTATAGTCATGCTTGCGAATGTATTGTGTATATTATATGTATTAACCAAAATTATACTGGAAAATACATATAATATACGCAATAAATCTGCTTATATTATATCTGAAATTCATTAAATAAATAATGAAGAAAGGTATTTTTTCTCACCATGTCTGTATAAATTTCAATAGCCTTTCCCAAACAATTCACTGCCTCTGAAACATACAAGTCATAAATATTTCTTTTCATGCTTATTTCTACATACATGTAGTAAAGCAATCTGAAATACAGCAAACATACTGGACTTCTTTAGACAAATGCCTTGTACAATCGCTATCCTAGTACCACAGAAAAGTAAATATATTCCCACAGTGACATTAAAATAAGTCTTTAGATGACCAGAAGTTGAACAACAGACTTCTGCAATAGTCTTGTGGAATCAATCTTTAATTATTCTTACATATGTTTATTTCAACAATTACTTGCACAAATATTTCAAAATAACTAGTAGATGTATATAAACTCCATGTGCGACATATACAGTTGACATGTACTGATTCTCACCCTGTGGATCTGACTTCTTGTAAGCACTTCCTGCATCCACATAGTGAGTGGCAGCCTCGTGTTTGCTCCCTAACTGAAGCTGTAGTTCAGCCGCTCGACAGAAACTCTCTCCAGCTCCTGGGATATAGTGAACAGTTTTGGAGTAACAAAATCTGTTCTGTGAAAAAAGGGCTTAATGCATGTGCATTAAGTGTCATCCCAGATTAGCCTGTGCAGTCCGCACAGGATAATAACGGATGACACTTTCCGCCTAGACTGGATTTTCGCTAAGAAGAGACTCGCTTTAACCTAAAAATACCATAAAAGCGGAAAGTGTCTTTTCTGATTAGCCTTTGCCCAGAGTGTGTATCAAAATTAGAAACTTTTTATCTTCATTTAATTTCATTTATAATTGAATGTATACTGTTGGTATAATGAGCCACACTGGTTTCAATCTGAACTTATATATAGTCGTACTAAAGAAAGAAAATTAAGGTACAAAGCATGCTTTTTAAAAAAGAATCATTGTCTAATTGTGGGACCTCTGGGACACAACTTGGAATGATTTTGAATAGGTACTGAAGCCATTTTGAGACTAATAAGCAACTAAAAAAGAATACAGCGTTACATGCTGCATAAATGTCAAATTTAAAACAACACAAGAACTGTTAATTTCAATTGAAAAAAGTAATATACCTGGCCATTTCTTCGCCATCTTGAAGGCATTAGCAGCTCTGACAAAAAGTTCAGCAGCATCCTCAACCTTTGTGGAGCCTCTGGAATATTGAAAGGTTTTACAAATATTAACAAAATAAACATAAAGGTATAAGTAAGTAAATTGCCCTCCCTCTAGTGTGCCCTAAAGCACAATCCTGCACAGAGACTGAGTCGCGCCTGGTTACATGTACAAACAAAACCAGCTTTCGTCGTTGCCAATAGGGGCTCTTAAGAGCCAAAAAATGGCAGTCATGTTCCGGACGTTCTTGTCAGTATTGTGCTCTATGAGGAAGACAAAGAGCATCCATAGGGGGCACTTGTGTTCAAAGGCCTGTATCCTGCATTCTATGTCCGGATGAAGCGTCGAAGTGTTGCAGCAGTACAGTGGGATGGAAATTACGAGGGTCTTGTAGTCTGTACTTGGTGGGGAAGCTTATGGAGCTTCTTATCAACAACCTGCAAAGTTTGGCCATCGCTGCAATCGCCATGGCAATTCTTATAAGGACCTCAGCGGTACTGGTACCATCCTTGGACAGGGTTTCTCGCAAGTACTTGAAGCAGGTCACTTCTTCCAGCTTCTCGCTGTTCATGGTAATGTCTGGACTGCTGTTGGTAGTGCTGTTCACACCATGATCTTAGTTTCTGGTGTTTCCGTAGAGTTCTTGGATGACTTGCACTAGCCCTTTAGCCCTTTGTCAATATTAAATCCTCTCATAACATGCCACAGGCCATCATGCCACATGCGGTCGAAAACTTTCTTAAAGTCGATAAAGTTGACAAGCACAGCTTGAGGTTGTCCTTTTTTGGTAGGGGGTTGACCAGAGACTGAGTCCATTGTTTTGGCCACTTCTTCTCCTCCCAGATCTTTTGGCATAGTGCTTTCATTGCTGTAGTTGTTTCCTCTCCTCCACGCTTAATCAGCTCGGAAGGGGCATTGTCCACTCCCTCAGATTTGCCTCCGCCACCTCTGCCTTAAGTATGGACTATGGACGGACTTTTGTCGTCGGCTTCTGGTCTGGATCGCCAACTTGATCGATGGATTGGCTCCAGTAGCTAACTTGTCGCATCCACCCTGGAGACTTGCATTAGAGTGCACGGTCGTTGTAATTTCAAGCCTGACTGATCCCGTATTCTGTTGTTTTTTCCGCATCATTTCCTTTCAGTGGGCTTGAGGAATCTTGGCGGCGCCCATCTCCTCTCCAAGAGTAAAAGTATTGTCATCAACGAACAAACCTCGCAACAATGGGAGTGTCATCGGACATACGTGTGTCATTTAACTATATTAAACAAAGAATAAAATAGCAGTAGTCATTAGAGATAAGACCCCAAAGTTTTGTGAATGTGACAGTCACATTACCCAAATCACAAGCAAAGTGACTGCGACATTCGAGCACTCACCCAAACATGGATCCAAAAAATCCTTTAGACGACTTCAACTTCTTCTCAGCCTCCTCGACAAATTGAATTGCCTTTTGTTCCTGGTCAGCCATTTTATGAACCGGTTATGATTTTAAGCGAAAATATCTATGACAGATCAAATCCACCTCATTATTTACAAATGGCTACGCATGCGCAAATGGGTCATCCGATTGCGATTTTCATGTTTGCTTTATTTCACTAAGGACCGCTCAAAAACTTATGCAATTAAAACATCTTTAGAAATGCCTGCGGACGGCGAATTGCGTTTTGTAGATTTGGCCGTATGTGTTTTGCAACATTCTTTTTACATATCTGTGAGCTTTTATGTTTTTTTAGGATGGCATATAAGACAAAAATTGACATTTGATTATGCATATAATTTTCGGATATCTGGTTTCGGATGAAAATGAATTAAAGTATAATATTAATAATTTAATTATATGACATTAATGATTGTGTTGTCGCTATGCATACAGTACAGTCCACGCGTTTTCCCCAAAAAACACCTCCTTCCGAGTTTTTTTTTCTGCTAGCGAGTGTTTACGCGGAGTTGGAAAGCCAGGTGAACTCGCTTAAATGCTCGGCGTTCCGCGGCGGTGCAAATACCCGCAGCATCGATTACTTTAGCGTAGTCGGTAAATGCAGACAATTTCCGTTCTTATCAATCAGGGACCGCCGCGCAACACCGCGTTAGCAGTGTGCTACTGGGCATGCCAAAAAAATAAAATAAAAAATAAAATCCAGTAATAATCCAACAAGACACCATTATTTAAGATGAATGTGTTTCCAATTTCGTAAACACGCGGACGCCATTATTAGTAACTGTACAAAAAGTTGGGAAATCGTTCTTTCTCAGAAAATCCGAGATAGATTTATTTGTCAGGTCAAAGCTTAGACTCAGTAATTACGGCCATTCAGGACTCAACTTTCGTAAAACACATGTTCAGTTAACCGTTGAACTCCACCTCCGTTCCCTGCAAAAGATTCGAAAGGCGGAGCTTAGCAAATGCAGTTACATATTTCGACGGTTCATATTGAGTTATAAACACCCAATTGGTTTAGCGTGTTGATTGCCAAACAAAGGAAGCCAATATTGTCGCCGAGAATGGTGGGCTTTATGCCTTCAGACAGGAAGCGTTTTTTCTTTGATGACGTCAAACTGTCAATTCACACATATTGCGATTTTTTGCAAGACTTTTAATAGGGTCCTTGGTCATTTGTTTACATATTCAATATAGAAAAAACACCTGCTTACATGAAAACTTTGGATTAAATTATCAAAATAAAAACAATGTTGCAAACTGTGATTATATTAATTGGTAATTGGTAAGTATCAGTTTAAAGACGAGGTTTTGTTTGTCATAAAGCAACAAGTTTTCTATACAACAACAACTACTTCTATATAATAATAAATGAAGATTTATTTGAAAATCAGGAAGTCAAACAAAGTAAAATTGATCGTTATCTCGTTAACACGGATTAACACGCATTGCCAACGCCGAGGGCCGCCGTGTGAGCTTATCAATTTTGCCGATCGTTCACCGCGGAGTCCCAAATCATGCAAACCCCGCGTATCGCGGGATTTTCTTAATCTCCCTAATAATTCAGACATTATTACTCGTATTTTTACATTTTACTCTTATTTTTATTCGTTTTAACATGTTACTTTTGTCACCTCTTGACCTTCCATTGGCAGTTTAGCAATATGAAACCAGTATATGGTTCTTTTACTTTATCTTTACTTACTTATGCATGATTGGTCATTGGTGGCTCGGGTACTACTTAAAGTATCCCGGTTACTCTTTAAGTACATTGTATACTGCAATTTACCCCAGGTACCGAAAATATTAAATATACTAAAACATACCTGGGAATACTAACGCTAAATTGGTCGTTGTCATCTGATTTTTTAAATATTAATTATGTTCAAATTTATATCAATATTCTGTAAAATGGCCTTTATATTATCGTAACTCGTACTCAAAAAAGCATGTTTAGGCAGGTTTTGTTCAAAGAGAATTTTGTTTCGTATTGGGTAGCACACAACATCAGATTTTGGGAGAGAATAAAACTTGGGTACAGTCTAATATTGGCCAGGGTACGTTTAAGTAAATGTTCATTACCTGGGATATATTGTATATATAAGAGTACCCGGTGTACTATGAAGTAGTACCCGAGCCGACAATAACCAATTATGCTTTACTTAGCCTAGGAATGACTAACCTTCTTGAAATTTGGATGCAGCAAGCATGCATTGACAAGTCTTGACATTAACTGAAGTCTGCATGACTGTGACAACCAAAAAATAGGTCAGGACAATTTGAAAAAAGAATCTGGTAGTCTGAAGGGACAAGTGAAAAGTCAAGGCCTTATCTAATAAAATTGTAATTCTTAACCGATTTGCAAAACCTCGGTATCAAACAACGCAGAAGCTTCCTACTAATAATAGGAATAAATCGATGCCATTTCACATAAGTCTACCGTAAAGCGGTCATCAAACAGAAAACTTGAAAAAAAACATTTACTTGAATCGATCGGGCTACATTGAAAACACATTGCAAGCATGCATAATTCGGTTTGACAATACACTGTAGTGTTTGTTTGTTTTAGAAGGACCAATTCGTTCTGACCATGCGGCGGTTTGTCATGGGCAAATGCTTCTTAAATTCAGCCTTGAACGGAGCCTGCATTGGGTTGGGAGGACTGGTAGTGGGATACATTCGAACAAGTGGGTAAACAACAGCATTCAGTGCACATGAAGTTAAATGAGGTATTGTAGGGTTTGTAAAATTTCAACTGTTAATGGCTCTTTAAATTACATTAAAATATTCTTATCATTATTTCTGTAACAACCTCATAGTTTCTATAGACTTTATGAGCAAAAATATACATCTCTGAAACTACAATGACCAGATGCGTTGTATTTGGTACATGTATGTCACATTGTGTTGTTTTTGGTACATGTACATGTATGTCACATTGTATATTGACCCTCTATTTGGTCATGTATTTCATATATACTTTACAAACCTTAAATTGCAAAATAACTAGAAAAATATTTTTGTCTTAAACCCTAAGGCCAATTTTTTTCATAATAATGAAATATGCAACTTTGTATTGTGGTTCTTAAGAAACTTTGTTAAAATCATACCCCTGGGGTAAAAACTGTACACAACCTTGCTACAAACTACTTTATGTGGCTTTGGGGAATTTAAGGTTACTGTGACAAGTTCTGGGACTATTTCTTGATCCATGTCATGTTTCAGGTGACCTTCGCAAAGCTTCTAGAGTCTACGTTGTTCCATCTATTGCTCTTGGATTCCTTGCATCAAAGTAAGTATCTAAATGCATATTCCATACAAGTATCTGTTCTCTATTCTTTTGATCAGAAAAGAATTGGGTTGGCATGAAGTGCCTGAACCCAGCATAAACCCGCCGGGAAAACCAGGCAATACTCTGAAGATGAGCAATACTGGTCAATACTCATCAATATTGGTTCTATTTGTTCATTAGCTTAATATTTTAAGTTTTAATTTGTTTTTATGCCCCCGAAGGTGGGCATATAGTGATCGCACTGTCCTTTTGTCTGTCTCCGTCTGAAATTCCGTCACACTTTGCGTTTAGGTTTCGAAAAATGTGGAAAAACACTTTACGCTTAGATTAAGAAAAATGTGAAAAAAGGGGGCATATGTCATCCTATGGTGACAAGCCTTGTTATTGATCCTCATGCTCAGATAACTTAAATCATTCATTTGTTTGCAAACATGTGCTTTTATTTACAATTGATATATTAACCCTTATTAAATTGCTCAACTTAATGATTTTAAATAACTTACTCAATGCAGGTTAGGCTTGTTGGGCAAGACAGATATTGGCTATGATAGTATGCATTAAAAAAAAGAATAAGTACACAGAATTCACAGGCATTAGTTCTTTAAAATTATGGCAAACATAGAACATTAATTTTATGCATAAGAATTACTAACATATTTCATCAGTTTGCAAAGAAATACTTTTCCTGAATATGCATATATATGTAAGCTAAATTAAGTAACATAGAAAGATAAGTCATTGGAACCTGCTATATATAAATGTCATCCCACAGTGGTAAGCTGTTAAGCTTACTCAAAATTGTACATTTTTAAAATGAAACAACGCACATTCTTGAGCCAATATATAGGATCTGACTTAGTTTGTCATTTCGTACCATATTTTTTATTAAACAAGTTCAGGCGTTTCGTTTGTAAGTTAGTAAGGGAGACTTTGGCAAGCATGCTAATAAATTTCCTGGACGAGTTTAATGAAAATGATTCAGATCTTTTTTATCCCGTTTTTAAATTAGCAAAGCAAATTATTTTTTTTACATAAATGTCATTAACAGCTGAAAAGTTGTTTACATTGTGTGACATAACTTGACTTTGCAACATCATTTCAGCAAAATAAGGTAATGTGATTGTTTAATAAAACAAATGTAGCCAATGAAAGTGTTCAAAAAGCGACATTGCACATGATTAAGATAAAAAATATTTGTAATGGTTTTATTATCAGTAAATGGAAAACAAAGTATAATTGCTAGAACTCAGCCAACATATCATAGTTACAAATGTTCTGAGTGTTCACAAGGTAAATGTTGATGATAGAATGTGCGACACAAGACTAACGTCTGATAAAAGGCAATAACAAATCTAACCATTACTTCATGACCTAAAACTGCATTCTGCTAAAAAAACTTGGAGATATTGCACTGAAATTGTGTGTGTATCATTCATGTAGTTTATAAGAAGAAATAGTTTGGGATTGCATTTAGGGCCAGTCAGCTCAATGTGATGTTAACTAAAAAAAATATAACAGCAAACAGGTGGTTTTCAGTTAATATTTACTGATGGAGACCTAGCTTGGAATTTTATTTGTGTGGCTATTCAAGTCAAAGTAAAAATCACTGTTACTTTAAACAGAAAAATGGCTTCCACTCAATGACTTGAATTTGAATCGAAGTATTGCACTAACATTTTGCATAAAGTTTGCATTTACGGATGCCATTCAGTTAAGGTTAATTTCTCTGTAACTTACAATAGAAAATCTGTTTCTGCTCAATAGTACTTTTTTTATGCTTGTATAATAATAGGTGTGTACATTAGCTACCAACACACACAATTTCTGAACAATACAACTCGTATTATTCAGAAAGTGTGTGTGTGTTGGTAGCTTATGTTACAGACATTGCTTGGTATTGAATTTGGGTTCCGTGAGAGAAATTTAGTCTGTTGATAGCTTACAAGCAAACCTCGTTGGGACTGCGCATTATTTGAAGTAACATTAATTACCAATATGTTAATAACCTGGTTTTGTTGTGTTGCAATGTTTCTAATGCACACATAAAGCATATATATTACCTGGATATCCAATATTTACCATTAAACTTCTATTACAAGAAATAATAATTGTACTCATACTTTTATCTTTTACAGTATATTCTGCAATCTGAGACAGGCAAAACAGCGTCGTGCATCACCAGTGATACCACAATAGCGTCATTGTTATGACTGCGCAAGGTCTGTGATATCTCAAACTCAAAGGGAGAGTACTGGTGAAGCCAATAGTGTAACAAAACTGTACAAATTCAGAAAAACACTTAAGGACAAACAGGTGTTCAAAATGAGTGTGTGTGTGTGTTTCATTAATTTTTTCTTATCACAAAAGCAAACACTGGAACTTAATCTTTCGTTTAATCTTAAATTGTATGATTAATTCATAAACTCTGTTAGATAACCTTTTTTTTACTTCCTGTTTACATGTAGCTGCCTGTATAATTACATTGTTTTAAGACTGATCAATGTGAATTTGCGCACCTTCATATTTAAGTTAGGATTTTCCAACATACCTGGATTTATGTCCCTTTCTATTAAAAATTGACATTTTAACACTTGTGTAGCACTTGACTCAAAAGGTATTTCTGCTAGAGGGATGAAACTTTATCTATAAACCAGCATATTATCATGCGCATCACTATATGTTAGTAACAATTTTTTTCTACAAAAGTGTAGTTTTAAGACAGAAGTGGAATGTATGGGCATCCTTGTCCTGTGGACACGTCTATTAAAAATTTCTCCAACACGATATTTATAACAAGGTACATGTACATATTACAATATATAAAGCATTGAAGATGTATTCATCCCTGCTATGACAAGAAGGGCCATCCTACCGACACAGGCATTATTGTTCAGGCTAGGTTTAAGTGTTTTTGTATACTACCTGTAGTTTATTAGCTTCAAAAATGTCAGTCAAACTTTAGTCAATAATATTGAGCTCATGGTGAGCTATTGGGGTCACCCTATGAGCTGCGTTGTACATCACTGTTGTAAATTCTGCTTTATGATATTTTTTGTTAAGAAAGTCTCTTAGCAGAAATCCAATTTAGACCAAAAGTCTCGTCCCTTATTAGCCTGTAAGGACAGGCTAATCTGGGACGATACTTTATGCACATGAATTAAACCCCTTTTCACAGAGCGAGGCTCATTTTAAAGGTTCGACTGTCTATTAGTAATGATTGTAATTTATTATGTGTTTAGGGTGAAACTCTATTTTATTAATGGCTGTAATACCTTGTAGAAACGATTAAGTTTTCTATTGTATAATCTTTGTTATTTACTCAAAATACATTTGAGTTATTTAATGCAAAAATATGGTCAAGGATGTAATAAAAATTTGATAACATGAGTTGATTGTGATTAATGCTGATGGGCTTGGTGTAATGAGGGGTATAAAATAAGTGAAGAGTTGATAAACGCTGAACAGAAACCTCTTCTACTTGAAGTGGCCTCACTTCTCCCTAATTTATGCTGATCTCCCTCAAATTTGAACCTATGCTTAGCCCTGTGATAACTTCATTTACATGTCCATTAATTTTCTCAGCCCATTAATAATAGTTTTCATCACATGTAGGAAATGTGAATAAGACTGTTGACATTGAGCATTTAATCGATACATGTAGCTCAATTGTTGTACGTAACAACAGAATTATACAAATCGTAGACGGTATAAACAGACTGTTTAATTTATTTTTTAACTTTTAGTCAACATAATAACATCCTTAAAAGGATTCAAAATTCATGCATAAAACTGTTTTCTTATGTTTAAAGCATTACAATAATAATTTCAATAGTTCATCACAAAATAAATATATGTACCAGTATTATAATAGGACTATCTGTTAACATCAACAATATATTACTGTGACACCATATAATTATGTCCCCCACTATAGTAGTGGGGGACATATTGTTTTTGCCCTGTCTGTTGGTTGGTTGGTCTGTTGGTTGGTTGGTTTGCGCCAACTTTAACATTTTGCAATAACTGTTGCTTTATTGAATATAGCAATTTGATATTTGGCATGCATGTGTATCTCATGGAGCTGCACATTTTGAGTGGTGAAAGGTCAAGGTCATCCTTCAAGGTCAGAGGTCAAATATATGTGGCCAAAATCGCTCATTTTATGAATACTTTTGCAATATTGAAGATAGCAACTTGATATTTGGCATGCATGTGTATCTCATGGAGCTGCACATTTTGAGTGGTGAAAGGTCAAGGTCATCCTTCAAGGTCAGAGGTCAAATATATGTGGCCCAAATCGCTTATTTTATGAATACTTTTGCAATATTGAAGATAGCAACTTGATATTTGGCATGCATGTGTATCTCATGGAGCTGCACATTTTGAGTGGTGAAAGGTCAAGGTCATCCTTC
>VMBQ01000911.1:117769-147933 GCA_007657795.1 Dreissena rostriformis | reverse complement strand
TTCCCCCCCCCCCCCAATAACTTCAAACCTTTATTTGGCGTGGCATTAAGACCAGTACTTGGACATTGTCGGTTGAATTATTCGAGGTACGTGTAGTCCGCCTTTTAAAGGGGCCGTCCAACAGATAAAGCGTCGTTTCGACGCAAACGATATTTTGGGAAACTACGAGGATCGCTTATATAGCTGAAAAATACATCCTCTACAAACATGAGCGTGGATGGTCAAGCGGGTAGCTTTTTACTTCAGGAATCCAGGGGTCAGTGGTTCAAGCCCTGTTGAGGGTTACTTTTTTTTCCTTTTTTTAAATTGTATTCTTGTTTTTTTTTACTGGAGATTTTTAGTTCAAATGTTTAAATTTATCAATATAAAGCATTTAAAGCATTTAATGACAAGCTTCAATACATGCCAAAATCTGTTGGACGGCCCCTTTAACGTATTGGCAAACTCCGTTATACGCTTGTAAGCCTTATAAATGGTATCAATTATTATCCCCCGCCAAAGGCGGAGGGATATTGTTTTGGCGTTGTCCGTCCGTCCGTCCTTCCGTCCGGCACTTTTGTGTCCGGAGCCATATCTTGGAAGTGCTTTGGCGGATTTCATTGAAACTTGATATGAGTATATATATGGATAAGAGGATGATGCACGCCAAATGGCATTGAACACCATCTGTTAATAACGGAGTTATGGCCCTTTGTATCTTGAAAAAATGCTTTTTTCTGTGACAAAGCTATAGTTTGGCGGGGGATATCAATTCAACAAATTTGCTTGTTTAGTATTGATTTTCCTGTAGGATCACTCTAATTATTAATTATATAGGGTTGATGATAATAATAAATTCACTAACTCACGTGTAAGACAGTATTCGGAAGTGAAATGCTTGTGAAAAGTAAAAGTATTGCGCATGAATTTTTAAGACTTAAACATTTTCTCAAAACATATCCGCCTTTCGATAATGATACATAATGTTGATATATTCAGGTTGTTTCAAAATACGATTGCTTTTTGCGTCCGTCTCCCACCGACTTATTGAATAAGGGACCAAACTCAAGCATGCTTCAGAATATGAGTTGGAGTTAAATTAACCTCCCATGAACTGATGTAAACAATTTTATGTTATTTGTGTAAGGGTTAATGTTGAAAAAAAAACTAGTTTATAAAATTGTCACTCGTCATAAAAAGCAGCATAAATTTAATAATACTTGTATCTTTTAATATCTATTAAATTTTGCTAGTGGCTCGCTGATTTTAGTGTCACTTAGCAAATCATACGATATTTCTGGTAAAAAAAGATCACACACGGAAACTAGAGGGCTTCGCGTGCCGTTATGTTTAATACATACAGTAATACATGTCATAGGCACTTGGTCGCTTTTCAATGCAAATCTTATTTTACAAGCAATACGTTACTAACATTGACATTTTAAGAAATATTGTCGGTAAAGGCAACCACTTGAATGTATATATAAAAATTCGTGCACTGACGGGAACGCGAAAAGCGCAAAATATACCTCCGAGAAAATTTGTGATTTTAAAGGGTATCCGAACAATTGCCGTTTATGAAATATGACAAAGCGGACGTTTCTCAGTTCACGGTTATGCCAGATCAGATTTTATTTTATTTTTTACAATATTTACTTTAAAATGACCACAAAGCCGCGTAAAAACTGCTGGTAACTTTGATTACTTAAACATGTAGAGATGGGATAATTGAAGTCTAAATGTACGGAATCCGGATAGTGCCATCTTTAATCTCGCCCTTCTTTCATCAAGGGCGACACACGACACACGAAGCGATACACGATATTTTGCGCGACAGTCGCTGCGACGCACGATATTTTGCGTGATACACGAAGCGACACGCGATATTTACCACGATACATCTCCTTTTGGGCTGCCTACACAAGGGCGATATTTCGTGGTACATTCTCGCGCGTCGCTTCGTGTATCGCGCAAAAGATCGTGCGTCGCTGCGACTGTCGCTCAAAAGATCGTGTATCGCTTCGTGTGTCGTGTTTCGCCATTGATGAAAGAAGGGCGAGAGTATAGATGGCACTATCCGGATTCCGTATAAATGCCATCTGTCACAGAATTTAAAGAATGTGTATGATAAATTGTGCACAGAAGGTCAGAAAAGTTCTTTATTTCCATTGACATCTCCAAATAGTAGGGGAGGTTGGTGTGCCAATTGTTGTGTTCGCTAAACTTTGTTAAACCATATTCAATCTATTTCCCACTTCAACACGGATGATCAATGACATCTTCCAAATCCCTTTTCAACGTAAAAGCGAATCTTGCGAGTATAGTTAATTATGATCGAATGCAACAAAAACTAATCGTACCTGGAATGAATAAAGTGTAGGCATCAATAATGTTAGATCTGGTGTGTTTGTATTTCGGAGTTCATGAGGTCCTTCCGCGCCTGGGGCTAGATTATGTGTGGATCCGGATTGTGCCCAAGCACTCATACCTAACTAACTCACTAGACTCACGGAAGTTGGGACGAATTTTGAATTAAAGCAGCAATTTCCAGCTACAATGTATTTTGTTGTTACTAAAATATTTTCATTTTTAATGTTATTTTGCGTTTTGGGGGGAGGGGGGGGGCGGAGTACCCGGAGGAAACCCCACGTGTCCAGTATGGTGACCACCAACTATACTCACATGCATCCGGGAACGGGGATAGAACCAGAGTCGCCTAGATGACAAGCGCGTGTACCAACTACTGCGCCAACCTGACTGCCTGTGGTAGATCTTGTAAGCGGAAACACCTTTTTATTGCACGCCTAATCAAATAAAACGAAATAATATCGCATTCTATTTGTGTGTGTGTTTTTTTTTAAATTAATCTTGTACAGATGATACATTTGTTGTAAAAAAAAAATATGCTTTAATGTTTATGACATGAACTTTTAAGCAGTTTCTAACACGTTATCTGGTTAAGTATTCTTTTAGTATTGGAATAATCTTAACTCATATAACAAATACTATGTTTAAGCAATTGAACGTACGTATTTTCCAAGGCCTATCCAATGAGGGTTTCAGAAGTGTTCACGCATAGCACGTTTTTCATTTCGTGTTATTCACTCGCGAAAAAGTAACTGGGTAATCATTAAGTAAGACTTGTATAACAATTAATTGTTAAATGGCGTAACCACAAGACTATGCTTTTCACCAAAATGATCTGCATGAAGTAGGCTTGACGCAATTGCGTTTTGTCAAAGTCGAAACTGCAGTATCAGCATTTTTACAATTGAGTTTACCAAGAATTCGAACCTTCTGAATTAGTTAATGTACAAAATGTGTTCAATGTCAAATGAGGTCAGTTGATGTGGGTGTGTTTAAGAGTGTTTAAATATAACATATACCGGTATGCAAGTATCAAAGATTTGAAGGAAGCATTATTGATGTTAGACAAAACTCGTCATTTTGGGTTAACGCCGTACGGGCGGACGGAAGAACGGACTTGCTAATCGCTATATGCCTCCCGTCATCAGTAGATGCCGGGGGGGGGGGGGATANGGGGGGGGGGGGGGCATAAAAACACGCACAAACATAATTTATGATTTCAAGAGTCTTTTATTTCTGGTATAACAATTCCGTGTTCAACAATTCGTGCACATGGCGGCGAAGTACTTCAAATTCAGATACCGGAGCGAATGTATTTTGTCGTTCTATGGCATCAATTGATTCGTGTGCCTTGTGGTCTCATCAATAGTATTTAACTTTCAGCAGACACACATAACTTCTTGTGTTTTTCTTTCTTCAAATATATACATTTATGCACAATGGGGTTGAACTAATTTACTGTGTCTCTATTGACGTACTTCGCTGCTATGATTTAAGCATGTCATTGAATCAAACTACAAAGGTAGTCATCATCGTAATGTATTTTAATGGTCCATTTTAATTATTGAGAATAAAATGGTATAGATAACAAAAAACAAGATTCTGTACACATTTGCATTGATGTGTGCATCGCGAAGATCATCGTCCATTTCTATACGCAACAAAGAGTCAGGGATCAGAATGAAAAGAAACGGAAGATTGATAACAAATGAGGAAATGCGGACGCCAGAACAAATAAAGCAAATAAAGCATTATTACATGTACATTCAAGTTACTCCACCTAAAGAATAAGAATGTAAGAAAATGGTGTAAAAAATAATTGAATCATTGATTACGTGCATTACATAAACTTAAAATTTTGTAGATAGAATTATAATAAACATTATAATTCATAAATATGTGTTCAAGCATCTTGCTTGTGTTGAAAAATTAATAAATAAAATCAACAACATATTGCACACTTAAAAAGAAAATAACAAAATAATCCATTTACCGCGCATATCATATGTTCGAAAACATGCTTGCGAGATGCGTTTTTTCGTGAAACCCGCCACGCAATCTTATCAAAAACGTACTCAGTCAGTAATTTCAAGATATACTAATATCTCTAACGCTCATCGATTCTAATTAGAGCACAGTCACATTCATTACACTCGGAATGCACTTCCACCACCACCGACAACAACATCACAAGATTGTAGTGTATATTTGCAACCCAATCCATTGACAGAGAAACGTCACAAAACGCGGACGCCCGCATTCACGCGTTTTGACGACTATATATTGTAATACAACACTGCATGTTCGTTGTGTAGTTTCTAGAAGTTTTGCTCAACACACGCACTGAGAACCCGCATACTGATATGTGTACGCATGTTTCACACACTCTATATGTACGCATGTTTCACACACTCTATATGCACGCATTTTTCACACTCTCTATATGTACGCATGTTTCACACGCATCTTAATAACGCCATGATTGTCTACTAGTACTCCGAGTTAAAGACCTACTGTGCTGTTTAATACATGCATATCAACTGAGGTTCTAAAAGTGACGTATGCATGTACTGTTAACTGTCACATAACAAAGGTCTCAATGCGTGCTTTCCGGTATATATCTTACTGTGGTCGCGGATAATACATTTGCAATCAAAAATTGTTTAAAGTAAATTTCCTACGAGAACACTGAAATTTAGGGTATACATTTCAAGCTACACTATGTCCAAACCAAGATTACTGACCTTTCTGACCCTTATAACTATACGGTTCTTCTCGAATTGGCAAAAGAAGGAATATCTTTTGATTACTGGACATTTTTCAATAACATAACAGCAATAGCAATCCAATTAATGCGTTGTCCGTGTTTCCAGTTGATTACTTAAATAATTAGATAAGGCATCTTCCAGTAGTTTGTCTACCAAATACAGCCGACATACACGGGGAATCAGATTAAACACGGCTGTTATAAAGGCGCATTGAGAGGGGTAGACAGCCGATTACGCTGACTCTAAAATTGCCCAACATCTTATTTGTAAGCCTAACTGTATCATAAAACACACAATTCGTTGCCTATGACTTGTTACAAGTTGTAATTCAGTCAGTTAAGCAATTATTCAAGCTGTTCTTCGGTATTTTCTGTAAGTTGTTACTGTTTATAATCACCATTTGTTGCAGGCATCGCACATACATGTAATACACACCAAATAGTTTGTCGACAGCCTTTCATATACGGAAAATGTTCAACCAAAAAACATTTATCCGCGCCATCGGCTCTTCAGACTTACACTTCATGCGGTTTCTGTGGCACAAAGCGCATGCCAAGGAAGAAGAGCGCGAGGTATATGATGCACGAGGCGCCCATGATCGCGCACGCCTCCCACACGGAGTTGCCGTCCAGCGAGTAGCTGTGCAGCGCCTCCTCGCCCGTGCGGATGCACGAGCCCGGAAGTGCGTCCTCGCACGTGAACGTGAGGTTGAGGATCTGCACCTTGCACAGCGCCTGGAATCCCCACTTGAGGTAGGAGACGGACGACACCCACTTTAGTCCTGAAAGCATGATGACCGTAGAGATACGTGATCGTTATATCGACAGGTGAGTCACATATTTAATACTGTATCACTAGCAGACGTTTAAAAATCAGTATACCATAATGATATGTGTGTATGTCATAGATAGGATTAAAACAATAATATTGTATTGATCAATAAACAACTGTTTGGAAATATTATATGTAGGAGTAAGCACAAGTTTTTTTATAGCCACACATTGAGAACTTCACAGTCTTAATTGTATTTATCATGTAACATTAGACCAGTGACATATGGGCTGATAAACCTAACCGCTATTCTTAAGAAACACTACCGTAGACTCACCGTCGAATATGTTGTCGAGATTGATGAAGAAACCCGCGGACATGATATACATGGAGAAGAACGTTTGAGCGAAGAAGCAGCCCAGCTGGAATGTTGGCATCACGCTGGCGGAGAACATGGCCAACGTGCGGCTACAGTACACTAACAGAAAGAGGATAGCGAACACCAACATGAAGTCTTTGAGGTCTAGGTTGAGGCCCGCTATGAAGTAGACCGGAATGGCGTACACCGCCACGTAGAACGTGTGGAATGGGATCTCACTGAATATCTGAAAAACAAGCGATTATAAGTTATATAGGATACTAGTCTTGATTGCGTTTGGCATGATCTGGAATATTAACATTGAAAATGACAATACATAATAGTTGCACGAGCGCGTGCGCGAATGAAAATCGGCACACTTTCAAAAAATATATATAGAGAATTTTTGTTTGCTTCGGGGTATTACCGTGAAATAATTTGTTCACAGTAAACTGAGAATATATATATATATATTATCACAAGGGCATTAAATTCCCATGCGTTAAATTATTTCCCGGCAATATCCCCACAAGCAAACACAATTTCTGTTCATTTAATGTTTTTTAATTATTCTTGTCTTATTAATTACTTTAAAGACATTTTAAACCCAAACTATTTTCTCATTGTTTCGTAGTAATTTGGTTAAGAAATCAACATTACAGCGCCATGTTTGATTAATGCTAAATATGTAAAGGCGGTGTTTGTGTGTATCGGTTAATTCGCAGTGGATCTTTCACCATTCCAAAACTCAGTAGCCCCTCAATATATCTAGACATGCCACTTGTTATGTGTTACCTTAGCAAAGTAGTAGGGTAGTACCCCGTACAGACGATCTTCAAGTTCGAAGTACAGAAACGATCTCTCCTTGTGATCTGTAGAAAAATACAAGCAGGCCGTTATAACATGAATATTGTGTAACAAAGTTTCTTTCACACGGCCTTACTTAATAAACAAAGCGTTTTAAATTTGATCACGATTAACGTTGGTCTGACATTCTGCAAAATTAACCCATCGCCTGATAGACAATTTGAATAATTTTCCGCTCGTGCGATAGAAAAATCTTATCATGATAATACAATTGTAAACTACAATAATTATTTTCGGCTATAAAATTCACTCGAGCTATGTTTTGTTGAAAATTCATAGCCCAATTGGTTATTAAGACGAAACAGTTAGTGTTGTCATATTGAAGCGATGTCTGAATCATTTTCAACGTTGTAAAATACTTAGTATTTGTTCGGTTGATATTAATGATGCGAACAACGTACAATTACTTAATCGCATCATGATTCGACTGGAGTGTAATGAGTGTGACTGTACTCCCCCGCTACTTACAGACGCCTTTAAGGTCCAGCACGACCATGTACGGGTAGAGCGCGCCCAGTGTGTACATAATGAATATACTACCCCGCTACTTACAGACGCCTATGAGGTCCAGCACGACCATGTACGGGTAGAGCGCACCCAGTATGTACATCATGCCGAAGCGGTCACGCATGGAGGACTGGTCCGTCTTGAGGTTGAAGTACACCAGCCCGACCACCACCGACATGGCAGCCGCCTGGATCAGCTGTGTTACTAGGTAACCGTAGTCCTCCACGATACTGCGCGTGCAACGTCTGTAGCAAGAATAAATTAATAATATTTATATCATATATATCTACGTGTACGCGTTTCCCACTGATAAATCTACTTCCCCTAAAAACGCACCATCTTACGATCATCTCCCGAAACGACAAACATTGTAAAAACCTGTACACCGATGTCCAAGATATTATCCATTATAACATATCCCGTGAAGAACCCCTACATTTAAACAGACTAGAACACAAGTACATCAGCCCTGTTGCCCAAAACCTCAACGACTACCGGTAGTTAAGTTAACAGCCTACTACCTTAAATCATAAATACAATTAATTCCTTAACCAAAATGATAGTCAAACATACATATTCTTTGAACAAAGTCCCATTACTCTCTACAATAAACGCACAATGTTTAACATTTATTTATCATAAATAGCATGATCCAAAATTAAACGGTTGATAATTGGATGTTACTTGCGCTGCACCCAAAACACATATAACACGCTTCTCGGCATATGTCCTGAATACCGGTAGAGAATCCAGAACTGCCTGAACGTCCCCGGCTGGTGCTCCAAGTTCCGGAACATGGCGAGCACGGGCCACTGCTCCTTGCCGCGCTCCTCCTTCTCATGCGAGCCGGAAGCGCTGAGACTGAGATCCTCCTGCTGACTCTTGTAAGCCTCCACCAGCGTCCGCACGGTGCCGCTGCTTGTATGCTCAGATTCCTCGGAAGTGGGGTCGATCGTCGCCAGATCAACTGTTCGTGACAGGCGTACATAGGCTTTATTTATTTTTACAAAATAATTTTCTAGTTAACGTTGTATATCAAGAAGTAATACAACGATTGGGAGTTCGGAAGTGAGCTAGGGTGGTCTCATAGCAGCGTCTGTACTTATCGTAAATGTATGCGTATAATAATAAAATAAAAATAAAATAATATATTCGGTATTGAAGATTGCTACATGATTATTCGTGCAAAACACTTGCGAAAATCTGTATGTGGTTCAACACATGTGTGCACTCGAGTCGAAGACCTAAGAAACATGATATACAAATGTATCATATGATTCGTTGTTCAAGAAAAACAAAAACAAAACAAAAACATAGAAAATCAATACATTAAGCCATGAACAAACTATCCGGACATCTCTTGTACACCATCGAAAAGTAGAAAATCACCACAAAACCTGTCCAACCTACCATAGAAGTCGCATGGGTTGGTGAACTCTGGACAGGGGTGTCCAAGGCGACTGAAGTAGTCCACCATGTGGCTTGCCTGCCCGAAGTAGGCCATCTCGCCCTTGGACAGGATCAACACGCGGTCAAACAGCTCGAAGATGTCAGATCTGAAAGGGTAAAACATGGCAATCTCTTAAGCATGTCCGATTTTATGTTGAATTACAAAGATTAAATATGTCAGACTTGAAATTTTACCAAACAACAAACAAGTGAGACCAATAACACATGTTCTTTAAAATAACGTCAACATTTATGATAGTACATACTATTGTGCCGATGCTGATAATTATGGGGAGTAAGAGGATGAGAATGTGGTATTGAACAACATTGTGGACATCGGATCAAATGTTAAGTGGTAACATACTGGCATCACACCACCGGAGTGCAAATTTATCGTTCGCAACATGCATACAATTCGATTCTTATATTATGGCTAATGTGGTCAGTAATACATTTTCCGATGATTATCAAATCGGTGTTCTTAAGAAAATCAACAATTGTTATTGTTAACCAATTGTCAAAGTTTGATGTTTTAAACAATTTGTTCCGGGGGAGCGCTAGGTGGGAGCGGTTGTCATATGGGTGAGAATCGCCATGATTTCGATAATAGAGTACTAAGCACGCACGCACCTTCACACACCCATAGTACGGTACCTTGGTTGATGAATGGAGAGTAGCACGGCGCGGTTGTTCTTCGCCAGGCGGGCCAGCGTCTCCACGAGGTGGTGCGCGGTGAACGCGTCCAGCCCGGAAGTAGGCTCGTCCAGGAACAGCACGCCTGGGAACACAATCAGCGTCATGTCATAACGTGGTTCACGCAAGCAACGCATCTGCGGGAGAGTCCCGCAGACGTTTTAGTAGTAAAAAGGATCGGCACATAGTGTAGGTGTGCTCACAAAGTGGCTTGTTTGAAATTAAAAATACAAATATATTGAAAAGTATTTATTCGCGCTATTTCTTAACGTCGTCTTAGATATGTTTACGTTATATTTTACGTTCCATTGTGAACAGCTTTTTGAGGTTAAATGAACGTCGATCAACGGATCATTAGTGCACGAGACCTGCAAGCGGTGTTGATTGACTTACCAGACTACTGTTATGTTCGTAAAAAACTGGACATTGAATTTTCACATTAACTCATACATTCATTGTTGTTACAGATCCCTATTTTGGCAATAGCCCCCTCCCCACTCCCAATGCGTGTCACAGTGTGTGTGCCTTACTTGGGTCGAGCAGCAGCTGCGCCCCGATGCTGACCCGCCTCCTCTCCCCTCCGGACACGCCCCTGTCCTCCGCCCCGCCAACCTTGCTGTCAGCCACGTGACTAAGTCCCAGCTCCGATATAACGCTGTCCACCTGCACATATATAAGGCATTCGCTCGGTGAAAAAAGGGGGTTTAATGCATGCGCATAAAATGTCACATAATCAGGAACGACACTTTCCGCTTTATGATAGTTTTCGTTTAAAGAAATTCTCTTCTTAGCGTAAAAATCCATTTTAGCCGGAAAGTGTCGTCCCTGATTAGCCTATGCAAAGGCTAATCAGGGACGACACTTAACGCACATGCATTAAACCCCCTTTTCGCGGAGCGAGGCTCATGCTAAATATTATGAAGGCTTGTATAAATTTGAAACTGTCAATAGTTCAATGTTGAGACTGCTGTTGATAAGAACTGAAATCAAGGAAGACTGGCTTGTCTTTTAACAACGAAAACGGCAACCGTTACAAGTATCAATGTTTCGGATCCTCCATTAAGTGGTTAATGTCAACTTTCTATATCAGAATTATTCGAGAATCAATTCTGCGTTAATTAGGGGTGGCAACGAATAGCAAAATTGGTATTCGAATATTCGGTCGTAATAGTAAAAGGTCGGAGATGTAGTTGCAACAGTGAGCAAATTGCAGTAGTGCAGAACATATTTTAAATAATCTAAATTAAATAAGTTTTTATTTGATAACCATCATGTTGTTTTAATATACATGTATCGCCATTTTTAAACAAAATTATTAAATTAACACATGGATATGCCAATTGTTATCGCAGCCACTCAATACCTCGTGCAAATCAGCGAACTATATAATATAAATTGCAACATGAGCAGTTATCATTGATTTGCTAATCTTGGTACAGAAACGCAAAATAGACAACCACTGATTATTTTAACACAGAG
Source organism: Dreissena rostriformis (assembly GCA_007657795.1). Classification (NCBI taxonomy): domain Eukaryota; kingdom Metazoa; phylum Mollusca; class Bivalvia; order Myida; family Dreissenidae; genus Dreissena; species Dreissena rostriformis. Next base: position 136,695 of record VMBQ01000911.1, on the reverse strand, counting down.
ATTAATCACAGATAAGCAAAGCCATTAAGCGTTGATAAATTCACCAGTAAAGAAATTGGGCAAGAAAGTGATAACGTCGAGGCTTTACATCACATCGGAAGGAAGTTTTAGCCCCAATTAAACCATAACATACACACACGAATGTTGCGTCAGTAATAAAATTGGGCCCCGCTCTGTGAAAAGGGGGTTTAATGCATATGCGTAAAGTGTCGTCCCAATACAGTCCACACAGACTCATCAGGGACGACACTTTCCGCTTTTATTGTATCTTTCGTGTAAAGGAAGACTCTTCTTGACGAAAATCCAGTTTAGGCGGAAAGTGTCGTCCCTGATGAGCCTGTGCAATCTGGGACGACACTTTCCACACATGCATTTAACCCCCTTTTCCCAGAGCGAGACTCATTAATGTATGATACTGTAAAGGGTGCACTTCAAATGTGAAGCAGATGGACGCATACGACTCTCTCAGTCTGTCTGAGGAACGCATACGACACTCTCAGTCTGTCCGATGAACGCATACGACTCTCTCCGTCTGTCCGATGAACGCATACGACTCTCTCAGTCTTTCCGATGAACGCATACGACTCTCTCAGTCTTTCCGATGAACCCATAAGACTCTCTCAGTCTTTCCGATGGACGCATACGACTCTCTCAGTCTTTCTGATGAACGCATACGGCTCTCTCAGTCTGTCCGATGAATGCATACGACTCTCTCAGTCTTTCCGATGAACGCATACGACTCTCTCAGTCTGTCCGATGAACGCAAACGACTCTCTCGGTCTGTCCGATTAACCCATACGACTCTCTCCGTCTGTCCGATGAACGCATACGACTCTCTCAGTCTGTCCGATGAACGCATACGACTATCTCAGTCTGTCGCTCTCAGTCTGAACGCATAGGACTCTCTCAGTCTGTCCGATGAACGCATACGACTATCTCAGTCCGTCTCTCTCAGTCTGAACGCATAGGACTCTCTCAGTCTGTCCGATGAACGCATACGAATCTCTCAGTCTGTCTCTCTCAGTCTGAACGCATAAGACTCTCTCAGTCTGTCCGATGAACGCATACGACAATCTCAGTCTTTCCGATGGACGCATACGACTCTCTCAGTCTGTCCGATGAACGCACACGACTCTCTCAGTCTGTCCGATGAACGCATACGACTCTCTCAGACTGTCCGATGAACGCATACGACTCTCTCAGTCTGTCCGATGAATGCATAAGACTCTCTCAGTCTGTCCGATGGACGCATACGACTCTCTCAGTCTTTCCGATGGACGCATACGACTCTTTCAGTCTGTCCGATGCACGCATACGACTCTCTCAGTCTGTCCGATGAACGCATACGACTCTCTCAGTCTGTTCGATGAACGCATATGACTCTATCAGTCTGTTCGATGAACGCATACGACTCTCTCAGTCTGTTCGATGAACGCATATGACTCTCTCAGTCAGTCTCTCTCAGTCTGAACGCATACGACTCTCACAGTCTGTCCGATGAACGCATACGACTCTCTCAGTCTGTCCGATGAACACATTCGACTCTCTCAGTCTGTCCAATGAACGCATACGACTCTCTCAGTCTGTGTCTCTCAGTCTGAACGCATACGACTCTCTCAGTCTGTCCGATAAACGCATACGACTGTGTCAGTCTGTCCGATATACGCATACGACTCCCTCAGTCTGTCCGATTAACGCATACGACTCTCTCAGTCTGGCCGATGAACGCATACGACTCTCTCAGTCTGTCCCATTCTCAACTTCAGTGAAAACCCGTTTAGTATCAATGGAACTTGAATGAACATAAAATGTTCCTTCGCAGATTTAACGCGAGCTGGGCATTGATATACGTTCAATTAATTACACATATCAGTTAAACTTCTTCAAGAGGAAAATGGTTGATCTACTTATTTAAAGAAAAGTTGTTTGTTTTCAGAATAATTGAAATTACAATGATGAACTTATCAAGGATTTACTTTGTACACTGACAGCGTGTCAGGACCGAAATTGTGGTCTCGTACAAACTATAAAATGTGATGTTCTTATTCTTTCTCGCGGTGACATTAAATTGTGTGTATGCGTCAGTATGAACAGAATGATAACACGGATCGATTATTAATCGGAGATTGGGTTTCATATCACTTCTAGAGCCAAGTTTAACCGGAAGTTCACCATTGAAATCGATGCGCACGACTTTAACACGTCGATGTGCATCTCGGCTCGTCTGTCTGATAATTGCCAAGGCAATTTCGATTGCTGAATATCCATTTAGTTTATAGGCCCTCAAAACGATAATTAATGTTAATCGATTTCTGGTCTGAGTTTTAGCGTGTGGTTATCAACTTCCATTCAGAGATATGATGTTTTTAAATACAATGTATAAGTTATCTGAAACACAGATATGCATTTTATTGGTATATGTGTCGTGTTCTGAGAAGACTGGGCATAATGCTTGTGCGTAAATTGTCATCCCAGACAAGCCTGTGCAGTCCGCACAGGCTAATCAGGGACGACAATTTCCGCTTTTATGGAATTTTTCGTTTTAATGAAGTCTTTTCTTAGCGAAAATCCAGTTTAGGCGGAAAGTTTCGTCCCGGATTAGCGAACTGCACAGGCTAATCTGGGACGACACTTTACGCACATGCATTATGCCAAGCTTTCTCAGAACACGACACATATCATTACTATTAAACATTCTCATTAAAGTATAACATTTGTATCGAATGGTTAATATGAAACAAACTATACGATCAGGCGTCTATGTGGAATATATGTTTTTCTTACAAAACGGCATCATAGTTCATGTAAAAGAGAATAAACGATGGACAATTTATTATTATTGAGAAAACTTAATTTGAAAATACATTTCAGAATTTTAATTTGTCTTTCAATATCCCACTTCGCGAATAACCCAGTGTTTTCACGTTTCGGTCTCACCTAGGCGACCGATGAAGCCCAGTATCGCACAACATACGATATTTAGTGAACATATTCTTACAATTTCGTTAAATAAGTAGCACCATCTCGGTTTTGTATTACGCAGAATCCGAAAGAGCGCACTAGAACCAAGCGTTTCTTCACAAAGTATACTATGTAAATCTCCTAGGCAAGCAGTCAGGTACAACTCAAACACACAGGAGGACCGATATTTTCCGGAAAAATAGTATAACTACAGAATAATTGTTGCGTTCAAACTGGTAAATGAATCCCGTCGTACCCGCTTATTAATCTGCTCGCCGGTGAACGTGGTCGGCAGCTTCAGTTGCGCCACGAACATCAGCGTCTCGCGGACGGTTAGGTGCGGCAGCAGACGATCATCCTGGCGGACGTACGCCGAGCAGCCGCGCACCATCGTGCTCGTGCGGTTCACGTTGTTCAGGTAGACGTCACCGGAAATGAGACCGATGCCCTCCGTGCGGCACGCGATCACGTCCAAAAGGGTCGTCTTACCGCTGCCTGAAAGGGACGCCTTGTCCATTTAATAGTGTGCATATTTAATACATGTACGTCTGAACATATAAATCGGTAAATATATGGATGCCGTAACATTTACATGCATATCGCGGTCTAAAACTCATTAACGGACCTATCTACAAAAACTTAATAAAAACAAACCATTCAATATTGTTCTAATGACTCAACGATTTCGAACATGATCCCAGTATAATTATATGTACATGTATTATAAAGTGTATTAAAAGGGAAAAATATAAGAATGAAGAACAACACGAAAGAAAAACTAGTTACAGAAGAGTTCTCTCAGGTGGATTATCAAAGGTTTAAAACATCGTGAACTTGTCTACAAAACGACGTCTAAGTACAATCGTCTAATAACACGAACATTATGTGAGCTATGAACAGTCAATTCTCGTCTTTCACCGCATGCCATACCAGAATTGCCCATGATGGCCAGCATCTGTCCGCTCTTGACGCTGAACGTGACGCTATTGAGCACCTGCTGCGGCTCCGTGTTGTCCGTCCACTCCCAGGGCAACTGCATCGTGGACAGCTTCTGCCACCATGACAACGACGTCGGGTTCACCGTGTACGAGAGGTTCCTGATAGTGTATGATAATGCGTGCAAAATATCGTAAGCAAAGCGAGATATCGTCGAACGAGACCAACATAGTCGAACAGCACGTACACACTCAGAAACCGCACATTGCCGTGCACTCCTTCTGCATCTTAAAGAGCCTTTAAGGAAAATAAAATCACAAATGATAGAGCATTGAAACAGTACATCATAGAGCTATGAAATCACACATGATAGAGCATTGAAACAGTACATCATTGGACCCAACAGTTCAAAGCATAAAAACCGCTCGTTACATATTAAATAACATTTAAACCGTTCATGATAAAACACCCATTGCACTCACTTGACCTTGACGTCGATGACGGGTCGCTTGGAGAACGTGGACTCCGGTATGTAGTAGATGGAGGTGGGGGACGTCGACCGCACCGCCATTATCTCATCTTGCGTTACCACTGGAGCACAAACACCCACAGAGTTACGCCTCTTGAATAGGGACAGCATTTTTGTCAGTTTTAATGCTATTCAATTTGCGACACAAAGTAACCTCTCTTGAATATTACGGGTATATAGTAGGTCAGTTTTAGTACATTTTGTTGTGTGTTGAAGTCACAGAGTTACGTCAATAATACACGCGGTAGATCTTTGCCTATTTTTTTAGTCGCTGGGTAGTTATACATCTGGTCGTTTAGAATGACGTATTTTCGCATAGAAAATGTTTCGCACAGCAAAATCTGTTATTCACAATAACGATCCTTAACACTGGAAGCCACAACACATGAGTTACGGTTCCTATATAAGATGCCTCATATTTCTACGAGTGCGAACAGGTCCACCCTACAGATGCACTCGTGAAGAGGCTGATGGAGTAAATTATCTTCAAAATACACACTACGAGTGCGAAATTTAATTTTTAAGTAGCAACACGAATACATATAAAATATGCGCCGATTCTTTAAAATATTGAGATCAGTTCACGACACATCCACGCATTTTCCAACATTTAACTCAAAATTAATGCATGTATATTCTCCACAATGACTTCGTGCCACTAAGACGATGCTTTAAAATATCAAGTTCACATAGTACGGAAACATATTTGAAAACGCGTCTTTAACAGTAGTTTTGACTTAGCAAGATACCGCTAGGGATGTTATTTAACCAGCTATATGTTTTTAAATTCCACTTTAAAATTAGGTCAAATGACCATAGCTTAAACGCACAGATCGGATATCGGTTTACGCAACCACAATATAGTTCATTACAATGGGTAAGTAATACTATAGTATAACCTTAAGGCTTAACCTACATACACACACACACGGGTTACTGTTACATGCGAATAAACGCATATTTTGTTCACAACGCTGCAGTTGATATAATATTACAAAATCCGGTATATTCAAGATTAATCGAGGTCAGTTAAGAACAATAAGATTCTGATTATCTTTATGATCAACACACCGAAAGGTTCCACAGACCTAAAACACGCATTTTAACCGAAAAAGCACAAAACATATTAAGCACAGTTTTTAAAAAGTATAGATAGTTTATATTGATTATACCTAAATAAGTTTACCAACAAAAATAAATGTACGTTCTTATCTCTGATGTTAGGGACAAATTCTACCCGACAGGAAAGCCGTCCCCATTATCTGACGTACAATTTGAACATTAGTCCAGATTAAAATATTGGCAGGAATTGAGCCTCAAATAAAGGTTCGGGGCGCATTCGAGTGTTCAATTTTCATTTCAATGACGGAGGAAACATTCCTGCGTTCACCTGGAAGCCATGTTTGGCACGCTGTCGAACTTGGAATAGGTGGAATAGGTGCAGTACAAACTAAGGTAAATAATGTATGTCATGAATGTATGAACTTATTACCATGGTTTGGAAAGAAAAATGCAAATAAAGTGAATAGCATGATAGGGTACTGGAAACTAAGATATTCTTCGATAAATATGGTATAAATTTCATCTAATTCGCCATTGATAAAATGTTTGAGTTTTAAATAATGGTATGTCACGTTTCCGAATACTGCGTGTCTCGCATTACGGTTTTCAGAAAAAGAGCGTTATAAATGAGACTGCTCACGAAAGGCAGCATGCAATATGTCATAAATAATTGTAAAATTGTAAATCATTATAAATTTTGTAAAATCCTTACCTGTTTTCTATACAATTAGAAGACTCTTTTAAATTCGCTAAGCAGTAGCTTTCTGAGACAATCGTCTACGACAACGATTGTCAAGAAAACAAATTATTAAAATTAATAAACAAATCAATAATACTCATATCTAAATTATCAACAAGACATCATTCCCGAGCGTTCATATAAGAACAACATGGCGGCAAGAAGCTGTTATCAGCAGGGCCGCAATTCATATTTCTAACCCCGTCCGCTTGACGAGACATATCGGGAATGTTTGAGTTCAACCCGCAACTTTTTTAGGTATGAGTAAACATTGCAAATATCCTAACATCAGAAAGAGTACGTGTTATCACCATTATAGCAGTGGACGGTCATTTTGGATGATTTATGTCATTGTAAATGACCAATAAATTGTACATTGTTTACAGAACTGTAGTCTATGCTACATAATAGAGGTACATACATACTAACATTTTCCTAGAGCAGCATGCTTGGTTATTGTTCATTATATTTGTTTATTTTAGCATTGGCTGGAATTCTTACTGGTAAGGTTGACCATTGAACAAATACATGTAAACCAAAACAATATCTGTTTAAACGGACGTCGCCGCTGTTCATGCAGCAAAGACTTGCCTGTGACCTTGACATCTTTCTTTCCTTACGAGTAATTAGAAAAACTATATTACTATTCATCGGAATATACGGATGCAGAGGCATATCTGAAGCTACCCTGTTCGGATATGTACTAAAGCTCAACTTCGCACGACGCGGGTTATTGTAAATAAACTAATCACAATAGTCCGTATAAATCGTCGTTAAATATCATTTGTAGAGACTGGTCTATCATCGAAATGGGAAAATAAAAATAACTGATAAAATAACTGATAAAAAGCATGACTAGTAAAAACTATATATAAATCGATCATCATTATCATCTCAATATTTTGAAAGGACGACAGTAACAGGTCCGTCGTCCACATACCGCGACATCGTGGGCACCGTGAACACGATAATGTTTCGTGCGGTGATCATGTCAGAGCTTTCACCGAAGTGTTATCTTGTTGCCACAAATAATTGTTATCAACATGAACACTGATGCAATCGTGCAAGTACTGCATGTTACCCAGATTGCGATATTTATTAATATTTATTCCCTGCCTATAATACTCGAAAGAGCGATTGGCAGTAAACATAAATAGATTTAAGACACTTTGTAAAACGATTATTTTTGGCCGATTTCGCGGTAAGGTAAACGTTAACTATTCTTATCATAAGTAATGTTTACAAAGCGAGACAGCATACTTGAAGTGTTAAATATTGACCGAATTCATACCCTTACAATTACATAAAATAATTTGGAGTTTCACAAAAAAATTCATAGCTTCTGATAATCCGGAAATCCCTTCTTCAGAGGATTAACTTGCCAAGAATCATCCAAGACTAATAAAGTTCATAACAACTTTACCAAATCAGCACAACGGCACGCACTTCCAAACATCTCTCGACAAGGGATTAGTTATATAAGGAATAACCTTGCATTTGAAGGTAAATACGTGGCTCGAAAAGCGATCGTTTACGTATATTTTGCAATAGAAGCCCGTATTTCAACACGACTGATATACGTACTATAAGTCTCTGTTTCATGACGTCCCAAAAAATAAATAAAGAACATTGCCCATCTTGATTTTACTTCAAAGTATACGTTGTTAATCCCTGTGTTTATGCGTGTATCATTATTATATACGCCCAGCCTCGTGTGTCTATATAACAAGGATGGGGGCATTACTTTGAAAGAAGCAGTCGGTATCGTGAGAGAGAAACTCTCCCGTAACGTCTACAATATAAACCATGTTTTTACATGTGAATATCTGAAAACCCCTTGCCGTTGCCCCCCCCCCCCAAAAAAAAACAGACTCTTCAGTTAATTGATTTCTTGGACCAGAGGTGTATTGAATATGTACCAGCCTTCCCAAAAATATATTTATTAGTTCATCTTGTTGTGTTTTTTTCGTTTTTTTTTGTGGAATCTTCTTACCAAAAAAGCCAAAGTAACAAAACACAAGCTCCTGTGCGGACATGGTTCGAAAAATGCTTAAGGACATTAGTCTGGAAAAGTTGATATCGACGATTTGAACGACAAAGTTCAATGCTTTTATATGTTTTCTTCTTATCAGGAACGAAAACATTGGTCGTTATATAACAATATGTAGATTAAAAATCATTCTGATGATCCACCATGTTATCCTTATTGACAAACGTTGCACATCTTCGTCAATAAAATACTTAAGGAAAATCGCATGCGGATAAGCACGTTATCCCCGTTGACACATTGTACGACGTAACGCTATCTCGGGTCACAAGTCGCTCAGATAAGCGGACATGGAGGGTATAATATACATACATGTATAAACAATTACGAGTATGTGGGAAAACAATCAATAAAGCGTAGTAATGATCTCAGACTAAACAATAACATTTCAGGAAAAGCAGTGATACTTGGGACTTATTTAACGGTCATACGGACAGAGTATCAAAGGTGAGAGTTTGCTCGTATGTTATGTTTAAGGCCTTAATATGAAAATTATATAAGGAAATTTACTTTCCATAAAAATCTGTGTGTAAAATGACGGATAGATAAAACCGTATACCCATAATAACATAGACATATACAATTATATACTATATTTCATTGTTAAATAAAGATAGGTTATTCTTGCGAAGGGTATACCATCGGAAGCATTTTTTTTAAATAATTTGCAAAATGACTTATATACATACTGATAGTGCGCGTCGCTTCGACTGCTTTTTTGTAGATTAATTTTATAATTTGCGTATGTGTTGTGTTTTTTTGGTATTAAGTGATTCAAATGGTGTTACCAAATACGAAACAATAAGGCCCTGACGGCCTAATACACTTACCCGGTACCTGATTTTAGCGATTTCAAAAGGCTTTTTACTTTTTACTAAAGTGAAGTTTAACTATACATGCGTATCACCTTGGGTGAGTTCAAACGACTTTTGACTAAAGTGAGGTCCAATAATATCAGACTTTAGTGAGTTCAAAAGGCTTTTGACTTAAGTAAGGTGTAATAAAACACGCATTGACTTTAGTAAGGTCAGGTCCAATAAAACAGTGACCTGGCTTAAACGCATTCAAACGATCCTTGATTGTGTTAGGTCAAACGGTGTCGAACTAAAGTGAGTTTAAACTTTACATGCGTTTCATGTGATCAAACGCTATGTGACTTTAGTTAGACAACGGTGCATGTATGGAGAAAGATCAAATGTATGAAGACTTAAACGTAAGCTCAATCGGTACATACAAAATTTTAGTGAGGCCCGCGATACCGGACTTCAGCGATGTCAACTTGTATTGATCTAGTGTCGGTAAGGTCGAATGGTACTTGACATACATGGGGTAAAAAGGTACTGGATTCAATGAGGTCCGCGAGGTTCTTAGAATACTAAGCTCATGTTACCTCCAGTTTTCACCAGCGCTGCCTTGGCCTCAGCCTTGTAGGTCGTGTACAGGACCCCCTTGGCGGTGTTGGAGCGCTCAAGCCCGAGAAGCTCGTGCTTATATTCTTCATCCTCGTCCGCCACGCAGTACAGGTTTGAAGGACACGATGCCATTTCCTCAAAATCTGGAATTCAGAATCTCCCACGTTGCCAAAATATCAAAGTGCTCATGAGGTTGAATTGAAAGTCAGAATGGCCTACCGACATTCTGTAAACGTATTGGATGGGTCTTGTGGGCTCTTAAACCAAAAGGCACTTCTGTTTCCATTGACATTTAATAAGTAACTGATTACCTGGTAGCCGAAAAACAAAGGTCCCGCCCTGGTTAATATAATACTAGCATCAAGCATAACTAATTGATATTTAACCCATTTATGCCTAGCGTCTAGAAAAAAGGCCTTGGCAAACAGCGTAGACCCAGATGAGACGCCGCATGATGCGGCGTCTCATCAAGGTCTGCGCTGTTTGCGTAAAGAAATTTCTGTACGAAATATTCTAAATATAGAAATAAATATACTAGACATCCCTAATTTTGGAAATAAATTGATCCAATTTGGAAGGATGGGAGAGTCCACTAGGCATAAATGGGTTAATTTAAAACTAGCATCAAGCATAACCAGTTATTATATAAATATAGATATACAGCATCATGTGTTTCAATAGTTTGCTGATGACACCTTCTCGATGAATGCGGTGCTTTTTGTTTGGTTTCCAAGAGAAGATATTACGTTTGTGTTCGATTGTTTATCATCCTTGTTTCATGCATCTCATTTCTTAACATTGTTAGCAGAAGTTTCCACAAATTACAAATGTTTATAAAATCAGCCTGGTGTTTAGTCTCCCATGGCAATGTGGGGTAAGCGCGACATGTTTGTCGGTAACCCTGGGTTTACACAAGAAAACAACTGGTACAGCTTTGAGACTCAATAAATGGTCATGTACTCTATACTTAAAAACCTGCAAACATAAGCACACTTGTATACATAGCAGTGTCAAGCAGCTGAAAGTTTTTTTTTACACATCAGTTATTCATTATACATATATTATTCCAAATATAAACTATAACTTATTGATAAAATCAAGACGATGTATCATTCTAACAATGACATACCTGTAAAGTTATCGCAATCCAAAATATTAGTGAACATCCAAATAAAAACAGATGACTCAGTTTTAAATCCGGCATTGAATTAAAGATTGCAAAATTCAAATTATTATACGTTGAACAGTGAAATTGCGATTTAAATTTGTACACATATGTTATTTTGTTTCATGGTAAATCTGTTTTAGTACGCCAGGGCTGTGCTTTATAAACAAAAGGCTCCATTTTAAATAAAGTGACTTTGGACAGTTCAGTTATATGTATAGACTATAGTTAAATTTGAATTAAAAATTGCATCAACATCTTCTTACCTAAATTAAATTATAGATTTCATAATAAAAAACTATCCTGATGTGCTAACATAGTAATTTAACATATTTCAGATTTTGCTTTTCATGCTTCGATTACCAGCCGATTGTGATACGAATACTTCAATCATACTTCACGGGGATGAAAGAAAAATAGTGCAAAAGCTAATCATGTTTACGGTTAGAAACATAACTGATAATTTAATAAATTTAAACTGCGTTACCGATCTCGTTAATATCAAAGCAGTCTTCACTAAATATGTTACAGTGTCCTTCGTCTAAAGATAATTTGCCAGTTTACAGATGTAAAATAACTTCTATCGAGAATTTTGAAACATGGAAAACACTCATTACATCGAGTGCTTCTTTGACATTCTAATTAATATGACAAACAAGACGCATCGAGAATTTCGATTATTTGATAGATGTACTTCCGTTGGGAAATATTAAACACGCCATGAGATAAATAAATAGACAATGCTTCTCTTTTGCATCTACAGAGACACTTGTCTCATTCTGATACCGAGTGTGGACAAAGTTGTGCATCTGCCTTTCATAGAACGATATCCATTGGGAAATTAGTTTAATATATAAAAAAAATTAATATATACTCAATGCACATACAGCGTAATCAACAAAACTAATTTAAAATGCATAATACATTTCAGCTATTTAAAATGTAGTGTCAATCTGCTAGCGTTCTCGAAAATGAAGCGTAGAAAAGCTAACAATCACCCAATCATACGACGCCTCGCCTGAATACCTGACAATTCACTCGTGAAAGAGAAACACTCGCTCTATGGAGATGTGTGAACAAGCTACGACAACGTTAACTTACCAAGGCTGATTGGACATCCTTGATTAATCATGGTATACCAAACAGTCTGGAATTCAACAGACACCTCCAAACACGCATGTATCGATGTTAAGAAAAGTCGTCTGATTTGGAAACCAACAGAATGAGACTGTACTCGTTTCGAAAAGATGTCGTCTGTGTTTTCTGATGCCAGACGGCGACTGTACCAGACTGTATTGATTTTATGCTTTCAATACAGTCTCGTTCCATTCACAAAACAACGCGCTCAAGAAAATTTAGAGAAAGCACGTCACACCACAACCACTGGTCACAAACACCAACCAAACGCCGAGTAACAAACGAGGAGCAATCACAATATTTCACAAATACCCTTCTTGTCATCGTCTTGCGTATCCACTGAGGTCTCCATTTTTTTTTCGTAGCACTGATTTGCTGGTAAAGACTTTTTTTTACAGATTCCTAGCTAATGACTAGATATCACATATGGTTGACAGCATAAGCGGATATGTCTCGAGATGGTAAATAGCAAAATTAATTCCGTAAAGGATAGATTTTCACGTTGTTTCCATGGAAATCAAGTATGTATGATTACGGTATCTGAGAACCTGATGAAAACTATCGCTCTGCCATTGGTACTGTGAGGTTATCGACCAAACCAGCCATGATAATCGATAAACAGGAATGGCTGCAACCTCAGTTACATGTTAAATGACAACAGAGACGTGCATTGTATTGGTTTTAATGGATTACTAACAGTGTGCTGCGCCATTGACTGTGACAAGTGTATTTAAGAGTGCCGTAATAAGCCATACGCAAGTTCCCTCTCAGTATGCCATTGTGCGCGTAAGTGCCTTATTCTCTTGGATATTCATTTCACTAGACTTTGATGATAGACGTAAAGGTTTTCGTCGAAAATATAGGTCAGTATTTTTTCCTTTGAATGTATCGTCTGCGATAGTATGAACGACGGGCTACCTTTGTGAGAGGCGAGTCTACTAATCTAACAATAGTTATTTATTTAAAACGTCATATGTTATTGTTAAATGTGTATGTGAAGCGCCGAACTGACAACGGATATACCCGTCTATACACACTACATGCTTACGTCGCAATTAATCCCTAGCTCCTATTATGCTGATTAGATTAGATGTCAACCCATTTACGCCTAGTGGACTCTCACATCCTTATAAATTGGATCAATTTATTTAAAAAAAATAGGGATGTCTAGTATATTTATTTCTATATTTAGAATATTTATAACAGAAATACCTTTAAGCAAACAGCGCAGACCCCGATGAAACGCCGCATCATGCGCCGTCTCATCTGGGTCTACGCTGTTTGCCAAGGCCTTTTTTTCTAGACGCTAGGCATAAATGGGTAAAATATAGCGGGTGTTCCAACCAACAACATGTAAGGCCCCATGGTCTGCCCTGAAAGGAGACCAGTTCTGTATATCCCGTAGACAAACTTACACATCTTTGGAGGAATGGGCGATAACTTTCTAACAGAGTATTCCAGTACATAATAGGATTTTAAAAACCACGCGACATCAACCTTTACCAACAATCATATCTTCCCTTTTCTCAACCCACTCACCTCTGGCAAGTGTTTTCGCCTCATTGGTGTCCCTCCTCGCCGCTGTCCCATAGGGAAGATAATTTCATCCCAAAAAATACAAAACGATACTCGGCTATATGAATTATATTTACCACACTCTCACCGCCTCACCTTTGCCATGCTGTTTCCGCCGCAGTGGCGTCCTCTCAGATTCGGGCGGGCCCTCCTCCTCACTGCTGTCATGCAGGGGAGACAACTCCATCCTCCGCACCCACACCTCACCGCCCTCCGCCACGCTTCTGGTCGAGGAGAAAATATCGTTTCAACATTAACTATAACTACTTATTTATATCTTCGTATCATGTTGATTTATAGATCTTTGAATATGTATGCATGTGCGTAAAGTGTCGTTCCAGATGAGCCTGTGCAATCCGCACAGGCTAATCAGGGACGACACTTTCTGCCTTAACTGTATTTTCGCTAAGAAGAGACTTCCTTTAGAGGATATATAACATTTAAGCGGAAAATGTTGTCCCTGATTAGCCTGTGCGGATTGCACAGGCTCATCTCGGACGACACTTTACGCACATATATTTAGCCTGGTTTTCCAGGGCGAGGCTCAAATGTATCATTGAGCGACACCCTATATAACTAAATGTAGTTAAATTACTGTAATCAATATAAAACGCATGCACTGAAAATGCAATGTTTATGTTCATATAAAATGCCCCTTAGCATTTTTTTTTTTCGGTAAGATAATTTTAATATCATACCTGGAAAGGAAGACAATTTGCAATATTAACACTTATTGAGTGGTCACCCCTTTATGTACTGTTGTAACGCGATAGTGCACCGAAATTATTCTCCAATACGAGTGAATAAGAATTTCAAGAGATACCACTTCAAACAATTGTTGGTTAACCGATAAACGTTTGTACGAATTCGTGAACAAGTATGTGTGTCACTTAGGCTGGAGATTAAACATTTGTTTTACACTCCTAAAAATACCGTTGGTAAATATTAAATAAAGGAACGGACAGTTAATTTTCTCTTGATCATTTAGATCTCGTTGCTATCCATAGGCTAATCGTCTTTACATTAGTATTAGAAATAACAGTGACGCACCTGTGTATGGCGAGACTGTCTGAGTTTCAGCGCAAGTTATATTGTATATCCACACACAAAGTTTATCAGTCAGTGTGTTCTTAAACGGCATAATTGAACAACTCTTGTCAAACTGAATTATATGTTTGAATGACACCGTATTGATGCTGCTTCTCAAAACCAAATCAACGTTAAAATTATCCGACGTGTCATGGGAAAACCAGGCTTCACGCACGTGCGTAATGTGTCGTCGAACAGCAGGTGCAATCCTCACCGGCTTATCCCGTGCGACACTTACTGCACCGACAGCGGCCTAATGTTACATAGAAAATATCATACTAGCGGGGATCTTGTCATGACCTTTCCTCGGAGCGTTTAAGCACATCGGAATCCCTTCTTTCGTACAGCTTGTCCTGCACTCAAAGGTTCCGGCCATACATGTTTCATCAGTGGTTTGTGATTCCTGCATTCCTAGAGGATGTGTTCAGCCGTTTGGCCAACTTCTCCACGGGGATACTTTTATAGAGCGCACGAGATGGAATCTCTTGTGTATGTGGTGTTTAGTCTTTTGGGCCCTGTTCGCAGTTAGAAGATGATCACATGTTCTAGTCTGGACATGTGATTGTAGCTGTCTTGGCTGTTTGGTACTGAACAGGAACTTGATGATAATGTTCATTTTTTCCCATACTGATTCGTATCCCCTCTTGTTCTTCTTCCACTCACATGTTTGCCATTCTATCTGCCGTATCATTTTCATGTATTCCGCCGTGAGAGGGGATTCATTGGAGTTTACGAAGCAATTGATATTGTGTAGTGCTGCTGTGGGGGAGGCATTTTGTTTAGCCGTTGCTGCTTCCGGGACGGACAAAGCATCTTTTAAGTAGACAATCTTATTTGGTCTACTTTGCTACTGATGGTGTTCGCAACATGTATCACGGCTTCGTACCCATCTCTGCAGTTTGTATATTGGTTGCCTGTCGGTATTGTCTCCGCTGACGCGTCTTTTGTCATGAGCGGCGGCTTGGTACGGATGGTGATGTTCACTGTGTTTTTTTTTCATTGTTGAGATGGGGTAGCTGGCAACTAATCCTAAGTCTTCTTAGACAAGGCTAGATCTTTGCAGTCTTAGACAAGGCTAGATCTTTGCAGTCTTTTTCTACTCCGAGGCTGTTAACTTTTCTGTGCTTCATGTGAACCGCTTTCGTGATCTGCCTCAAGACTTTGCATTCGCTTCTTTTATTGACGTGAATCTGACGGCGCCAGTGATAATGCGCGAAGCATGTCCAGGGTCTGCTGGTGGGACTGGGCAGCTGTCATCCAGGAGTCAGAGCCGTCATCCAACTCCAAGTGTCATGTGTGGCTGTGTTGATTAACACCGCGGTTTAATAAAATCCGCATTGCAGCCTGTAACATACATCTCCACGAATAGTGGTTTCTGTCAGTATTACCTTACCCTCGGCCTTTGCTCATGGTAAATGGACCCCCCATGTTAGCCCAGGTATCGAGTGTTTTCCAGGGATCAATAATCAGGCGCTCGATGGAATATCGCACCTCTTGATCGCATGGGGTTCCTGTCGTGGGAAATATTTTTTTCGGGCATGCAATTCTTATCTCTTCGTAAGACCCTATATCTAGAAGCCTTCCCCCTAACCGCAGTGGAATCTCACAATAAGCGGTCACCATACGTCTTAATTTCCTAACATTAACTGTGTGTGCTTGTTGAAGAAATCATCATAGAACACCAAAGTGAAACACAAAGAAGCCATTACCAACAACTGTGGGTCTTTTCCCTTCTTTTCCAAACACAATATGGGGAAATCTACATTAACGATGGAATATCTTCTTGTTTAACCGATACTTATTATAGTCGTCATATCCTGTTTACACAAATGAACGTACAATAAGTCGATGCGGACTTTGTCACGTGAGTCGATATCCAGCAGACCTCTGTCCGACCTGTCGCTGCTGGCAAAGCCGCCTTCACCGTCCCCTACGTCTCTCACGCCACTTCCGGTCGCGCTTGCGCAATAATGGTTGTCGGGCGGTGTGGTGTTCGGACTCAGCAGACACTTGGTCTCACTTTCGCTATTCCTGCAAAAACATGCCGTAGTGCTATGTTGCAATTAATGTCAACACAACTTCGCTGTTCACTACGTAAGTGCGTTAGGCACTAAAGCTCGATTGGTCAGTGTCGGCTCAAGAACTACGTAAAAGTAGCCCTTGTACTCTTAAGTATACTGCNATTTTTAGCCATATAAGCAATCCTCGTAGTTTCCCAAAATATCGTTTCGCGTCGATACGACGCTTTATCTGTTGGACGGCCCCTTTAAGCGTATTTTCGTTCCCGGGGTACATTGTATTATACTTAAGAGTACCCGTGGTAAATGTAAGTAGTACCTGAGCCGACAACGACCGTAACATGTGAAAAACTGAAATGCATTACCACGGGCTGGCATAATAACGTTGCCCATACTAAATTAACTCAGAATTTTTTAAAGTCCAGAAAATTAATGAGAGCCAGGTTCAGGTTAAATTTATTGTATGATAACACCGTGTTGAGGTCATGTTTCTTTATGCCTAACGAAAATAAGCGAAAAAACCCAGTCCTTAATAATAACTCTGCCTGTACTTAAAGCGAGTAAACAATGAAAACGAATAAGGTTTTGAAGATAGCTTTTTTATTATACTGGCTTCATGTACAATCAAAAATACCCGAATGTGAACTTGTGAAGCAGGTAAACACCCGTGTGTACGGTAGTCTGTTTGTGTAATACATTTTAGAGTTACGAAAACATGCCATCGTGCATGTTTTAAACGCTAATTTACGATACGTTGTTGCTATTGTAAATAATTAAATACCAAATACAACATCAAAACCGTTAACATGGAGCTTTTGTACATATATAAAGTGCGAAAACATGTATTTAATAGAATCTATTTTGTGCGTATTCGCAGTTTTTTCCATATCATTCAACACCGCGATGTTGAGATACATATGCAGTCTTTTCCAAAAGATTTGCAATAATAACTGCGTTACTTTAAAGGCTAGTTTTATTTTACAAACGGTTGACTATTCGAATCATACAGTGAGGAGGCAATGAGGAGGTAATGTCATGCAGTGAGGAGGATATTAGTAAATGAGGATATTGTGAGGAAATGAGTAAATGACGAGGCATCGAGGAGGTAATGTCATGCAGTGAGGGGGATATAAGAAAATGAGGATATTGTGAGGAAATGAGTAAATGACGAGGCATCAAGGAGGTAATGTCATGCAGTTAGGAGGATATTAGTAAATGAGGATATTGTGAGGAAATGAGTAAATGAGGAGGCATCGAGGAGGTAATGTCATGAAGTGAGGAGGATATTAGTAAATGAGGATATTGTGAGTAAATGAGGAGGCATCGAGGGGGTTATGTTGGGCAGTGAGGAGGATATTAGTAAATGAGGATATTGTGAGTAAATGACGAGGCATCGAGAAGGTAATGTTAGGCAGTGAGGAGGATATTAGTAAATGAGGATATTGTGAGTAAATGAGGAGGCATCGAGGAGGTAATGTTAGATAGTGAGGCGGAAATAAGTCGATGAGGAGGGAATGAGGAGCAATTTAGTTGGTAATGTCAGGCAGTGGGGAGGAAATATACACATACATGTAGACACATACGCATTGTTTATAATATACACATTACAAATCATGTGGTTGTCTTCTAATATAAGTTTATTTATAATATGATTACGTCAATACTCCAGTTCATTAATCACTGTTCATGCTAGAAACTTCCTGTATTTGGGGCGAAATGGGAGGATGACAATCATCGTGGGGGGGGGGGGGNGGGGGGGGGGGGTAAAAATCTCCTAAAAAAGGCGAGTCATCGGGAGGGGCGAAACATCGACACCCGAGTATGACCCTTGTCCCCAAATATAAATAAATACAATAAATTAATAGAAAATACACTCCTTTTATCAATTTCAACTATAAACTGAACTGAACTGTATATATTTATTTCAACTATAAACGGAACTGACCTGTATACATGTATATCCATTTCAACTATAAACTGAACTAACCTGTATATATCCATTTCAACTATAATCTGAACTAACCTGTATATATCCATTTCAACTATAAACTGAACTAACCTGTATATATCCATTTCAACTATAATCTGAACTAACCTGTATATATCCATTTCAACTATAAACTGAACTGATCTGTATATATCCATTTCAACTATAAACTGAACTGACCCGTATATATCCATTTCAACTATAAACTGAACTAACCTGTATATATCCATTTCAACTATAAACTGAACTGACCTGTATATATCCATTAG
>VMBQ01000911.1:65088-107986 GCA_007657795.1 Dreissena rostriformis | reverse complement strand
TTAAAAGGACTGTAAACCACGAATGACGAAAAAGAAAAGTTCTAATATACCGTATTTTTTACAATTATTAGTTTATATTGATTAAAATATCACGACTGGTATATTACATTACTTGAAAAAAGTTCATATTTTCAGTATATTCGGTAATAAAATTTCGCGATGTGAAATCGAAAGTACATCGCGAAAATAGGTGACATAACGATATACACACTATAAATAACGCAAGTAGATTGATCATTTTATATATAAAATATATACAATTCACTACGCATGCACAATTTGCATTCTGGGTTTACCACGTGACGATGATGATCAATCTACTTGCGTTATTTATAGTTAACTGGTAGTTACCTGGTAGACATACCCAGTAAAAATAAATACATGTGTAAATAAAAAAATAAAGGTAAAGTAAACAAAAAAAATAAAATCAAGTAATGTTATATACCAGTCGTGATATTTTAATCAATATAAACTAATAATTGTAAAAAAATACGGTATTTTAGAACTTTTCTTTTTACGTCATTCGTGGTTTACAGTCCCTTAAAATCGGAAATTGATTTTACATGTGGTGTAACTACCATGGCACGTCGTAAACTAGAACAACTCATTTGGCCTGTGCACAGGTTAGTTATGGACGACACTTTCCGCCTAGACTGGATTTTCGTTTAAAAGAGACTTTCTATAAGCGAAAAATTCCTTAAAAGTTGATGATACTTTACGCACACGCATTACGCCCGGTTTTCCCAGAGCGCGGCTTATTTATATTTGGTTCTAACATGATACTCGCTGAATCTCATGCATTAAAGGACGACATTAAGGATTGCAAAACTACTCATCAACAATACAAACAAACGTCCAGAACTTGGGGACATGATAGTTCCCATTTTAGGTGCAACAATATTTATGAAACCATGGTAGAATCGATATAATTTTCGCACTATCTTTATTTATCGGTCAATAGAAAACTCTTTGACGGCCTGGCTATTTAACAATTCGACCTTACGCCCTCGTGGTTTTATTCCTACGCGTCAGAACTACTTATCTTTGTTTAATACCCAAATAAACAACCGTACATCGAAAATTATTGTTAAATAGAAAAGTTCCTCGCCCTTCACCAAGGGTGATAAGCTGGTCGCACTATGGGTAAACCGGGCCTAATGAACGAACACAAGTGACGCCAGGGATCAGACCGTGCAATCCCCACATGCAGAGCCAGGACGGCACTTCGAATACTAGTATTCAATGAATAAATGCTTATCATAGACTTCCTTCAATTAAAACATGTCATACCATCAGCAACTGAAATCACGACCAAGCCTGTGCAGTCTGCACCGAAGCCTTGACGAAGTCCGTGCCAATTCCTGATTAAAACCCTTTACTCATTACATGTATAACCTTTTACCTCTAGGGTCGGGTAAAACCTCTCTGCTGGACTGCATCGCCCAGCGAGCCGACGGGACGGTGTCGGGCAAGGTCTACTACAACAACATGGAGTGTACACCGGACATCGCCCAGAACTACATGAGCTACGTGATGCAGGTAAGCGGCGGGGACAGTGGTATTGATTGTTGAATATATCTTGGCTAATATGAGTTGCGTTCTGAGAAAAATGGATAAATTGCATGTGCGTAAAGTGTCATCCCAGATTAGCCTGTGCAGTCCGCACAGGCTAATCAGGGACGACACTTTCCGCTCTTATGACATTTTTCGTTTAAATGAAGTCCCGAACTGCACATGCTAATCTGGGACGACACTTTACGCACATGCAGTATGCTCAGTTTTCTCAGAACAAGACACATATATGCATGCGTATGCATCATATAGAAAGAGAGAGAATCGGAGTAGACAAAATAAAACATTTCAAACTTTTAATTTTATTTTTCTTGCAAAATTGATGTGTGGTTTAACACATCATTCAATATCATTCAAGGTAAATAAATATACTATATTCAGTGTTACTCATAGTCAAACACAGGTTCTATGGTATATTGTCAGCCTATAAAACGTATTGGTATCGTATTTTCTTCTTCATAAACAAGATCCATTAGTGCAGGGCAGTTGTGTCCATTGAATATAGAACAATGATGAGCTGACATATATTATACCACATTTATATTATACCACATTTATATAGCGCCCTTTTCGCTCGAGTTGTGCGTTCAAAGGCGCTGTACATTTTTTTCCATAACATATGTTGCTGAGCCTAGATTTTATTTCAAAATGATGGCATCTGCATGATGAATATAAGGTTTTCTGGGCAGTGTTAAAAAAAATATATTATTAAAATAAAAGAATTGAGATCTCCCTCCGCGTTAGAATCGAACCCGGCGCATCCTGGTCGCAAGGCGGGCATCATATGACTCGCGTTCAGGGAAAACCGGACTCAATGCATGTGCGTAAAGTGTCGTCCCAGATAATCCTGTGCAGTCCGCACAGGCAAATCAGGGACGACACTTTCCGCTTTTATGGTATTTTTTGTTTAAAGGAAGTTTCTCCTAAACAAAAATCCAGTTTAGGCGGAAAGTGTCGTCCCTGATTAGCCTGTGCGGACTGCACAGGCTGATCTGAGATGACATTTTACGCATATGCACGAAGCCCAGTTTTCCCAAAACAATGCTCTTATCATTACACTAGATGATGTCTTAAACCGTTTGGTTACAGGCAGATCGTCTTCTGTCCAATCTGACGGTGCGCGAGACACTCCGGTACAGCGCGCAGCTTCGTCTCCCAGGCAACGCATCCAACTTCGACATCGAGGAGAAGGTACGCGAGTCTCTTGGTTTCCCATGGTTAACTATGGGAAAATAAATATATTTTTAAAAATTTACGTGTTTTGAGATCTCGCTTGCATATTTGTTTGTTTTCAAAAACACTTTTGTTGTAGTTTAGAAAACAGTATTTTGGTTCCAAATGTTAAACCTTTCCCATGTTAAGCTTGCAAGTATTTATTTAACGCAATAAAAACGTGTCACTATGGAAAACGTGTGACACAAAACGCATCGTTTATTTATTTCCCGATGCACAACGATTTCCTTGCGTTACCAAGTATTGATTACATTAAAACCGGTTGTTCACTGTATGGATTACAATTTCACAATTTAATTGTCGCAGATTCGGATGTATGCAAACAAGCGAAAAAAAAAGTTTTAAAATCATTACTGTTATTTAGGTTTATTTGTATGCTGTCTGTACTTAAGGAATAATTGTTTCCCAACTTCCCTGCACAATTAGTTTCGTCCTTTTGCGTCATTTCCGCATTCGACCATGTACGGTGACGCACTGCCGCGCCTCAAATAGCACTTCTGCCTAATACAATATAACTGTGTTCACGTTAATGACCTTAGCAGATGACATATACTGTTGTTTCGCGGGAAAAAGGAGTCTTCTTGTAATGTTAATCTTCCTTTACGCGACTTCGATATATGTGTTAGGAGATGTGTAATTTTTGACAGCCAACCATATCTATGGTGTCTGCTCAACCGTTAATTATTCTTCACTGCGTGTACATGTAAATTTAAAGCCAATCCTAGTTTACATAATAATATATAATATGATAATAATACAAATAATATAGTGCACTTTAAATGATTTGTTTTTCAGGAAGGCGTGGATAAATAAGATTATGCGGTACTTAAGCTACATATACGTATATGTAGCTATTTAAATAAAGACCAAACTTAAAAAGAATATATCATCGTCGTAGAATTTTTTTAAAGATTATTTTACAAAATGGCAAAATGTGAGATAGTAAACAATACAGATAATATATATATGAGCCTCGCTCTGTGAAAATGGGGTTTAACGCATATGCGTAAATTGTCGTCCCAGATTAGCCTGTGCTTTCTTCAAACGCAAAATACATACAAGCGCAAAGTGTCGTCCCTGATTAGCCTGTGAGGACACTTTACGCACATACACATGCATTAAATCCCCTTTCACAGAGCGCGAATCATGCATAAGTGATTTTCAGTTGATGCGTATCCTCTTAAGCTTCTCGGTACATTTCGGTGCGGCTGCACACTGATACCGGTACATTTGGGTGCGGCTGTACACTGATACCGGTACATTTGGGTGCGGCTGTACACTGATACCGGTACATTTGGGTGCGGCTGTACACTGAAACCGGTACATTTGGGTGGGGATGTACACTGATACCGGTACATTTGATGCGGCTGTACACTGATACCGGTACATTTGGGTGCGGCTGTACACTGATACGATTATCGCAATCAACGCTTGGTCTTTATTTTGTTTGCCTTGCAATTGTATCTTACCGGTACTTCGTGTATGTTATTTATGATTTAACCAGTCTTCATCAAAAATTTAACTCAAACATTTGATATTTAGTAGTTCATATATATATTAGTATAGCGTGTATTAATTCACTGTAGCGAAGTGTATGGCATACTGTCTAACAATTAAATATATCAGAAATATTTTATAAAATTATACAGATTTGCATTTAATCAGCATGGTGATGGCATGCTTTAAAGTGTATATTTGTATTTTTCATTTTCAATTCGATCTTAATAGCTGCGCAAGAAACAATGTAAAATGTGTCCACATTAAAATTATTTTGTGAACTGCCAATGTGCTAAAGATTTTGTTGGCTTTTGGGTAAGTGATTAGGCGTTTAGGAAATGGCACACATTAAAATAAATCCCATTAAAGTATGGTATATGTATTATGTAATAGTCCATACGTGGTATGCTCTGTAACTGTATGAGGTACACACAACTACCGGTATATACGATGTAGTCAATGAGCTTTTTATCTTAGCTTTTAGTCACAGTAAGTAAACCTCGGCGTTCATCTATATCCAACATTTGGACATTCATGGATTTGTCTATGGCTTCATAAATACGATTTCATGTTTGAATGAATGAATGATAATAATATTTTAATAGCGCGTATACAGTACATTATATTAACTAATGTATAATCTTGTTGCCGACTTCACTGTGTATTACTAGTACTTTATTGTCGACTGTACTGTACACATGTTTGAAAGTAATCCAGTAAACAATATTGTCGGCAGTTTTAATTAAGGAATAATGATATATTTATTTTTAGCGTTGTTTATCATCAATTAAAAAACGATTTTGATTTCTGATGCGTTTAAATGTAACAACGAGGCCGTGACCCAAACTCGCTCAATTGCCACTCCACATATAATCAATTAGGAATAAGAAAACGTCCTTACATATTGAAGACAATATCAGAGAACTGGCTGTGCTGTTTCCCCTGGTCCTTTAAAACAGGCCCTTTACCTGACCTATCTGATCCTTGACATTTCCATTCACCACGTACTATTTCCGTTCGGCAGGTTAGCAAGGTGATTATAGAGATGGGGCTGCGTCACGTGGCCGAGTCCCGGATAGGGGGCAGCATCGTGCGGGGCATTTCCGGCGGCGAGAAGCGGCGCGTTACCATAGCGATACAGCTCCTTCAGAACCCTAGTGAGTAGAGGCTTTAGTTGAAAAAAGCATCGTTGAAATCGACTGATGCTCCCCTTATGAAGGCGGTATGAGAAATTGTAACCAAAGTGTGACCTTGAGAAAATCTGTTATTAGCCTCGGTGACATTGACCTTGACCCCAGTGACCTCAAACCTCATCAAAAGGTAGAGATCATGCAAGGTACCTACATGCCAAATATGTAAGAGATCGGTAAAATATTGAAGGCGCTATGAGAAACTGTTACAAAAGTGTGACAAAAAGTGTGACGGAAGGAAGGAAGTAAGGAAGGAAGGACAAACTAAATGCTCCACCGAAAATTTTCACGGAGCATAAAAAGTTTTAACACTGGTGGCGTCTTATTTGAGCTTTTCCTCACAATCAGATATGTCGCCATTTAATTGTTTAAATACGAAGTTTGTTGTGTCAGTCAATGCAGGTAGTAAAAGCTCAAATGTTTTCTATTGTTCCATATTTAACGTGTCAGCCTATATGTTTGTAATATTTGATGTTGGCCATAGCATGCGTTTTCTTTAAGAATACCAGTGAAAACTTGAATATTGTTAAGAGTGAAAATTACCTCTTTGCTGTTTTGAGAGCAGACAAACAGTTTGTCAGTCAATGATTGTCATACGACATTGCGGCGAATATGTGTTGATGCATAAGGATACCCATTATAATTTGAAATATATAGAACTATACTGTACAATTTAATTTGACTTATTAAGATTAACTATGAAAAGGAAATGAACAGCCTAAATAGCCTTCTAATACACACCACATTATGTTTGAGATTTTTTTTAAACATGAGTTGACATCCGATTGGACTATTTTAAGTGCAAGATGTTCTTACAGCAACGGATTGGCTATATTAAGATGTGATTATAATCATTTAATTGGTTACCAGAAATACAATTCAGGAAAAGCACGATATTTCACTTAGTTATCACCGAGCTCCAGGTACACCGGTACTTGCAATTAGTGTGATTCGTCATTTAACAGTTTTGAAAGAGAATATGTACTTTACACTGTTAAATCAGTTATACATTTCAGATTAAAGCTCCGTCGTAAATTGCTACTGGTCTCCATATATGTTTACATTTGCTCGTTTAATCTCTTGTATTAATATCCCATATGAGGCCATTTAAACATGTACTTTTATTTCCTCATGAACACTTACAGACGTGTGCCGCGTCCGTGAATCGCTGAAATTAATATTAACTGGTGCGCTAGTCATTTTCTCCTCGTTCACAGAGATCCTTCTGCTGGACGAGCCGACTTCCGGTCTGGACAGCTTCACGGCGCGCTCTCTGATCGCCTCCCTGCAGACGCTTGCACACCAGAGCGGCAAGATAGTCCTTCTCACAATCCACCAGCCGCGCTCAGAGATCTTCAAAATGTTTGACAAGGTAGACGAGGATTGGTCAATACATTCGTTGCCTTACTCATACTTATTTAACAGTAATTATAATATGATAGTCTCCGTTGCCTTAAGTGGTAAGGGCGCTGGTCCACAGAGCGTGTTGAATGTACATGTACTGCAAAGGGCGTGTACGGAAATATATGGATGCCTAACGAAAAGAGGCTTATATCGATGGAAACACAAATTAAACGCATTATATTTATAAGCAACAACGATATTGAATCGGTCATAACCGCATGGTTTGTTACGGACGTTAACCGTTTTATTTTTACTTAACTCCGGACCAGTTAAATCTCTGCACTGAAGTTGTACCTTGGAAGTGACTCTTTACGCTAGTATATAATCGATTGTTGTAATGCGTCATCAATAGTACGGTAACGTTACCAATAGAGATCAAGATGGCAGTATTGGTAAGGTGACTTTCAGCTCAGAAGGCCATTATTTCAAGGGGTAACCTGGACACCATATTGCAACAAGCTGAGTCATATACCAAAATGACCGTGATAGTCTGAAGTTTACTAAGCCACTGGCATAAATTGGCATAAATGGTGGCGAGCTAAGATATCCAAGATGGCCGCCAAGATGGCCGCCATTTCTGTTTGTACTGGATGGTTTTAAAAACATAGGGATACTTCTTGATATAAAAATGATACAAATTAATCTAATGATGGAAATCGTTTATATAAGAAGTACTCAAAATGTGATGCATTCAGGTCATCTTTGAAGGTAAAGTTCAAGGTCATATCAAAGGTCAAAGGTCAAAATTACAGAAAAATTATGGATCTTACCACATATTTTCACTTTTTGGCAAATATATATACAAGGTATTCAAGGTAATTTTGTATCAAACTAATGGGCAATGACTGCACTTTATGTTTATGCAAACAGAACAACAATTGTGTTCCCATGGAAACGAAAATTATGTCTTTCAAAATGACGGCGATGTGATTATTACATTGAAAAGTGGCCGCCAAAACCTATTAATGATCATAACTATGTAAATATCCACTCAAATTTGATTATTTTCGTGGCTATACATAGGTTTCAAGGGACAAAGAACACATTAAGATCATCAGAAATTGTTTAAGTTCATAATATTACACACAAATCCAACATGGCGTCAACAATGGCCGCCAAGATGGCCACCAAAACCTAGTAATGATCATAACTATGTAACTAAACACTCACATATTATGAATTTGGTGTCTATACCTGGGTTTTAAGGGGCAAATAACACATAAAGATCATCACACATGTTTAAGTTTACAATAGTTCACACAAATCCAACATCGNGTTAAGTATTATCAACTCAAATCAAAACAAAAAGAAAGATACATGGAATGAACGGTATTTTTCATTATTTTTGACCTTTGACCTTACATATGACCTTGACCCTGACCTTCAGTGACAACCTTCATGCATGATTTTCTTGAGTATTCAATACATGAACAATATTCACAAGCAATTTAATTGTATCAAATGTACGTGAAAAAATATGACCATCTTCGTATCCTTACCCAATATTAAAAGAAATAGCGGCCATCTTGGCCGCCATCTTGGATTTCTCAGCTCGCCACGATTTATGCCAATTTATGCCGGTGGTCTGATAAACTTCAAGGTATCCCGATCATTTTGGTATATGACATGGCTTGTTGCAACATGGTGTCCAGGTCCCTGTTTCTTAAAGCGCTGAAAGTCACCCTACCATATGGACTACTAACAGAATTCGCACTAACCCCCGTGGCATATATATGTAATGTTCCAAAAAAATGACACTCTTATGTGTTCGAAAATTCAGTCATTATCATAGAAAAAAATACGTACGAATATCAGAATGGCAATAGTACAGTGAGACTCATTATACAGAGAAAAAAACATATGTTTTTCTTAACAAAATACATTAAATTGTGTACTTAACTAAATTTCTCGTATTTAAGTATTTTCAACTTTGAGCGAAGTTTTCAAACATAGTTTCTCAGTTGCCATGCGCCGCGTACACCCCGTCTTAATCCTGCTTTGATCTGTATGAAAATCACACTGAAAAGTAATATTTGACGGGTACTTGTTAAACAACATTTCACAACACTTTCACAACACTTATATGTTGGTTTTGCGTTTACTGTTTAAAACACTATAACCATTGTATCACTTTATCATCAGCGTGTGTAATGAAATCTTCCCTAGGTGGCACTGTTGTCTCATTTGACCAATAATAATTACGTAAAAAATCCCCGCCAGGTGGCGCTGCTGTCTCGTGGACAAATGGTGTACTTCGGCGAGGCCTCCCAGATGGTACCCTACTTCTCGCGGCTAGACCACAAGTGTCCAACGTACACAAACCCTGCGGATTTCTTCAGTAAGTGCGCGCGGGATTGGTTTTAAATAACAAACTTGTTTTGGGCTGTCCGTTTAGCGCAGCGGTTGATGTACGGGCTTCTCACTTAGGCGACACGGGTTCAATCCCCATTCCCGGCAAAAATATCAGTTCGTTTATCTGGGCGCTTGTTTTATTTTGCAATAAAGACACTTCCTTGACGTTATTTTATTATAATTCTGTTAAATCCAGTTTTAAGTGTTTTTAAACAACGATGTTAGCATACTTTACATGTCGACCTGGACTTTGGAATAAAACAAACCCAACAGTATCAACAGTTTGCTAACATAACTCCATACGATATGCTTGCGTTAAACCCTAGACATGCTCTTCCGTTACCCAGTTGACCTGACGAGCGTGGACCGGCGCGACAACGAGCGCCAGGGGGAGACGGAGGAGCGCTTGCGGGCGCTCGTGGAGGCCTACGGGAACTCCATGCTGCACAAGGACGTCGTGTACGAGATCATCGAGGACACCATGAAGCCGTCCACGGGACGCCAGATCCTCGCGCAGAAAATCAACCACTTCCGGCCGCAAAATTCGAACTTCTTTCGTAGCCTATTCACCTTGTTACGGTACGTCCACTACTCGTGACTAAAGCTATCAAGCTGAAATGAACCTTGTACGTAACGGAGCGAGAAACGCATTCCTGTTACACGTGTATTGTTTTCAAATTTTATAAATCGCCGTAAATTTTTCAATATGGCGTAGCGGATTTCTTCTGCAATCCACATTAGCGATCTAGAGATCCCAGGTACGAGTGCAGTTCTGTATCCCAAATGACGGAAATAGGAGCCGAGAGTGTTTGGCCACATGCTTTCAATGCAATCGATCTAGAAAAAAAGTTGAACATGTGTATAATGACAATGCACTCGTTTAGAACCCAAATAGTACAGGTTTAAGTCATAATTAAACTGATCCTATTTTTTGTTCTCATACTTTCCAGGCGAATGACCTTGAACGTGTTCCGGGACCGGACGAGCTACATGACGCGCATGTTCATGCTCTCCCTGTTCGTTCCCTTTATCTGCATCTTCCTCGGTCACCTGGGCACCAACCAGACTAGCGTCCAGGATCGCATAGGGCTCTTGTACCAGAGCTCGCAGGTGCCCGCCTTTGTTGCGGCGCTCAACGCCATTGGACTGTGTAAGTGCGACATAGTGGTCGCCTAGCAACACGATAAGAACTCGCACATTTAATCTTTCACAAATGCCGATTAGTCTGTAAATCGTTTTATCGGATTGTGTTGTTGTTTGGTTATCCTTACATTATAACTTTCAAAAATGCTTAAACACTAAAATAAAAAATATACCAATAACATGTTGATAGTTTTAATGAAATAATTAATAAAACATGCTTCACGCGCAGTTTTTATACATATTAATTGATATTAATATAATGTATACACTACGCTAGATTTTACGATTTATAGTGGGATAGCTGGAATTTAGTTCTTATGAGCATGTTCCTAAAGTGTGCGTGCAAACGTTTTTCAAATGATAAATGCATAAGATATTGAAGATAAGTTAATCGGTGTATACGTGACAACGCTTAATCCATGTAAAGGTAAAGAGGGACAATTAGATTTAATGAGCCGCGCTCTAGGAAAACCGGATTTAATTAATACAAGTGCGTTAATTATCTTTCCAGATTAACCTGTGCAGTTCGCACAGGCTTATCATGAATTAACTTTCTGTTTTTAAGGATTTGTTCGTGTACAGGAAGTCGTGCGTTAAGTATCTTTCCAGATTAGCCTGTGCGGTTCGCACGGGCTAATCGTGAATTAACTTTCTGCTTTTATGGTAAACGAAAATCCAGTCTAGGCTGAAAGGTTCGTCCCGGATGAGCCTGTGTGGACTCCACAGGATAATCTGGTACGACACTTTACGAACATGCATTAAGCCAGGTTTTCTATGAGCGCGGCTCACTTTATTTATTCTCATACATAGTTCCGGTGCTGCGGGACCTCTACTACCGGGAATGCCGGGACGGCCTGTACTCGGCCACCACGTTCCTGCTCGCCTACCTGCTCCACATCCTGCCCTTCACCATATTCAGTACCGCCACATTCTGCAGCATCGTCTACTGGTACGTCATATTAGAGGCCCCACGGTGAATTAATGGCAAAATATTCGAGTTAAAGCGGGTAATCATGCAATAAACCTTGATTTAAAATTCTAAAAAAGGCGCTGTTGTTGGCTCAAGTGTTTAAAAAAACGGGCATCAGTACAAATTTGTTTTATGGCCGATTAACGGTTTATAGAAAATTATTTATGGACAAGATTGATCGGGTATTTTTGCATTTACAATAAAGACTATATTTTAAAATATTGCGCCAAAGGACGGCATTTCGTTTGCTTTGAAGTGTTTGAAGAACTATATAATGGTGCGATAACTTATTAATAGTACTTGTGTATACAAATGCTGCCCTCAGCATCGGATATACAATTTGAGTTGTTCTTTGGGGTGGTTAAACAACTATAATCCTGTAATACTAAGCGCGGTACACTCTCCACCGTTTCCAGGGTGACGGGCTTGCAGCCTCAGTCTGAGAACTTCCTACACTATACTGCGATCATCCTGTTCCTGCACCTGTTCGGCGAGATCATGAGCGTGCTACTGATGGGTGCCTTTATGAACCCCGCCCTGGCCACCAGCAACGCCAGCATCATCCTGTCGGCGTCGGGACTCATGGCTTCCGGCTTCCTCAGGTGTGTGCTTGTGTTGTAGTCGCAGTGTGTTAATAACTTAACTGTAACTTGCCAAGCTTGCATACGATCCTGTCTACTTCCGATCTCATGGGGCATCCCCAGGAGTGTTTTTACGCATCTTTTCGTTGTTTTCCTTAAATGTATGTAGTGAAAACTTTAAAATTGTTGACCGCTAGGCCCAGAGGCTTGCAATTTGTTAAAAGGTCACCGGAGCACAACGTGCTGATGGTGAGCAATTGGGATCCGTGACGTCTGTCGTCCGACCGTATGTGTGTGCGTGCGTACATGTGTCCGTCAACTTTTTGTTCAAACCACATCTCCTCCTGAACTTCAGGGCAGATTTAGATGAAACTTCACGTGAATGTTCCTTCGGTGTTCCTCTATGAAAATTGTTCAACCCGTACCTGTCAGTTGATTAATTTAGATACGGGGCCCTGCAAGACCCAAAGCTTTAATATTTGGTATGTTACATCGAATGGTAGGCTTTTAAAATGTTTGGTTTATGTTACCGGGGTAAAAATAAACATTTCCCCATTGGTCGCCAGTTTTACATAGAATTATATTTAACAATCTTCTTGTCCGAAATTGCAAAGCCCAAATCTTTCATATTTTGTTTGTAGCACCATATAGGGGTCATCTACAATGTGTGATCACATAATATCCATGTGGTCGAAACTGAACTTGCCCTGGGTCGCCAGTTGTACATAGACATATATTGGGAAATCCATCCTCAAACAATTTTCTTGTCTGAAACAACAAAGCCTTAGGCTATGTATCAACATCTAGAGGTCCTCTACAAATAGTATTCAAATGTTCAAATTCAAATCAAGCAACATTCGCCATCGCCGTGTTGTCGTCTGCTCGCATGAACACTTGTACGAACCAATATTTAACATCCATGTTTTGTAAACTGCTCCCACGAAAACAGCAATATTGACCATCCATGTTTTGTCGTCTTTACGCATCAAATCATCAATATTCACCATTCATGTTATGTCGTATGCTATTTTCTAATGTGCTCGCATTTACGTTTGTATCATGAAAAATTCACCTTCCCTGTTGAGTCGTCAGCTTGTATGAATAATATAAGACTGTCACTGATATCAATCATTATTCACCATCAATGTGTTGTCGTCTGCTTTCAGGAACGTGGAGAAGATGATACCAATCTTCCAGTGGGCGGCCTGGGGCAACATCTTCAAGTACGCCGGAGAGATATTGGCCGCCAACGAGTTCCACAACCTGCAACTCACCTGTGGCAGAAACGGTATGGTGCCATCACGCTAGATAGCGCTCTTGATTGCCTACTCTTTTAACGGTTATATATATACCATATAGCTTGTTTAAACCAAATATTGCATATCTTTCTTCTGTGCACATAATAATCATAATGCTGCTTTGCCTGTTTGGTTGTCAAGTTACGGTAGATTGCTTTATTGAGTTGAGTTGAACATTTATTTCTTAACGGCATGGCAGTATAAAAGTGTACTTTAAAATCAGCCTATACGAATTATTGGAACAATGATACTGAATTTACAAACTTAAAACTGTCTTTCACCTTAAAATAAAGAAAAAAAAACATACTCGTTGTTTATCAGCATATCAACAACTCTTTGATGCACTGATCCGCTGTAATTAACTCCGTTCAAGCGAACGTCTGTTTAATGTGAATGGCCCTTTATGCCATTCAAACCCCTAGATGTGCTGATATTTTTCAGGAACATTTTGTCTGCCCAATGGAGACAGTTACTTGAAGCTTGTATATCCGGACGCCGTGG
Organism: Dreissena rostriformis; assembly: GCA_007657795.1. Taxonomy (NCBI): domain Eukaryota; kingdom Metazoa; phylum Mollusca; class Bivalvia; order Myida; family Dreissenidae; genus Dreissena; species Dreissena rostriformis. The sequence goes on along the minus strand of VMBQ01000911.1, from coordinate 94,245 downwards.
AAAACATGACGAGAAACTTCTGGGCCGTGACTGGATTCACTTCCGCTACATTCCTTTGCGTCATCGTCGTTTTCAAAATACGAGGAATTCCGAACCTTAGCTGATAGATCTACATGAGTCGAGCCTGCAGGAAATGTTCGGGAAAAGTCGGACGTGCTCGTCTGTTTCGAATGCGCGTATTTTAGACAACAAATATTACCATCATTAACAGTAGATATGATTAATCATATTTCATTTTATTTGGCATTTATCTCATTAACGTAAATAAGGGCCTATACAATTGTTACAAAAGTTTCTACATTTGAATACGATTATCGTGAGAAATAAATTCAGTGAAAAAAAAAGAACATAAACTACCGGTATGTCCAAATTTCGTGTCATGGCATAAACAATGGATTTAAATAATTCATTTCAATTAAATCACTACTATTTTACACTTTGATAAACTATTCACACCTTTGACTTCCATTTTTCTAACGTCACCATCGAGCCGTAATGACATCATTTCCCGTGTTGTAATGACGCTCTGGATAAACCCCAATTTCCATGAGCTGAGGCAACGACGAGGCTTTTGTAAAATGTGTTATTGTTAATTTGTGGTGTTTTCTTTTCGTCTTATTGGTTTTGAATGTGAACTACAGTTTATTTAAATATATCTACATACAATTTTATTTGTTCATTGACTCGTGTTAAAAAAGCAGAATATATTTGAAGAAATCATTGATTGCTTTTTATAAAGAAAATGTATCGTCGATTTGTACATTTTATTTTCCAACATGTCTGTATGCTAAACCTGATACTGCAAAAGTTCGTATAGCGGGTGTCTTAGTAATAAGATTGTATGCAGATTATATTTTGTCTTCTACGTTATTGAAGAAAATGCTTTTTTAAAAAGAATTCAAATGTATATTGATGCTATATTTCAGTGCTTTGTATTTTAGCGTTTTCTCATATTTGTATGATTAGAGACAGTGATTCTGGTCAACCGATGATTGTGTTCGATTTTTTTTCCATTCCGTTTCTGACATTTATTGTTACAATAAAATGAAAGTGAATCAAAATGTAATAAATATTTAAAAAATAACGTGCACATCTTTCTTTATGCGTTGTTCTGTTTCCCATTGTTTTGTTTGCATCATGTTAACTTCGAAATGCATGCGTTTGTTTAGTATTTCAGTTAACTCCGAGTCACAGTATCTAAATTAATGGCACTGCACACACGTAATGTAACACATTTATCAAATATCGGTCTCTTGTATATAAATGTGTTTAACGTGTATTATTCGATCTATTTGTTAGACAAAAATCACCCTGTTCCTTGCAATACATAATGCTTGCACTGAGTTGTCTTCCTTTAACATGCGACAAATAACCGGTCAACGCTGTTTCTTTGATAATGTAACTATCCATATTATTGACATACTCTGTTTAACTGAAGGTTGTATAGATACTTGTTTTATATTAACGGTATTCGACTGCCATAGGACATATTCGAGTTTGTTTTGTATGCAACATTATAACCGCACGAGAGGATTTCATATAGGACACGCGTCATTCGAAAATGGGTATTATGCCATATGTGGCCAGCTTAGCTCCTGACCAGCCTGCGTATCACAGAGTAGCCCCTGCGACTGCGCAGGCTGGTCTGGAGCTACTCTGGCCGCATAGCGCACAAGACCCATTTTCGCATGACGCTGCTCCTACATGCAGGAAAGACAAACGTTGTGTTTTCAGTAAATCATTAAAGAGACTGTAAACTACGAATGACGAAAAAAGAAAAGTTTTAAAATACCGTATTTTTTTACAATTATAAGTTTATATTGATTAAAATATCACGACTGGTATATAACATTAATTGAAAAAAGTTTATTTTTATTTTAACTTTATTTTTTTATTATTTATTTTTACTGGGTATGTCTACCAGGTAACTACCAGTTAACTATAAATAACGCAATTAGATTGATCATCATCGTCACGTGGTAAACTCTGGAATGAAAATTGTGCATGCGTAGTGAATTGTATATATTTTATATATATAATGATCAATCTACTTGCGTTATTTATAGTGTGTATATCGTTATGTCACCTATTTTCGCGATGTACTTTCGATTTCACATCGCGAAATTTTATTACCGAAAATACTGAAAATATGAACTATTTCAAGTAATGTAATATACCAGTAGTGATATTTTAATCAATTTAAACTAATAATTGTAAAAAAAAAATACTGTATTTTAGAACTTTTCTTGTTTCGTAGGTTTCGGTTCAATCTGGACATTTCATCGAATAATTCGAGCTCCTGTATGCTGCTTGCGCGTTTGTCGGCGTCGGTGTAATGAAATGGTTTAGTTCGCTTGTGAAGTCTATATAACGCTGTTTCTGGAACATATTCTTTTTAAGTTCGTAAATTTACTAAGTTTTGTCATACAGTTTCCACTCCGACGTATTTCAGCCACCTGTAATCGTTATAGCAGCTCGTATCCGACACATTGTTTGTGTACGAGTCCCAGATCTTACCCAGACGACATCGTTTGTGACCTTCATTCATCGATATAACAATTGATAACTTTAGATTTGAAGGTGTTGACGTATTCAGTATGCGTGACGTCCAGACAGTCATGTGAGATATAGCAGTGTTCGTCTGTCTGTGCGCGGACATGTCTGTGTTAAATGGACTGAATAAATATCTGTAAACTGCGTTATCTGCTCTAAGATAACAATCGATGCGTCATGTTTAACTTGTATGTATAATTGTAACCTAGCAAAGGTTAACACAAACGCTTCCAAAACAGAGTTGTCTTTATCTTTATGTTCGTATTTATTGTAATGCTTACATATACTGAAATCTTAAACAAAAATTTAATATAAATTTGATGTTGTGTCATACTAGTATATAGTTTTTGTCATTGGCTGTGAATGTCCATAGAGGTAACAGTTGGAGAGTCGTAATAGTGTTCTGCCGAGGTCGCGTCCCGGCTTATTGCGATTTTATCGCATAATTTGTACAAATGTCTCAGAAAACTGGTCTAGTTGGNCAGACAGTCATGTGAGATATAGCAGTGTTCGTCTGTCTGTGCGCGGACATGTCTGTGTTAAATGGACTGAATAAATATCTGTAAACTGCGTTATCTGCTCTAAGATAACAATCGATGCGTCATGTTTAACTTGTATGTATAATTGTAACCTAGCAAAGGTTAACACAAACGCTTCCAAAACAGAGTTGTCTTTATCTTTATGTTCGTATTTATTGTAATGCTTACATATACTGAAATCTTAAACAATAATTTAATATAAATTTGATGTTGTGTCATACTAGTATATGGTTTTTGTCATTGGCTGTGAATTTCCATAGAGGTATCAGTTGGAGAGTCGTAATAGTGTTCTGCCGAGGTCGCGTCCCGGCATTGCGATTTTATCGCATAATTTGTACAAATGTCTCAGAAAACTGGTCTAGTTGGTATATATGTCGCTCACAAACTGCGCGAGACGAATCGTCAATAATGCGAGAAAAAATCAGGGACAAATATCAAATTTCTAAGTTAACAGAGTATGAACCAATCTTCCGTTTCAGATCTGCTTTCCGTAGATTTGTTTTCCAAGTTGGTGTCTTTTGCACAGAAAAGTGCGAATTTGCGGTAATCAATGATCTCCCCGCAAAATAACTAAACTTAAAAAGCCATTGGTTAATGATAAAGGTGAATTATTCGCATGCTGTCTGAAGCCATATTAATAAAATTTGTGACGATTTAGGAAGTTCCTAGATATAAAATTAAAAAAGTTGAGCAATGTCGCAAATTTGAAGATAAAAGAACTGAACAAGATTACCAAAAGTCTCGCGTTCCGGCTTTAGTCTGTGGTTAGAACATACTAAGTAAAATCAACTTGGTTAAGAAAGGGCGGAGCTAGCGCAGCGAAGCTAGTCCCTTCTCAGTCAATAAGATTTTACTGAATATGTTCTATCTTTCTCGGCAGACAACCTACATTTTGATCGGGATGGAAAATGTTCACTAATACTGGAACATGTGTGAAATAGATATCCATATAAGGAATGGTTACTTTCGTTTCTTAGAAAGCAGTGTCCAAACCAACCTACACCACAGTATATATTACCGTTAGGAAGGGGACGGTATATGGACGAACAAGAACAACATGTGCACATTCAAGAAAATTATACTGTGTATATTTTGTAGTGTTCACGACTCTTAAAGAATGGAATCTTGTAAATTCGTAACTTTTTTGCTTCGGAGTCCTTCTAAAATTTCAAACATGATAACGTATATTAATAATAATTTTCAAATTATAATCTACATTATTACCATAGTCTACCGTTTTTATCGCTGAAAGCTCCAGCTTACCTTACATGCTATTCATAGGCCGATTTTTTTGGGTTGCACATTTGGACAAAAACTTACTTGCAAATAAACGATATGCAATAAAAATAAACGATTGCAAAATGCAGGAACAAGTTGACAATAACCTACCATTAGTAATTAGACATGCAAAAAGGAAAAAAATCAATTCTTCCTCAATTACTCTTTTGAGAAACTTTCCCACTTCGATAAAGGACTCACTTCATAGAGGCTATATTTGGCAATTATTACGCGATTGATTTTCTTATATGTACATTCATAAATTTATACATTCTAACACTAACCATACGCTCAAACAAAGCAGACAAGTGTAAACAGGTCAATATTTAATTTCAATCGCCTTCAATGAAGATCTCGTCATTTACTTTTAATAGCGTGAGTTTTTGCATGGCTAATCCCTTTGATTTTCATGTCGCACATGCTCGTCAAATTTCTGAACGAATGTATATTCAGTCACAGGGAAAAGTCTCGATTTTGTTTACAATATACTATATATATATACTAGGGAAAGGTCTCGATTCTTTACTATATATACTAGTATATATAGTATATAGTAAAAATAAATCGAGACTTTTCCCTGTGTATTCAGTTACGCTGTATGCGGTTTTCATAATGCATGTACAGAATGAAAGCCATCGAGAAGTCAGGCCTATGGAAAGCTATTGATTTTTGCCGTGCCGACATAGTGCGATCGAGAAATGGATACTGTATAGTATGGTGATACCTTAAAAACCGTGGATGTGTTTTGAGGACAAGGATGTGATTCTTACCCCACCAGACGTCTGGTAGACACAGAACATAATTAACTTTAGTCTATACATTCAGCTTTGTAAACGAGTGAATTTTGTGTATGGATAGACTGCAACTGCAAGTATTGGATATGGGTATGTCTTCATAATCCGCATGCATGTTATTCTGAATATCAACATTTAAATTAGGTTTAATACTGGAATAAATTAACTTCGTATAGGCATCGTGGTGTCTCAAATTAATTGTCAACAGTGTCAGTATTATTAGGAATGGCTACGAATAGAATATTTGTTATTCGAATATTTGGTCAAGAATTCGAATATTCGATTATCTGGTTTTCATAATCTGGCATTTTACTTATATTGTTGTAAACATAGATAGATGCTACAAATATATTACGAAAACAATGCAACAAAATACTCGTATATACAGTATATTTTATTATAAACATACATATACTGAATACGGTGCACGAAGCATTTTTACACTAATATCACAGTAATACACAGAAACACGTAAAAATCTCTTTAAACGTATACCATAGATATTGTGGATAATACATAGAAAGCTATTTATATGTGGAATAAGCGTAAAATTGCGTTATTACTTATAATGTCACCTATGTATAAGTGCTGTTTATATAATTGTTGCGGCCCAGTTTAAAAGTTTCGAAAATGGTTAAAATAATCGTTGAAAAGAATGTTTAAATTAAACTTTATCGTGCCTGACAGGCTTGGTAATCGACCGCTGCTAGCTTTCACCAACACTATAATGATTATTAATTATGTATAATTGGTTTACCTTAGAATCTCGCATCGGTTGCTTAGTGGGTATTTTCATAAAATTGCATTGGTTTTTAAACATTCATTTAAATATCCTCGACGAGTTTTAAATCATTTGTCACAATTATTTCATGATAATTTAATATAACCGTTGCAATTAGAATTTTAAGAGTGTGCGCGTACTTTTAGTTTTACGTGACACCGCGATTACACGTTAACAAAGAAGGTCAAGTAAAATAACCGTTGTCAATCATATTTAACGTAACACTCGAACCTGTTTGGTCATATCGTGTGATACTGATTTTTGTACGGTGACGATACAGAACAAATGTGCGAGTACTATAAATAAGGTATCGAATTAACAGAATTTACATATGGAATCCCTTTTGGCCTTTAAATGTTGTTTTTTGTTGTCACTGCAGAGGTTGCACTACTAGAAGAGATCTGGTCGACAACAAAGCCTTATTTTGTGTATGGTCAAAACTGTTGCAGCAATTTAGCCCAGTACGAGAATAACCTCTCAACTCCCTTTGTCATTGATTAGACCCAGAAGAGAGATTGTGTACATTTAAATATAGGACTTTTAAAATGAACACTTGACTGTCTAAATGATGTTTTTGTTCTGTAACACCACAGAGGGGTCAGAACTCTTGCAGCAGACGAAGCCCCTGGCGGTGACACCGGTTCACAGTGTGCACGTAACGGCGCAGCTGAAAGGTCAGTAGAGGGGTCACTCGATTGGAATTGACAGCGTTCGCATTTATAAGTATGACACTTCTTAAGTCAATTGAAAAACAAAAAAATCGACCATAGTCCTAGATTGTCCATAGATGCTATTCCAGCTGTAGGCGCGTTTGTGTTTGAAATAGTGACAGAAAAGAATAATAGTAAAATTGTTATGTTAAAAAAAAATATATAGATATGGCCGAGTTTACCCAGTTTATCCTACTGGAAGGAATACATTGTATTTATATCACGTTCATGCGTTATATAGTATATTGTGTTCACACTGTACACGATGTTAGTGAGTTGAGTTAAATGTGGACAAAATATGTATAAATGAAAACATTGAAACGCAAACTACACTATACATAACCATTCATTATTAGGCAATTGTGTTTTAACAAACACGCCTACAGCTGGAATCATGTGCGTTATTTCGAAAAAAAGGGGTAGAAACTCCTACCAATGTATGACCATTATAACCCTTCCTTTTACATTCCAAAGAAAAACTAAACAACGATATGCAATAATTAAAATATTAATGTTTTATCATACAACGGTAATATCAACATAGCCATGCAAATTAAAGACTCGAAAAATTAACATTTACTAGTATCTACATCAGTAATACCATACATGTTCGAACAGTAGCGTTTCACAACCTGAGAACAACGATACAGCTTGAACCAGTTTTGTCTGACAAACAAAAACTTTAACTTTATTCCTGTAATCATACACAGACAATAGAAGATGGCATTCCGTAAACAATCAGCGTCTGCAGAGTTGCACGGCCAAACAGAAATTAACTCAGATGATTACCCGGTGATATTATTGAAGATAAGCGAATATGAAAGTTAAGAACAATTCGGTTTCAGTGGACTTGGATGGAGTTGTCTGTGAAAAACTGCGTGAATATTAATCTCAGAAAGTGCCCCTGCTGTAAAATTACAACGTGTCATGTTTAATGCATTGTGAACTATGTGCATACCTTTCTGTATATCATACAAAGTAATTTACACATAATTTAGAAAACATATGACGTTTTGTATTACTATTTTATTCTCATCATAATTTATATTTTAGGCTTTGCGTTGTATCTGTAAACTCTATTAATCAATAGGGTGGTCTATTAACTAATTAGTACTTAAAAGTATGTTTCATATAGGGATGTATCAGGTTAACCAATTAACCGGTGAATGTACTGAAACGATCAGTAAAGCGGTGAATTTTCAAGTAAAGGTTAATCTGAAACTTGTTTTACTTATGCATTTTGTATGGACTAAATCGTACAAATTTCAGCGCGACATACTGCCACATCGATGAAGGGAATCAATAACCTGCCAATAAACACAGTAATACACATAAAGCAACGACCCATTACATTTAGTTTTACAAATACAGGTTAAGTTTTGATACTCGGTGCCAATGATACGTTTTACTGGGGAAATTTAACATGGGGGTCTATGCGGGTAGGGCTATTTGCGTAGACGTACTTGACACGTTTATTTATACGGAATACCGTTAGGCCATCGTGGTTACACATTAAAATCCAGAGGGCGACAATGCGATAGTGCGATAATACGATTACGACAGTGCGACAATACGATGGCGACTGTGCGATAGTAAGATGGCGACAATGCGATAATACGATGACGACAGTACGATAACGCGATAGTACGATGGCGATAATGCGATAGTCTTATCGTACTGGCGCCATCGTATCATCGCATTGTCGCCCTCGTAATATCGTGTTATCGTACTGTCGTTTTCGTATTATCGCCTTGTCGCCATCGTATTATCGCATTGTCGCATTGTCGCCATCGTACTATCGCACTGTCGCCATCGTAGTGTCGCACTGTCGTCATTATATTGTCGCAATGTCGTAATCGTATTTTCGCACTATCGCATTGTCGCCATCGTACTATCGCACTGTCGCAATCGAATTTTCGTACTGTCGCCATCGTATTATCGCATTGTCGCCATTGTACTATCGCGTTATCGTACTGTCGTCATCGTATTATCGCATTGTTGCCATCGTACTATCGCATTGTCGCCATCGTACTATCGCATTGTCGCCATCGTACTCTCGCACTATCGCATTGTCGCCCTCTGGATTTTATTGTGTAACCACGATGGCCCTAACGGCATTCCGTAATTAAACACAGGTTAAGTCAGATGACATTTTTGTTCGTTTCTGTTATTAAAGTATGAACATTATTTTTTTGGTGAATATGTATGTAGGTTTTACAAAAAGTGGTTGACGGTTAACAAAAATAAAAACAGACTGGACTAATGCACCGTAAACATTACACGATTACAAATGTAGATGCACCTTTAATTTAAAATTCAGTATTATCTATCATGTTACAAGTACACGCGAACCTAGCTATCTGAATGCGTATGTCTCTAGAACGAAGGCCAATTTTAAAATCAAAACACAACGGATAAACACAGGTAGTTTCGTAACACATGAACGACTCATGTGACAGAAATTAAAATGGATGTTTGTTTATAATCAATAGCATTACAAATTACTTAAAAGGAAATAAATATGCAACATTGATGCTATGTATTATTATGACACACAGTATTAACAATTCAAAACTCAAAATGAATATGAACACAAAATTCGCGAAACAAAATAAAGTCGGACACTACGGATCTACTATAGTTGCCTACACCAATGGTGGGATTTCAAACGGCGTTGTGTACACGTCAAAAGCTTACATCGATTCTCTCGGTACTGCAGACGACGCTTCGGATTCTCTCGGTACTGCAGACGACGCTTCGGGTAGCGCGCGCAGGGAGAAACACCTAGATGTTCTGAACGTTCGCTACGTGGTGAAGGAGTGGCAGGGGCCCTGGTGGAAGGGCGCGTGCTTCCGGCGCGTGCGCGATAAGGTGGTGCTCAATGACGTCTCGCTACGTCTCAAACCCGGCGAGATTACGGCCATCCTGGGAAACTCAGGTATGGGGTCCGAGAAGTGCATGTTGTCGTATTTCAGTTTCTAGTAGAACCAGGTTAATGTTGTTGGTAGTTGTCGTATTGTTGGTGGTAGAAATGAAGGCTGTGGTCTCGGACTGCTGCACGTGTTTTTGTTTTACCTTATGATTTCGGTGGTGGTGGTGGTTCTGTTGTTAGTGTTTGTATTAGTGGTGATGGTTATGTGGTGAGGGCAGCGATTTCATCGTCGTTATACACATACAAATAACAATTTGAAAGAACGTTAGTGGCGCATATTGAACAATGATATTTAATCTTTACTATGTGGATCAAGAGAAAAACAAATGGAGAATGAGCATAACGATTGGGGTATTCATAAACATGTACTATATACCGGTTTACAGTAGACTCTGTCGATACCGGACTCTCCGAATACCGGAAATCTCCCGATTCCGAACGGTCGGGCCATGTTTATAGTTGCGAAATGATGAAATTACTGCGCAATTGATCAAACAACTATACATTATATACCTATACTGGCCATTGATGTCTACTGTATTCATATTTTCCGAATATAAGTCTGTGTCCTGATCTACATATACTATTAAACAATGATAAGAAACATGTAATCTAAATCGGGGATGATAGTTACAGATTTATAAAGCGTGAAACCTTTGTTTGTATTTTGTATTGTGGAAATGTATCAGTGTATTATTAAAAGTGTATTACAATGTATTCTCATATGATAATCTAATCGCTGCTTGAACAAAGATCTCATTTTTAAACAACCCAACAAGTAATGTTCAACGATGTCCCGTCCATAAAAGCGGGGAACTATACCAACAATGTGTTAGTATAGGTCCCAGATAAAAGCAGCAGAGTGTAATTTACGAATAGAAATAATATTCGAATATTTGCAGAGTACTGGTCAATTAACAACTAAATGTTTGTCCGTTTCGTACATATTATCATTAAACTATTCGGGCTAAACATCAGTTTTCGAAATCGTTGACAATTGACCGGTAAACAACGATAACTCGAACTCGATAATTATTTTGTAAATCACATATTAATTCAATTCCACGTTATCAGGTTCCGGAAAGACGTCACTACTCGACGTCATAGCGTGTCGCTCCTCGGGCAAGGTGACCGGAAACATCCTATACAACGCGACGAAGTGCACGCGCGCGATTATCCAGAACCATGCCACCTACGTCATGCAGGCGGATCGTCTGCTACCAAACCTCACCGTGCGCGAGACTCTCACGTACACTGCGAGACTTAAACTGCACTGTTCCAATCATGCTATTGACCAAAAAGTATGATAACCGTTAAACATGTAATAATGCTGTAATTTTCTCTTTAAAACTTGGTAGGCACTATGTATGTAAATATTTATATAAATATTAACTATAGCCTACCATCAGAGGCTACAATAAACCATAAAAAACCATTATGTTAGGAATAATGACCTGAGTAAGACATACAAAGAACGTTTTCGTAAATCAATCCTCCCGTGATGTTGACTGCCAGCTCACGTGACCCCTAACACCTGACCCCTGCTACAGGTGACCCAGGTGATCATGGAGATGGGGCTAAAGGACGTGGCGGACTCCCGGGTCGGCGGCAGCATCATCAGGGGCATCTCCGGCGGCGAGCAGCGCCGCGTTACCATAGCGATACAGCTCCTCAAAGACCCAGGTAAGGCTCATATCAAATGTTAATAAGCTTAACGAACCATGTTTTAATTTACATCTTCTATACTTACACCGGTTTTTACTTAGCACACGTTCTTTATTTATGATGTTGTCGTTATTGTTGTTGGTGTTGCTATAAATACAAAGAATCAGTCTCNGGCCATCATGGCCCTTTTGTTGTTTTATGATAACAATACGTAGATGAACATATTTGAGCAGTTTTGCAGAAAGTTATTAGATAGAACTTTTTTTAAATTCCATTTTTGTGGTTAAAATAGTAAAAAAATACGTTTTTTTGGGTGATATAAAAATTAAAAAAAAATAAATTTCTAAAATTTAACTTGTGTTCTCCATTGTTTGGGTAGTTTGTGGTTAAATTAAATGGTATATGATGTATCTTTGCTTAAATAATATCTACATGTTGCCAATCTCATAGGTTATTAATCATTTTGATGCAATTAGAGATTTTTCAGTTTTCATGAAAAAGTACATGTTATATAATGGTGAATAAAATCAAAACAAGGCCGGTGACCCTATGTTTTTATTTCATTTTCATATAATATTAGTATGTTTTACTCAAATATAAATTTTGAGCAAAGGTTATTAGATGGAAAAAAATCAGCAAAACTGCAGCAACACCCCTTAACTGGAACAAACTGTCAGATGATAATACAATAGTTTTTACAGTGTTTTTGTGTTTCTAGTGTTATTACAGGTAGTTTTCAGATTCATTATTTTTAAAGTTATACCTTTTTTTTATTCCGTCTGTGTAAAGCTTAAGCAATTAAAGATTGTTGTGTTTGTTGTTCGTGGCAAAATACCGTCTCTGCACTGCATACGAGCCGTTCTACAGAAAATGTCCTTTTTTTAAACATAAAAAAATAACAAATTCAAGTTTTAGAAGTGATACATTTATTTGTGGTATTTATGACGTGTTTTTTTATCTGTGGTATAATAACAACTGCATTCAACATTCAATATTTATTGCTGACTATCAAATAAATTCACATTAATGTTTATATTTTTTCACTACCGTTACATTAATTCAAATTAAAATTTATTTGCAATAATATTTTTCATATTGTATTTTGATTTCAGTCGAATAAACGTCTAAAGTAGTTTTTGTCTATACCTTACGTCAACCAGATTATTATTTAAACTGGAAAATCTAGCCATTTAATGACAACAATGTAAACTTGGTGAAAAAGTCTGTCTTTATAATTTTCTAAAAAATTTCATATATTTCAAAGCACCGGTCATACTTTGGCATATAATTACATATGACTTTGTTTATTGAAGTCAATTACTTTTCGAGGTGTTGTATGCAATCATTTGTCACTATTAAGGAAAAATGATGCTGTTACGGTAGGGAAGTTAACACTCGCGAAAAATCATCGGAAGATTACACAACGTATCCGATATTTGATATAATCATAATGTTATGTTTACTTTTTTTAAGTAATAAGATTGTGTGCAAATAATCAAGTTTAAGGAAAATACGTAATGCAGCAAATACATTATAAAACAGTAACATTGGGTATACCGTAGTTATATTTTGTACAAAGCACGCTTTCTATTCAAGATGATTATCAAATATTAAATAATATAATAAGGTTATTAACATCTGACTTGATTTTGTATAATGTTTACATTAAAAAAATAATGTTAATGCAACTTATTCATACTTTAAGAAAGAATCGCAATCGTTGTCTTATAATTTATGCACTGGATAATTAAGTGAATAAATGCGTGTTTTACTTGTTTTGACCGTAAGGCAAGTTTTCAGGTATTCCATGAGCTTGTGATTACAAGTAATGCAATAACACATTATAAATTGAATGTCTAACACAATCTCATTTGTTAGATAATAAAACAAGATGTGTTTGTGAAACACTATGTCCCCCATATATTTGACCTTTGACCTTGAGGGATGACCTTGACCTTTCACCACTCAAAATGTGCAGCTCCATGAGATACACATGCATGCCAAATATCAAGTTGCTATCTTCAATATTGCAAAATTTATTTTTGTATTATCAGAACATTATAACAACCACGTGATCAACCACTTGTTAAGGGTTCCCGCCAGAGCCCGCTCCCGCTCACTAGCTATCTAGCAACGCAACTGTATAGACGCTTATATGCTACCTGTAAATATGTTAAATAAAATTGTAGAATGAAGTTCGTGTATCTTGTGATTTCGCCTTCACATTAGTGTTGACATTCACATACCAAATACACAATATACAACAGTTATGGCCAATGTTAAAGTTTTACGCAAACAAACAAACCAACAAACCAACAGACAGGGCAAAAACAATATGTCCCCCAGTATAGACTGGGGGACATAAAACAATATGCCCCCCAGTATAGACTGGGGACATAAAAATGTCTTAAAACATATCAGCGTTAAAATAAAAAAAAAAAAAATTATCTCACGCCACAAATGCAGAACGAAGGGAACAAGATATGTAACACGATTTCTCGGACTTATTTGTGAACATATACCAATATATTTGTCGCAATTATTACGCAGAATACCAACGTCCATCGACGCCTCTTGTCGAAACATGTAGCAAGTTAATAAAAACCCAAACGTTAAACGCCAAGTTTATATAACAAATGTGACCCCAGGGTGTGGCAAGTTTTGACAGTAGGGCATGAACTTGTTAACATAACTCTTATTAAAACGCAGTTTGTGTGCGTGTTTGTTATCTCATAATTTTTACGAATAGTACATAAAATGTTTCAATAAATGTATGAAGTGAAACACAATCATTTCAGAAAGTGTATGATGTCCATTAGACAAGTACTTGGATAAAGACAGTTTGAGTATGTCGGCCTTTAATACCTCTCAAAACTGTAACCTCTGAAATGTGACATTGGCCTTTTGGCTAAGGACTTAAGAGGGCGGACGGACGGCATAAACATCTTTTTTCGACAATTAAAAACATAAAATAAAAATGTATAACATATGTAATAAAATGTAGCCTTACAAAGGCCAGACTGCCTAATGTACTGTCGCAATTTAATTTTCTCGACGAGGTCGGCCATCTCCGACACTTTCTTTTCGTTGACTTCCGGAATACCGGCGACCCGGACTTTCGACAGGACGGGGGTTCGATGCCTGTGCCTCGCCAATACATCGGACTGCTTCCAGAACCTGAGTGCCAGCAGGTTCACCTGGGCCTTCAGCTCAGCGTTTGTGAGGTACCGAGTTCTGGGGTACTCGAACACGGGACCAGTCCAAGGAACGGTGATTTTGGGCCCGCTGTAGATGGGATTTGTCATGGGCGTCTCTCCCCTTTTAAGGGAGCTGGTCGCATCGTCCGTGTCCGTGGACCGGGCGGGTCTGACACAGGCCGCTAGCTGCGAGAACAGCTTTCTTACTCGTTCCGCTAACGCACTCACGTTTTCTGTCCTCACACCTCGAGACGCCTCCAGAGGTTATTCTTGACCTTGGTTTCATAATCTGCCTCCATTTTTCTGCAAATATCTTCGTTTCTTCGCGAGCTCTAAAATGTGCGTCTGATTGCTTTGTCAAACAAATGTCTAGTGCCAGGATACGACGTCGTTTATGAGATATCGTACTGTCCGACGTCAAATGACGTTCAACCGTGTTTCCGGTTTCATCCGCCATTTTCGATGCAAGAAAAAAATCAATCTTTCTATAATGTATCCAGACGGTTGTTTATTATCTTCCTCAAAACAGATGATCGCCGTTTTTAAGTCCACTATATTTATCTATTTATATTTAATGAAGCGTAATACTTTATTTGAAGTAATTTATTTAATTAAACTGTTTAACTATAAAGTCTCAACAATCGGTGAAATATTAAGGTCATGTTCTAGATAACTCCCTGTCAGGTAAAAAAATGTGCAAACAACATTATCAGTAAGGTCAATTCGAGACATAAGTTCATGTATAGACACAACAGTGTACTCGATTTTAACACCAGGAAAACCATATGTAATTCATTAGTTCAGTGCTTATTTGACTATGCATGTTCGGCCTGGTATAATAACTTAGGGAAAACTCTTAAGTCTAAATTACAAATTACTCAAAACAAGGTTGTGCTATTCATTTTAAATGTTCCACCAAGAACCATACTGACCTGCTCAGATTTGCACAAACTAGGAATGCTAAAAATTTATGAAAGAGTCAAACAACTGAGTCTAAATCATGTACATATTTTTTTTTATGACAAATGCCCTTTGTACATGAAAGAAAACTTTATAAAAAAAAATCCGTTGTTCATAGCAACTGCACAAGAAAGAGCAAGTGTAATGTCTATGTTCCTGACATAAAGTTAGCAACAGCTTCAACTTTTTATTATAATGGTGTTTTAACTTGGAATGCCCTTCCATATTCTATTCAAGGTATTAATAATCACTTCAAATTCAAAAAAGAAGCCAAAAAAAACACTTTTTTACAAGTACCTTTAGGGTTGAGTATGGCCGACTTATTTATTTATTTATAAACAGTCTAGGTCAAACGCATATAACAATTTCACAATACATAATAACATAGAAACATAGTACACCAATGTCATTCTGAAAGCTGTAATAATCAAATAATATATAAATAAATTAAATCTATATATTATAACAGTTATACAAATTAGTTATCAATTGAAATGCAATATTTGACCTATGGATAACCCATTAAGCTAAAAGCTTCCATTACAAGTACACAAAAAATGATCAATTTGTTATATAATCTAACTTACACACATATACTTTGGTAATTGATTGAGAGAAAACATGTGAATTGCCTAGAGTTTTGTCTCAATCCGACAACTTAACCAATGTTAACAAAAAATGTATAACATTACCAAACGTGAGGCTTTACCAAATAAATATTAATGCAAATATGGAAACATTTCAATTCAAATAGTATATATCACAGATTCCAGTTGTTTCTATATCACAGTCCTATGCTTATATCAATAATACAAATATATGTCCTCACTTCTCTCAGTTTGTTTGTCTTGTAGATGTTTTTTAACCATTCTTTTATTTTATTTTTTAAATATTTTCAACTTGTTTGATGTCCCTTGGAAGGGAATACCAGTCTGTAGACCCAGAGTATTTGAACTTTTTTTTGAAATAAGCATTTTTCACAATTGGTATTATGAAATTATTTCACCAGATCTTGTTGTTTTTTAAAGTGTTTGGATATCCCCTGTTTTCATTGTTTGTTGTTGTTGTTTGTTTTCTGACGAGTTTATAAAATCCAGTTCTCGCTCAAAATGTTAGTCGTATATTCATTTCACGAACTCTAGATTTGCTAACACCGTTATAAAATAATTTAATAACCCTTTAAAATAATATGTTTGTAGCTAGCTGCAATTTAGTTTATGTGCTATAAGAAGCAGTAATGTAAAGGACCCCTTTGGAAATAAGTCGCAAGACTTTCAAGGGCTTTCCTGGCAGTACATGTCCGTATATCACACTATAATAAACTAATAGTTATCAGTCTAAAATACCAAATTGATAAATGCAATAGTGCTCGAGTTCCATCTGAAGCACAGAACGTCAACATTTAAATGTATCTCAAATTTATACCTCATGAAGTCAATTTAATCTGTGATATTTTTGTGCTCAATATATGTGTTTGTTTTTAATTTAGTTTGTTTTAAGCTTCTGTGAAAATTATAAATGTTATTATTTAACATGTATGTGCCGAATAAACCTATCTATATCTATCTATCTCCAGACATGATATTTCTGGATGAGCCCACATCCGGTCTGGACAGCTACACGGCGCGCTACCTGGTCTCGAACCTGCGAGATCTCGCGAGACGCGGGAAGATCGTCCTGCTGACCATACACCAACCTAGCTCCGACATCTTCACCTTGCTGGACAAGGTTTGCCCATACTCGCCTACTTTTCAGGCCTTTTTTTCGTAGTATATTGTGCGTAATGTACATTACTTATTTGTTCAATGACCTCAAACATAGAGCTATATTCTGCTTACGTATTGACGTGTTCTTGATTTAAAATTATCTGTTATTATTTGGAAGAATAAAATTATATTAATGAGAGTGGGTGGTTGTTGTCCCTTGTTATTCAATATGAAAATTCGGAAAGCAGTTTGTTAATGGCGGCGCGATGATGGAAAAATACCGATCCACTCAACTACTACCGCGGGAAAATTGCTCGCGTTTCGATAGTACATCAACATTTTCAATTCAACCAGCATTCCGGTTTGAATGATTCGTGGTGCCTGAATGTCTGCTATATGATCTACCTTATTCAGCGGACTTCCACTACAATGTCGCTGTTCTTTTCTCAGGTGGGGATAATGTCCAAGGGGGAGATGGTGTACTTCGGGTGTGGCCGGGAAATTGTGCCCTACTTCACCGCCCTCGGCTACCCCTGTGACAGATACACCAACCCGCTAGACAGATACGGTAGGTGCAGGATAATATCCCGATGTCCTTTATTAGTAAATTAAAGGCAAATGCATTTAAAACCCGGAAATAGTTGACAACCCACCTGTTTTATTCATATACCATAATATGTAATACAAATAATAATAACAGTGCCACGTAGGCGCATATTGACGTCATGAATACACAATGACGTTGTCATAAAGCAATTTTACATACCAGTAATACATTATGCATTATAATCTACCGGTATATTGTCCTGATGGTGTTGAAAACGGTTAGCAAATGATTCATTATATACTATTTTCATGTTGATTTTAATTGTTCATACATAATATCTTCTTTCGAAACTCTTATTGGAAAACTTATAACCCGTAACTGCACTTCCAGTGGACGTAGCCAGTATAGACCGGCGAGATACCGAGAAGGAGCGCGAGAGTTTGGAGCGCGTGGCGAGTCTCGTGCAGGCATTTAAAAGCTCGCCGACCCACTTGCAGACGATCAAAGACATACACGCGGACCTGAAGGAGGGGCCCACGTGCATAGAAGGGGACGCCAGAGATCCTGGGCCCAGCTACTTCCGGGTAGTGGGGACCATTCTACAGTGAGTTTACCACTGATTGTCATGTGACGTTAATGTCATGTATAATACTTTTAGTAGTGGTATACATGTGCTATATATAACTTTATGAACTATCACTCTATTACGTATGATTTTAATAGTAACAATGATACCATATTTGTAGTTGAAATAAATCAGAAGTCTGTTTTCAGAAGTTAAAACAAATGGTTCAGACTTTATTTAAGCCAAGTTTCAGCCGAAACGGAAACGATACGCTTATTATATTGCATGTACTCTATTAAAGTTATCGTCAGACACATTTTGAATAATGTTTTTATGACATAAACACTTAATATTGACTACGTTCCCATCACTGTGTATCCCCAGCCGGATGTTCCGAAATCTGTTCCGAGACCGGAAGGACTACGTGGCGCGCCTGCTGCTTCTTCCGCTGTTCTTCCTCTTCATCCTGATTTTCCTGGGCCGTCTGAAGCACAACCAGCAGAGCATCCAGGATCGCGTGGGCCTTTTGTACCAGTCGTCTACCGTGCCGCCATTCATGGGCATCATCAACAGCGTGGCGCTATGTGAGTAGAGTCTACGAGAGCTGTGGAGTAGTTTGGAAACGTGGTTATGCTGTTGTAGACGCTCCTGTCAAATATCGATGTTTTTTTAGACTTCGGCATTCGTTTCCGTCAAACTATATTTAGACTCCTACAATCGTTTCTGTCAAATATCGAATTTATTTCTATATTGCGGTAGTCGTTTCAGTCACAACGAAATTATTTCTATACTGTAGCAATCGTGTATGTCCAATATCGAATTTATTTCAACACATCGTAAATCGTTTTTGTCAAATATCGAATTTATTGTTTTACTTCGACAGTCTTAACAGTCAAACATCGAATAAGATTTTTTATGATTTCACTAAGCTGCTAAATGTCTGCTTGTTTAGTAACATGCGGCTCATTTGGATATTGTTGTATTTGACTGCTTTAGTAACGACTCAGGTAACGAGCTTATTACAGAATATTGTCTAGTCCATGCTTGCAATGACCACGCAATAAAATGGATACAATTGATCTACAAACCAACCTAATGCTAAATAGCAACCGTTTACACCCAAATGCTCAACTCCACCTCAATATCAACGCTACGCGCGTTCCGTTTCAGTCCCGTGTTTCCGGGACCAGTACTACCGAGAGAAGCGAGACGGTCTCTATGGTACGGTGACATTCCTCCTGGCCTACTCCATCCACGTGCTGCCATTCCATCTCATCTCCAGTGCCATATTCTCCTCCATGGTCTACTGGTCAGTCCTCGTGCGCCCCCATGATTGTCCGATATCATTTGAGCTTCTTTCAGTGAAAATTGGGCTAAATGCATGTGCGTAAAGTGTTGTCCCAGATTAGTCTGTGCAGTCCGCACATGCTAATCAGGGACGACAATTTCCGCTTCTATGGAATTTTTCGTTCAAAGGCAGTCTCTTCAAAACGAAAATCCAGTTAAGGCGGAAGGTGCACAGGATAATCTGGGACGACCCTTTACGCACATGAATTGAGCCCAGTTTTCCCAGAATGAGGCTCGTTTTGAACAATTATGAACAATTAATGTTCCATATATGTTGTAAACATGTACACGTACTTCGAATTTGCATTACATGTATTTGAAACTTCTTTACATGTTTTTCGCATTAAATTGTTATCCCGTTCAGAAATATTAGTCGATTCTTAATCTGGAATAAGATATCGTTTAAGATGTTTGGCATCTCTTGCATATCTACAGGAGATAGTCTGGACGTACTTTCAAAGAAATTTCATCAAATCAAAAAAATAATAAAACACTAACTTTGAGACATTGTTTGTCTCAAAACATAACCGCTTAGTAAAAGCAATGACACGCTAAAACTGCAACTATACTCAGTATTTGTTACTTCAGAACTTGCCTATATGTGTCCATGAAATATGCCATAAACAGTCACATGCTAATTTTGTTTCCAGGGTTACGGGCATGCACCCTGGCGCTGACCACTTCGGCCTGTACTCGGTGCAGATATTCATCCTCCACTACTGGGGTGAGATGACCACCATAGCCATGATGGGACTGTTCATGAACCAGAATCTGGCGCAGAGCGTAACAGCGCTCGTGCAAGCCGCGCACGTGATCATCGCTTCCGGTTTTCTCAAGTTAGTCACTGTGTCACTTCCGGGCTGGTTTTAAGTCAGGGCGATTCGTGTTCATTAAAAATGTAGAAAAACAATAGGCAATTTTTATATGAAAGAACATGGTGCACTTGTTTGTTTTGAATAATTTAAATATTGGAACTGTTTTCCTATTTGACGGTTACATTTCATGTTAGTATCTTATGTTATATGTGATTCAAGGCACATATTCATGTACGAGCCGGTTTCGGGATGAATGTTCATACACGAACGCTTAATCTAAAACGTCCGATCTAGAAGACTACCCAAGCTTCCCCTCTTTCTGTTCACAGGGACCTTCACTCGATCGTGAAACCCCTACGCTGGCTCAGCTGGGCTCTCATCCACAGGTACTCGGCCGAGATATTCGTGGCCAACGAGTTCAGCGGTCTAAAGTTCGAGTGTCCCGGGCTGGGCCCGAACAACGGTGAGAATGGCAAGCATGGGAATATGGAATATATCGCCACCTTCGAGTAATAAGGACCTATAGACATAGTTTGGTTGGTGGTCAACATATTTGACAGAAGGATTTTCGTCCGGGTTCTTCAGTCTTCCCTCACAGCACTAGATCACATAAAAAAAAAACTTTTTATTTATTGTTTAGTTAAACTTACTAGCAAAAATTGCTATAATTAAAAATTCGTCCCAACTTTCGTGAGTCTAGTAGACAGGTTATTGGGTAGGAAAGCTCGGACACACTATGGGTTCTCACATAATGCAGCCTCACGTGCGGATGGGTCTCATAATCTCCGAAATGCACATACACACAGAAAAACCATCGTAATACTAATGTGGCATTCATCTACATACTTTTGTGCTGCATGATGTATATGGTATATAAGGTTTTGCTGGCAATTAGTGAAATACAACCTAGACAACTTTTTATCAAGGTAGACATTTTATTTAGTTCGACTATTTTGCGCGGGTCCTCATTATTAGATCCGGGCATTATATGCGAGTTGACGGGTACGGGTCCCAACACATTATCAACCAAAACAAACTCATCGCTTTAAATTTACTGATGACAACATCAAGACGATTTGAGACACTAGCTTGTTCGTCTTTCAAATCCAATTATATAGGGCATGGAAAAGACACATTTAAAACAAGATACTTTATGTGCTGCGAAATAGAACAGTTTGTTTGATGAATCATTTGTTTTGATTACGGCTGCATAATACATAACTCGAGTGAAACTTCTTTTGCCATTTTAGTTACCCTGTCCTGTATGGAGTATGGTGACGACTACATCGACAAGTATTATCCGGACAGTCCCGAGCACATGGCGAGAAACTTCGGGATTCTCGTCGCGTATGCCATAGGAACGCTGATCCTTGCGATCGTCTGCTTCGAGGTCAAGGGCAACAAGAACCTGCACTGATTATTAGTTAAGACTGATATGTCACATGATGTTAGCAACACTGATGCCACGTGATATTAGCGATGCTGATGTGCCACAGCATGTCAGCGAAACAGGCACTTCACGTGATTTTTGTGAAAAGGATGGCATGTGATTTTTGTGAACAGGATGTTATGTGATATAAGCGACACTGATGTGTCACGTGATTTTAGCGACACTGATGTGTCGACTCATGTGATATTAGCGACACTCGTGTTTCACGTGATATTAGCTACATTGATGTCACCTGATATTAGCGACACTGATGTCACGTGATATTAGCGACACTGATGTGTCATGTGATATTAGCGACACTCATGTTTCACGTGATATTAGCGACATTGATGTCACCTGATATTAGCGACACTGATGTCACGTGATATTAGCGACATTGATGTCACCTGATATTAGCGACACTGATGTCACGTGATATTAGCGACACGGATGTGTCACGTGATATCAGCGACACTGATATTAGCGAGGCTGATACTGAGACCGATACATGTCTTTGCAAATATTGTTCACGTGTATTTAACCATAAGTAATGTATCATCGCTATTCTACTTAAAATAATAAGGCAACAATAGTAAATGTATGGAATAATGGTTGTTCAGAACCACAAATGCACATTCAATGCAAATATATAACAACCTTGTTCAGACTCGCAACCGCACATTTCAATGCAAACATTGTATATATGTAATAAATCAGAAGCAATATACCCATGCTATTCTACTTAAAATACTTAGACAATAATCGCGCGTTATCAATACGCGCGAGTGTACTGCATGTAGTTAAAATATTGGTAGCATTGCTTTCTATGAAAATATGTGGAATATCGGCAGTGTGAAAATCAAATTGACACATTAAATGTTATGTAATAGTTACGTTGCTTGCTATTAAAATTGTTTACATGTTTCTATATTCCAATTAAATTATATTCTTCAAAGTGTCAAGATTTGATTAAACACATCATATCATGAAAGTTTTACAGATATAAGAGCCATCATATTTTTTTTTATTCACAATATATTTTGGCAAATCAATTTTGTTTTACTCGTGTGTTTACGGACACGTTACCACAATACCTCTAGCTAGTAACAAGAAGCCCAGTGTGCTGGTCAGAGTTGACATTAGTTAACAAGAAACTTGGCAACGCCACGAAACCAAGTTTTCAACTTTTAAGTGATTATTTGAATTTCTAATTATGAAATCCCAGGATAGTTCTGAATGTAAGCTACTTTCACACAAAATTTCAGCGCAATACCTCCAACCAAAAATTTATTGAACCGAAACAATGTTTCTATTCTAAGTCACAGTGACCTTGACATTGATCCAACTGACCCACGCTACGTCTGCATGTAAGTTACAAACATCCACAATTTCAGATAAATGACCGCATAAACACTGAAGTTGTTGAGCGGAAACCGTTTTTTTTTATATATATTTTAGTAACAGTGACCTTGACCTCTCTGGCCCCAAATGGAGTCCCTAGCAGGTTATACATGTAAGCTTCCTACACACATTTTTTTCAGCAAATTATGCGAGCATAAACCGCTTTGATTTGTTCGCTTGCGAAATTGCGTTCATAGTGTACTAGGAATCCGATGTTCACACGACATATTAATTTAGCGATTGCATTTTTTTGCAGAAAGCAACAATTTAATTTTGAAAAGCGAGATGTGTCTACTTGTATGCGATAACGAAGAACTGTGCCTTCAGCGTTTTGTTTTTTCCCCATTTTTTTAAGTAACCGTGCCCTAGAGAATCAATCGACTGACCCCAAATGGACCCCCAGGCTAGGTCCTCGTGTCGCATACAACATATACAATTTCATTGCAATACCTCAATCTAAAGATATTTATAGATCTTTGCTCAATCGCAACCAGTTATTTAGCGGAAACCGTTTTTAATAACCGTGACCTTAAATCGACACGCCCTAAATACAATCCCACGCTAGGTCTCCATGCAAACTTGCTATATCCTCAGTTTCATCAAGATTGGGCAATGCAAACTAAAGTTATCGACCGGAATCAACATTTCTGCTGTTTTTCGATTTTAAGAAACTGTGACATTGACTTGAGCCGACTGGTCCTATGAGCAACCCAATGTTGTTACCTGAGGAAATGTAGCAAGGTTAGCTCTAGAGGTACGTCTCTGTGATATTATTTCGAAATCATATGTGTTATATTATAAAGATATTTTGTATAAGATGTTCAATACTAGTGGTGCAGGAAAAAAAGAAATACACAAGTCGGACATGGTAGAAACATGGTATATTACACTGTTATCATCCTCAATGAGACATCAAATAAATAATGACACCAGGATTAAAATGTCTACAGGAGCGGGGTAATGTTGGCCATAGTTCCAGGTCCAGGCAGTTGACTAGCGCCATCTTTCATAACTATTAAAATCATGCTAGATAAATACTTCAACCAATTTGTTACGCCTCCTGGTGATACACAATTCATGGGTGTTTCTATTAGACTTTCTACCAAATTTTATTCTATATTTTTTTAACGATTTTTTGTGTACATAATTTCTGAAACACGAACGAAGCAGTAGAATATGAAATTATTATTTCTTTAAATTTTATAAATACTAACGTGTATGTTCTTTCATTTATCAAAACTATGATTTCACTTGTGTAGCCTTTGAAATGTTTAAAACCTTACACTGATCGCTTATGGAAGCTGTCCACCTACTCTGGAACTATGGCAACACACCCCGCCCACTTACATCTAACACACATGTGCAAAGTGGACATGAATACACACCCCAGTCAAATATTGACCGTCTTTGCCACAGAAAAGGCGATGCGATGAAAATGTAGGTCACATGTACAATGTAGGTAACATGTACAATGTAGGTCAAACGTACGAATCAACAAACGACAGCTCAGCTATCAGCGAAATATCAACATGGCAAGTGAGTCCATAGGCAAACACCATAAACAGCAAATATGATTGAGTTTAAGCGGGCAAAACTATTTTATGTTCAAAATGATGTTTAACATACCTGTCAAGTAGAGTCAAAAGAAATAATCGTAACTTTAATATTATTTCACAATCTTGTGATGTATAAGCCTCTTGACTAGACAAAACAGTAAGTAATGGTGAATTAATAGTCTCAAGTGAATTTTAAACTCGAATAACAATAGTACTTGAAATTAATAACAACACATTTGTGCATTAAATGTGTAAAGAATTATCAAAACCTTAGTAACGACTTTGTAACTGTATGTATTGATTGAAGTATGATGGTATATATTCAAAATAACAATACAATTGATCACATGACTTTCTACACTGAACTTACAAATAAGAGAAAGTACACGATATTCTGTAGTCATCAAAATCTTAACATCAGCCTAAAAAAGGAATGAAAAACGATCAAAGTATTCCAGACATTATGCGTGGAGCAATTAGCAGGTACAAATTCTATCATTACCATGTAATTGTTTATAATAGAAACACACATGATCAATCATGGTGGGTAAAATCCCAACCACCTAAAATTCATTGGTCAAAGAATGCAACAACATCAAAATCTATTTACAACAACTGGGCAACCGACTACTGCATAGTATGTCAGCCCAACTCATGCAATTGTCAACGATTCTCTTAAAGTTTACACTCTTTTAGAGCCTCTATTTGCCCTGATAGGTACTTAAGGAGTATATTAAATATTGCACCTCGAGGACGGTGACGTCTTCAGCAGCCAAAGTGGAGGCTACTCTTTGAGGGGGTAATATTTACTATATCCCAAAAGATGCCTATGATTTTCTTTTATTATTTCAAACAAATATGCTGTACTCAAAATTACAAACATGTCGAAGTGCAGATTTCATATGAAAATCAAGGACTCATCAAAATTGTTTGTTTTATACATTTTAATAAGCCTTAGTTTATAAAATTTAACAAATTTTCCGAAAACCCGTGCTACTTCTTTCAGCCCTACGCATGGGGTTAACTAAAAATTATAGCATTATTGGGATATAATACTCAGAACAGTACTGATTCTGGCTGCTATATCATACCAACACACAGTGGTAACTACATGGACAATGTTAACATTATTTCCTATAACTCACACACTATGTTTATGTTTAGTTTGGACTAAAGATACAGCATAATTCAATCAAGATTTACAAAACTTTGGAAATAATCACATTACTTGTTCAACATCATGCCATAAACAACAAAAATAATATTACCCCAATAGTTGAGTATATTGTGTTCTTTAGCTGTCTATTATTCTTGTTATGTTGCTTTTCTTTACACCAGTAACCATGGGTACCTTCGTACTAAGTCAATGTTAGTTGACAAAGTTACATAAAATCTTATAACATGAATACCTTGAATACCTTAGTACAAAGTGTGAAAATTCAGTTGTAAATACACTGAGTAAGCCTCCTGTTTTTGATTTGACATTATAACTCACAACATTTATTGGCACATTTGGTTGTAACTGAAAAACACTTGATAATATAACAGCCATCTTATTGTTGAATACATGTGTGCATTTGATTCTTAGCATTAAGAGCTTAAACTTTATATAATTTTAACATGATTCAAATCAAACACAAATTTAATGAAAAAACAACACCATAGGAACAACTTAGGAACAACTTAATAGTCAATAGTAGCAAAGGACTAACAAAATATGTTAAATGAGAAATAAGGCATGATTGAAAATAGATGAGATATACGATATCTCGACTCCTATTTAATTGAAAAAGATTGTTGATCTTATTGCTTTGCTGTTCAAAAGTGTTACATTACACAAATGTTTATTGTACAGGAATACTGAATCATTATTCAAACAAAATACACCAGCAGTTTTTAATGAATAACTAAAACATGTTATTTGAAATAATAAATATATCTCAGTGAAACATTTGTTTGTAATCTAATACCTGCCAGAAAACGTACAAATCACTATTTACAGATTGATCATTTAAATACTACATGAAAATGTAAGTTAGCCCACAACCAACTCGGATATGGTTTGACAAAAACAAGTTTCTTAGATATGCAAGCATCATCTTTTCAAATGTGTTTTTGTGATATTGCAAACATCACTATACAAGCTTTTAAACCATTAATACTTTTACACACAAGCAGCAAATTCAATTAGAGAATTTTTAATATTAACTAAGTCATTCGAAAAAGGGTCTTATGCCATACGCGGCCAGGGTAGCTCCAGCCCAGCCTGCGCATCCAGGCATTGTGGTCAGGAGCTACCCTGTCCGGTTATAATACCAAGAAGCTGTGCATTACTTTATATTGGACACTGTAGCTCCTGACCAGACTGTGCAATTGCGCAGGCTGGTCAGCAGCTATACTGACCACATGTCATAAGACCCAGGCTGGTCAGCAGCTATACTGACCACATGTCATAAGACCCAGGCTGGTCAGCAGCTATACTGACCACATGTTATAAGACCCAGGCTGGTCAGCAGCTATACTGACCACATGTCATAAGACCCATTGCCCGGGCTGGTCAGCAGCTATACTAACCACATGTCATAAGACCCATTTTTGTATGATGCAGCTCATATATTTAACACTGCAAAAAAATAAATGTTTCCTGAATGGATTTGAGAAGAACCAAATTTGAATTTTCTTCAGAATATCTCATGATTACAGGGCAATTTTTTGTAGTTGTTTTAAAGTCTGCAGCAAAAAAGGGTAGTATATTAAAACCCTGACCGCTAATGACTATGACTAACAAAGTGAGGATCATGGTTTCGACACCCAAGTTTCCTCCCATCCCAACCAAAAGGTCGACAGAGGCCTTGATCACTGCTTAGTCACATCCTAAAAACCCCTAGGGTCAAGGCCGAGGTCTTCACCAGGTCGTGTCCAAAGGTTGCAGAGGTAAAGTTCAAGGCTACTCGAGAACCACAACATCTTCTCCACGTGGAGGCTTAACTTGCAGTGACCTCCATGGATTGCGAGCAGTCCTCTTGAATTCCGAACTGGGTAACTGCTTTCGAAGCTTCCTGCGCGATGAAACAAAGACGTTGTCATACTTGGCTTTACAAGATTGGCACTGTTGTTAAAGCCAAGGACATTGTCATAATAGGCTTTACAAGATTGGCACTGTTGTTAAAGCCAAGGCATTGTCATAATATTCTTTACAAAATTGGCACTGTTGTTAAAGACAAAGTCATTGTCATAATAGGCTTTACAAGATTGGCACTGTTGTTAAAGACAAAGCCATTGTCATTATATCCTTTACAAAATTGGCACTGTTGTTAAAGCCAAGGCATTGTCATAATAGACTTTACAAGATTGGCACTGTCGTAAAAGACAAAGTCACACTAAACTTAACAACAAGATTGGCACTGTTGTAAAAGACAAAAAATATAAAACTTAGTTAAAATATATAAGAGAGAATACAAGTAAAATGATTCTTGTGGACTAAATGAAAGTAATTGTTATTCAAACTTATAAATTTTACCAATCACGAACATTATTTGCATAACTCAAACAATTAAATTGGCAACAGCAATACTTAATTTTTCATCCCCAACAATGAGATTAATAACTGAAATTTTCACAGATCTTGTTATTACAAAACAACATACTTTGTGTTGTTGGTAGCAATGAAGTACACGTCATCTGGCGCATCTATCCAGCTAAACATCTGCATACCCTTGAGGCCCTTGGGCAGCATGCGACCTCTCCCATTCATCTGATGGTTCAGCATACCAGGTCGCTGGACAAATACATAGGAAACACTGTCAGTAATGTAAGATGCGCAGAAAGCAAATGTTTTACATTATGCATTGTTTGGAAAAATGAAGGCACAAGAGAAGTTAACCATATTCCCCCNAAATATTTTTTTAATCCCAGCAGTGTACTGTTTTGAAATCCTAATATGAGGACAAGGGCATGAAGTTTGAACTGGATGAAACAGATTTGTTTTTTATACTTGGGTAATGACATAAATGTTAAATAAACAACACAAATAGGTTTTGTGCATACATCAACACCAGTAAGACTATTTATAGCCTTTGGCAGTAATTTCATTCTAATAACAAGGCTATATATATTATATCTGTCTCAGAGAATTAAATTGATTGGTTGAACACATTTTATGGATGCCGGTTCCATGATAATCGATCCAATTATTTCCTAGCACCTGTGACATGGACCTTTGACCTTTCCAAACAAGTGACCATCATACCAATTTCCCAAAGTAGGTCAAAGGGTTCTAATAATAAAGTGCAAAAACAAATGATCTTAATACCAACAGACAAACCAACTGACGGACATGGGCAAACTAAAATATCCCGGTTTTTCGAGAGGGGGGGGGGGGG
>VMBQ01000911.1:11385-61689 GCA_007657795.1 Dreissena rostriformis | reverse complement strand
TTGACCTAGTGATTTGAAAATCAATAGGGGTTACCTGCCGGTCATGACCAATGTCCCTATGAAGTTTCATGATCCCAGGCCTAAGCGTTCTTGAGTTATCATCCGGAAACCATTTTCCTTTTTCCAGTCACTGTGACCTTGACCTTTGACCAAGTGACCTGAAAATCAATAGGGGTCATCTGCCAGTCATGACCAATATCCCTATGAAGTTTCGTGATCCTAGGCCTAAGCGTTCTTGAGGTATCATCCGGAAACCATCTGGTGGACCGACAGACGGACCGACATGTGCAAACAATATACCCCTTCTTCTTCGAAGGGGGCATAAATATCAGGGATTTAATTCTGCATTCTGAATTTTTTAATCGATTTTGATGCACTGAAATTGACATGCATGCCTCATTTTAACTTGCGGAAATTGGTGACAAAAAGAGTGAAATGAACATGTTCTGATAAGTTTAGGGTATTATAATGAACTAAATGAACTTGACTTCGAGTTCAAGAGTCATGACTCTTGAGATTTGATTCATCCTAATTTTACTACCTACAAGATTACACACAAAGTTGATTGAGCCGTCATAGAGCTCACACCAACATTATCTGTAATTTAAAATATTCATCAGTTTTCCGCCCAATTCATGATTTCAAGAAAAAAATCATTTTTTTTAACACCGAC
Source organism: Dreissena rostriformis (assembly GCA_007657795.1). NCBI lineage: Eukaryota > Metazoa > Mollusca > Bivalvia > Myida > Dreissenidae > Dreissena > Dreissena rostriformis. The sequence goes on along the minus strand of VMBQ01000911.1, from coordinate 61,016 downwards.
AGAGCTTGTTTACCTTGCCTCTGCGCTGGTGCTGGTCTTTCTCCATCTGTTGTAAAAATAGAAATAATTTATAAAATAACATAGAAACATCAAGGTTATACATGCTTTTTGATATGAAACAATAATTATAATCAGAGTATTGATTTTGTAATTTACCATTCAGCAAAATATTACATNCGTCCCGTATTTTATACGGGCGTATAAAAATTGTAAGAGTACTTTTTTATTCTAAAGCTGTCGCTTTTCACACTGTACTTTTTTTCTTCTGATTTCGATGATAAAGCCTCTACTAAGTAGTTTTAACCATGTTTGTGAAGTTGCATACCAAGCCTAGTGGGCATTTTTAAGCCTCCGTATTTCTTCCAGTAGATCCAACAGGGTGAACACAATCGGCACTGCATGTGGGTCGGGCCCCAGGAATACCACTGACCGGAGTGGGCAGCTGAAGTTGTTATAACAGAAATGAGTCACACTCTGGGAAAACAGGGCTTAATGCATATGCTTTAAGTGAAACTTTCCGCTTTTATGGTGTGTTTTTTTTAAAGGAAGTCTCTTTTAAGCGAAAAGCCAGCTTAGGCAGAAAGTTTCGTCCCTGATTAGCCTGTGCATACTTCACAGGCTAATCTTGGAGGACTCTATATGCACATGCATTTAACCCCATTTCTACAGCGCAAGGTTTGCCCTGGTTCAACAATATCTTTATTAAAATATGGCATGCCATGGTAATATTCATATTGAATTGGCTATTTTATTGGGTTTTTATGAATAGTAAGTTGTCTTCAGCCAGTTGGTAATTTTTACAGAATGTGGCAAATGGCAGAGTAAACACAATGTCTGGATGAAAAACTGCTCAAATCTGTGACTATTGTTATTATTTGAATATATATATTAACATATGTAAGAAACACAAATTACTTAACATTAACAGTAAGATTACCGCTTTCTATGAACTGGCAAAGTTACAAATGATCTAATTTCAAAAGACATTTGGATCCATTATAAAATGTTTAACAATTGGTATTAAACATTTTTAAATTCAATTCTATGCAGGAAGGGTTGCCATGGGAGTAAATTTATCCAAGACTTCTTTTAATAAGGATGCAAGAACAATTAAATGCATTCAAACATTGTCTGCTACTTTCAATAAAAGAAATTTACCATAGCAGCTTTCACAAGCTCGACCCGACACCTGTCCGTCTATACCATTGATTTTGCCATTGATTGCTGCTGGATTTGGTTTGTTGCTAAAAAATAGAAAAAAGTATACACAGCATTACAATATATGAAAATGCTTTTCAAATATACATTTCAAAACAAGGACAAAACACTACCAACTGGTAATTGCAGTCAATAAAATATATCAAATAAGAAACTAATTCCTTGGTACAGGTATAAAGATCTAATATAACTTATATGCTTGCCCACAAGCTTATCTTATTAGCACAACTATCAGCATAAGCAGAACATGAATTTACTCATTCCACAGTGAAAGAACTTTACTGAAAGACTGAACAAGCACATAAAATATATAACATTACTTAAGAAATGTAACTTACAGGCCTGTCTATATAAACCCGAGACTCTGAGAATGCCCAATTCAAAATTTATCCATTCAGGACTTCTCTGCATTTACTTACTTTGATTACTGTTTCTAAAGTCTCACTAAACAATCAATAATACTTAGAAGAAAACGGTTAATTACTATACATGAAACAAATGTCTTACTAGTTTGGAATGTAGACTTGCTTGAGTTTACTCTCTGCCTCAGCAGCTTTGATACGTTTTTGCTGTACATATCTGTCTGTTGTCTTCCACATATAGTAATATTCTATAATACTTTTGATGGATTTCCATGGTAACTGAAAGTAATAATTTTAAAATTTGAGTTGCCTCCCTTACGCTGTACAAGAAGAAACAGAAATTGCCAAAAATGTCAAGGGACAGAACTTTTGCATTACTTTTAACATCACTAACTTAGTTATTCCCTTTTAACATTATCAAGCGTCACAAAATTATATTCCATGATTAATTTTTAAGATATTAATAACATACATGCTTGTTGATACTAAGGTTTAAATTGCAAAAAAAACATCAAGGGCTTCCCATGAATGACAATTGTATTCCTAAATTATGTAGTCTTCAAACAAAACATAAAATTAAAAAAAAATATAAGGCTTTTGGCTAATTTGACAAATTTAAAAATGCCCACAGCATGTATAACTGAGCATAAGCTCACATTTTTATATTGCAATATTATCTGGCTAATATCAAGACCTTGGACACCGGTAAAAATTGTATAAATCTGGATTGGATAACTCTTATCCAGCAGCAGCCAATTGTATAAATCTGGATAACTCTTATCCAGTGGATAACTTTTGGTTATCTTCATTTTTTTTATAAGATAACCAACAGTTATCCGCTGGATAAGAGTTATCCAGATTTATACAATTGGCTGCAGATAACTTTTGGCTATCTTCAATTTTATTATATCTTTTTTGAAGATAACCAAAAGTTATCCGCTGAATAAGAGTTATCCAAATTTATACAATTGGCTACAGGACTCAGATCAAAACAGTATTCACATAAATTATATGAATTCACAAGCCAGACTTATAATGCAGTCATAACAAGAGATGTGTTTGTCAGAAACACAATGCCCCCTACTGCGCCGCTTTGATTTTTGATTTTTTTTTTACCTTTGACCTTGAAGGATGACCTTGACCTTTCACCACTCAAAATGTTCAGCTCCATGAGATACACATGCATGCCAAATATCAAGTTGCTACGATCAATATTGCAAAAGTTATGAGCATTTTTCAAAACCTAAACGCAAAACCTAAACGCAAAGTGTGACGGAAATTCAGACGGACGGAGAGACAGACGGACAGTGCGATCACTATATGCCCACCTTCGGGGGCATAAAAAGGTGAAATAATAACACAATTCTTACCAGTATTTACATTTCTATTTTTTTTTTCTGGCAGCCTAAATTTACTAGCTCTGGGCTGTTGGGATGGTAAGCATGAAGAGACTACAAAAGGGAACTTTTTTCTAGGGAATCTTTGAGAAATTTGATTATGGTGCCTGACCGATTCGATGCAAACATCACTCACAAACTCATGTCTTATATCAATGATCACTCACAAAGTCATGTCTTATATCAATGAAGTCTTTCCCGTATTTATCGAGGGCCTCTTCGAACAGGTTTGCCTCTGAGGCTGACCACTCCTCCATCTCATCCCGACACAGGACTGGACCCCCGGGTGGCACTAGGCTCCCTATAGCCTTCCCGATGTCGTAACCGCTTCGGTGTAATGTGTGCATGGCATTGAACTGTTAACATAGTGGAATACAGGAATCAGATTTTTTTAATCTGTTTAAAAACAACAGTTGGTTAAGTTTAATTCACAAAGAATTTAAAAAAGAAATTACTTCCTGAATAAACTTCCAAAATAAAATTTTAGCGAATAAGTATCAAATCTTACCAGAACATTACTTTAGATAGGTTACATACTGAGATTAGTGCTTTGAGTTCCCAAGGCTTTCTTGGCTGATTTTATATAATATAATAGGATCATATTCCCTATGTCAAAAAGATTTGTTTTCACATATCAAGTGCACAAATTCCCAAATGATGGTTAGTATAAGAGATAGAAATAGTCTAGGAATAAAGAGTTTGAAGTTGTTATTTCAAATAACTGATATTTTACTGTTCAGAATTTAGTGTTTTATATAAGTTCTATCACCAAAAGTTCACAATTAATACATCAAAGAAATATTTGTTTTCCCAATTTACACGGTATAGTTAATTCATACTAAAATTCAAACTTTCAGGGGTAAAGGAAATATACCCAAAAACCCTATGTACAAGTTGAAGACACAAGCTATTATTTGTAGAAGGTATGTTTTATTTACACAACCAGCACAATTTCTGCACAAATCATAACCTATCAAAGACTTGTCACTTATCAGAAAAACCTAGCTCTATTTAAACCAGAAAACACTCATTTAAATGCATGAAAAGACTTTAACCCATATAAGAAAACAATCATAAACACTCATTAACATGCATGAAAAGACATAAACGAATGTAAGAAAACACTCATACAAATTCCTGACAAGACACATACCAATGTAATATCTCTACTGGCAGCAGCTGAGCTCATGTGTAGACTAGGTTGACGAACGGTACTGGTACAGTCCAGAGCACGAGCAAAAGTACCCACGGACCTTGAAATGAAAGGAAAGTTACAGAGATATTTAGTAAAGAATTAAAGAGTTTTGAAGTTGTAATTTTCATTTTACTGATATGTTTATGCTTAGAATTTAGTGTTTTATGTAAGTTCTATCCGAGCATCGCCAAAAGTTCAAAATGTATATATCAAAGAAATATTTTACCAATTTTGTGTAAATTGATACTAGAAGTGTATTAAATGTAAATGTTGACAAATCCTTTTACTAGTTTCATATAACAAATCTTTCAAATGAAACATGTGTTTCGACAATTAAATAAAAGTATGCAATTTCAAGATCTGATCGCTTTGACAATCTCAATCCTTTGTATTTTAAAATAGTTTCAATGCAATTTATTTAAGCCATTTGCAGAATACTACTCAGTTTTAGATTTAAACAATAACTCCAATATTTGTGTTGTGAATTTATCACTTACACAGAAATTGACACCTTTTACTATAAGGTTTTATTTTTTTCCAGTTATGTACTGGTAGTTTATATTCACCTAATTACAATTTCCTTATATACAGTGAATATGTATTGTTAGTTTACATGTTAATTTGTAAGTATATTATATTTATAATATTGCTTTTTTGACCATGCATTCAAATTGCTTGACATATAACTGATGCTATAATAGTGGCAGGTAAAATCCAATACACATAAGGCATAAAATATACACACAAACAAAGTTTAAAAGATTTTTAAGGTTTTAATGTACAAGGCAGATGGTTGTTTGAAAAAAACAGAATAAGAAACAATGGAAAAATAACTACAAAATGGTTGGATTACCTTGCAATGACTAAAAACTGGTCTATCTGTCTGTCCGACAGACTGCATTCTGGATCCCATATCAAATCTTCTAGTTCCTCTACACATCTATTATCACTCTCACCTGGATAGAACACCACAGACCACAATGAGCACCCACTTCATACAAAAACAGAATATTCTTCATAAACAATATTACATATCAGCTGTTTTTTTATCTGCAGTGTTGCCGAAATGTACAGCTTTTCTATGACTCGATGTTGTTAAGGCTGCATCAGTTCATATACATAACTTTTTAAGTATTTACAGAATAACAAAACGAGCTAATGAGGATTTACATTTTTCTTGGGAGGATTTGCTTCCATTTGTAAAGTAGAGTTTCTAGTTCTGACAGATATAATATTATTGTGACGCGTTCTGGCAAAATGGGGCTTAATGCATGTGTGTTAAGTGCTGTCGTAGATTAGCCTGTGCAGTCCGGACTGGCTTATCAGGGATGACACTTTCCGCCTAAACTAAATTTTTGCTATGAGAGACTTTCTTTAAACTAAAAATACCATAAAAGCATAGTTTGGTCCCTGAAAGCCTTTGCATAGATTAAATCCCATTTGCCCACAGCTTGTATGTAAACCTAAATTAGCAAGGACTGATTGTTTACCTTCCTTAAGTAATGGCTGTATATCACACTGGAACTTGGGACCGACCCTTATCTCGCCTTTGTCTGCAAGCAGGGTCTTCTGTTGAGGATCGTAGACCAGGGAGTAGAAAAATGTGTCCTGAAAGTCATCCTGCATTCAATGAAGAATTGTTAAGAAAAACACGGCAGAAACATTGCCAACCGTCAAGGTGAAATCATACTGGTTAATTGTTAAAGCAATGTAATAACTCTTTAAATCAATCAGATTCAAGTGTTAGACTAAGAAATTCCCTTCAACTAAGTCTGAAAGCTCTGCTGTTTTCTCAAATGGAATAAAAACCAGCAAAGTTGACAAAAGTGAACTTTTATAAGCCTTATTAAAGGTTTGCATTCCCTCCATCATTTTGTTTATGGTACTGGTCAGTCTGTCATACAATGTTTAACATTTATGCTATCAACTTACTTCTCGATCTAAGTATGAATTCAAAGACTCTGTCTCATTCAGTAGAGTGACGGAACATTTCCCTCGTATATGTGTCGCCGGCAATGTCTCTACTTGTCGAGACAGGAACAGTTCCCGATGTTTTAGCTGGTGCTTGTGTTTGTCGGATACTTCCTGGTCTGTCTCTTCCTTCTCAATTTCCTCCTCCATGGAGCCATCTGAAATATAATAAAAAACTTTCTTTAACCGTCGAAAAAATATATAGCCATTTTGAATGTTCTACAGTCATAAAGGCCAAATTTCTTATCTGAAAAAAATGTGCATATAGACATGCATTAGTAATTGTTTAACATGTTCACAGACTAAGGCAAAGTTATGATATAATTCCCTGGTAACTAGCATAAATCATTACCATTATATTTAAAATACACAGCCTTCAAAAAGCATGTATGTGTGCCAAGGAAATGGTTGTTTTCCAAGTAAAATTAACAGACAATAATTGTTGTTTGTTCAGGTCAATCAATGGTATTCAATGCTGTAGATGATTAACTTTTTGACTTATTTGATAATTGGAAAGCAAACTAGACTTAAATTTTTCTGTTACAAATTTCAAATTCAAATGTTATCAGGATATAATAGTAATATGTTTTCACATTGTTAGAACACTCAAGTTTATTTTGAATACGATACGACTCTACAATATGAATATTATGTAATTGCCTTAATATATAAATGATAAAAATATCTGTTTAGTTTGAATATGAATGTCTTTAGAGTTGCCAGTTCTTTCGTTATAAATTGTTAACTTATATTGCCTAACATAATATATGTATATACCTGTATGTGATTGACCACTGTTTACTACATTGTATTATATGTATTTATACTCATGGGCTTAAAGCCTAATGTATTCTGAAATAAAACCATATAACACTTCATTCAAGTAACACATGACTGCATTGTTGGTATACTACTTAAATACATAAGACATGGCTAAAACAAAAAAAAAATTGCCTTTCAATGACGAGGATATTTTAAGAATTAAGATACTCTCAAAGATCACTTATGGCAATCTTTGTATTAAAACACTATTATTCTAGAATTGCATCAAATTGACCACTCGCCAGCTGTCAATCAAACTCACGGAACAATCAATCAGATTTATTTTATTGCGGCCACATGGTCCGACAAACAAACAGTGTCGGAGTAATTGAATAAGCGTTTTATGTAAACAAAACTAGTGGGCGGAGCGATCTCTTATTTGTCGACTGGTCAATTAACAAATAACTGCATACAGTATCATGATATTGCATTGTTGTAAACTTTAACTGGAGACATGGATTGGCTCACCATTCAAGTGTTCAAGCTTAAGAAATGTTCATTGAAATATTAGCTTAGATAAAATCATTAACAGGAATTGTGCAAACTTATGCAAAATAACAAGAAATTTGATAAAAATAGTTAATGATTTCATGTAGTAAACATTGTAGTAAAATGTTATGAATGAATTTGTTTCAACCAATGAGAATTTACTATGATGGGACTATTTTCAACCTAAATCCATAGTTATTAGCTCCATATACATATTTTACAAATAAATAACACAAATGTTTCCATAATGTGTGATTGCATGAATAAAAATTACTGTTCACTACTCTTTTTTATTCTCAACACTGACTATACTTATTTTAGTGTTGTCACTTACTTTGATGTTTATCAGCCAATAATGTAAGTGAACTGGAAATATCTCTTCTTCTATAGAAGCACATAACCTTCGCTTCAACATTGCCATTTGGTGTCTGAAAAAAAAAGAATCAGTTCTGATATGCTACAAGTTGAACATCATAACACATACCGGTACCTCAACCAAGCAATCAATAACTTGTGATATTATCTATTTTTAACTATGGATTTCCCCATGGGAGCCTTTTGAAATAAGCAGCCTGTATACAGATTGAAGTGAAACACATGTACCTTGAAATCAGTAAAAACTTCTAAAATGAATACCTTATTCAGTTCTTCTATTCTCCGTATCTGGTATGGAGCTGTGGATGCAGTTTCGAAAAAAACATAATCTGAAAAACATAAACATGCATCTAATGAAATAACAGAAAATTACAAAAATATAGTCCACTTCAGATCTTTTTTACTGAAAATAAAATAAACGGTATGTTGCATTGGCTTACAACTTAAATAAAATTGAATCAGGTATTCAGTAGAAATGTATCCACAGTATTGTGTTTTTATTTGATTAATAACTTGTGAAAGATGGTTTTTCCCACATTTTACTACAAGCCGCATAACATCTCATGCGAGTACCTCACATAACGCCGGTTGCGATTTGTAACAAAAGTATTCTGAGGAACAATAAAAACATTACGATGACCAACTTCAACAATGATCAGATAAATAATTTATTGTTTCTCATATTTTTATTTTATAAATATGTAAACATTTGTGCAATGCATATTCAAGTATTCTTCCGCAAAACAAATCAACAATGGGATCCATTCTAGGATTTTCGCACGCTCAAATGAAAATCGATGCTTACCTCCAACTCGATACATATTTGCCGCCATTTTTGAATTTCAAAAGTGTATAATACTCCAATTACACAAGAAATACACAATTTATAATAATTTTCTAAAAATATCAAGTTTGGGTGATGTCCATTTAAGTCACCCCTCACGACATTTCACGTAGTCGCCATTTCTTTCGGCCTAATGTCTTCCTCCTCTTTTTACACATGACGTCATCCGTCCTTCGGCAGCGTTCAGTTTTTGATTTCAATACACACTTTGGTGATGACTGTGTCTAAAGAATAGGCGTGTGGGGTGTCTATCGTTAGGCCCAAATGTCGTCTGCAACGCTATCTAGGTCAATTAAACAGGCAACAACTCTGGTTCCAGATATTTCTCAAAGTAATGAAAACTTATAAAATTACACAATTAGTACTGTTTAATTGGTATTCAAATACTGATATAGATCTAGTAGATAATGCACTGGTGCACATATTGATTAATACAGCACGAAGCGCAGATATGTACATGAACATACACTATTTATCTGAGGCCCGACTAAGTGTTTGGGACAATGAGAACATGTTGGAAACAGTATATACAAAGTCTAATGACACGGGTTTTTGTACCGTGCAGATAGAATGAACGCATATTTATTATTTGTATTGTTTACATACACAATGAAATAAATTGTTATATTTATGGTTATAAACCTATTAAAATAAATAAATATACAAATAAAACTCGAGAGTCACCAAATCCCTGATTATGACCCTATATCCAGCCCCTATCATTCAAGCGACCTTTTTTCAACGATATAGAGATCCTACGTATTATTTTAAGTTAAGACATGATAAATGTGAATGATGATGAGAAAACTATTTTCCATTTAAATGTATGTGCATAATCGTGCGATCATTTATGCTCATATTAAACTGCAATAATTGAACATGAATGAAGTACGCCTGAGGCATTTTGCAATTAGTACATCTACTCAACATGAATGAAGTACGCCTGAGGCATTTTGCAATTAGTACATCTACTCTAAACTTCGTTGCAAACACTAGTAAAAACCTGCGTACGATCTCTCACTTTTAAAGTTATGTAAAGAAATAAATCATCCCAAAACTCAGGTAGAGGCTATTATGTATAATCGCAAGTGGAAAATAATTTACAATAACCTCTCAGTGCAAAACTTGGTCTTTAAGTACATTGCAAGGTTGACGCCTTGAATTTGAAAGTTTATGTTTGCGTTTGAAATCTGGCTATAGGTATGTTGTTGCTTTGTTGTTTTTTGTTCAAGTCACAGTTATACATGAAACCATGATAGTTGGGCAAAACAATGCTTGAAAGCACAAATGAAGCGTAAGCGTTCGAGGATAGGGTTCTTACGAAGCCATTGTTTGTGTTTTGTGAATTTTCATAAAGTGCAACACCAGTATCTGCCGTGTGATAATGGCCACCTAAGGATTTGATCCTGGTTGGGTAACAGGTATTTGTAAGATAAAGGAGACTTCCCGTTCCATTGGCGACCAGTCACCGTAAGCATCCAGTTCACTTTACAATTATTTACAGCGAGTTGGTAGGTAAAAGCGCACCGGGTTCAATCCCCGTTCTTGGAAGCGTGTGAGTTTGGTTAGCGGTCACCATACCGGACAAGTGCGGTTTCCTCCCTGTACTCCGGCCCCCCTCCCATAATTAAAGACCATATCAAAATTGATAACTGTTGTTTTTTTTTAAGAAACGACTAAATAGCTGGAAATTCCAGCTACATTTAAATTATTCGTCCCAACTCTCGTGAGTCTGGTAAGCAAATGAAGTTTGGAGTGCTAGGGCACACTCCTGGTCCTCACATAATGCAGTTGTCGGTCAATAGCGATACATCGCTAATGTTATACTTGTTATGTACAAACCGACTTGAAATAAAATTTGTATTTGTATGTATTTGTATAGCCCCAGGCGCGGAAGGACCGTACAAACTACAAATACACACGCACAAAACGCATCGGGGACGCGAATCTCATACCCGACTAGATCGTGGATCTGCTATATTCAGCTGCAGCAATGGCATTTGGTGGACAACAGCATTCTAGGACTGCCTTTCCTGATACAGAACCTCACGGTCCCTTTACCTCATATTGCTTATATCCAGTAAGAAGAAAATGTAATGATCATGCAATATAATTTCAAAGTAAAAAATAACGGACAATTCCCGTGTTGTTGTCCATCGCTGATGATGTTATGGCGAACATTCAATTTCCCTTCACATAGAGAACAATTGCCGTGATGATGTGGTCTATGGCGCATTCCGGTGGTCGGCTTCGATTTATCATCATTTAGCTTATTTTCATCTAGAGCTTTGTCACAACTGTGACATATAAATGCAAGGGCAAATAACTTAGAAATTGGGATGAAAAGTATCAACGGATATAAACAATATACAGGAACACATATATGACATGAATACTGTATGGTTATGACATATTTTAAGTTTCAATTTAATTGCTTGAGAAATGTGGAAGGGGTTCGCTCCACAAACTGAGAACATTTTATGCGGACCAATTGAACAACCGACAAACCGATCGACAGACCTACCGACCGCCCAATAACCCCCTTCCTGCGGAGATATACACGCGCTTCTCAACTAGGCGACCCGGGTTCAATCCCCGTTCCCGGAAGCATGTGAGTTTGGTCAGTGGTCGCCATACCGGACACGTGGGTCTTCCTCCGGGTACTCCGGCTTCCTCCCACAAAACAAGACCACACATAACTTAAAAATGCATTTCAGTGCAAAAACAAACACGTCGCTGGACATTGCAGCTATAATTCAAAATTCTTTCCAACTTTCGTGAATCCAATACATAATGTGGTAGGAGTGCTGGGACACACTCCGGGTCCTCACAGAATGCAGCCTCAGGCGGGGAAGGACCTCATAAACTTCGAAATGCACAAACACACACGATAAACCGATGTTCTGTGTCGGTTATTGGATTTCTTATCATATTGTGTTCACACATTCCACGATGTTGTAATACTAAATTCTAGATACATGTATTTAAGTATGGAACAAAACTCTTCTTTTGTTCATGACTGAGGTTACAATTTCCATGAGGTTGTTACGGCGATTTAGTCGATTTTCCTTTGTCGAGCGAACCATTTCAATGATGGTTCGATAAATACTATATTTCCCGTGTCCGAGATTATATTTTTCCAAAATAATAATGTGGAGACTGTGCGTTTACACTTTAAAACTATTTATGATAGTGATGAGATGAAAAGTCGATTTAAATTCACAGATTTTACAAATTTATTGTAAATTATACTATAATGACATAGATTATATTTCCGTTTACTGTACCTACCTGTTCTTATGGTGAATATTCCCCTTTCCTTCTCTAGCCTTACAATCTCAATTATGCTTTGACATCGGTTGTTAGTATCCCGTCTGTGACACCGGTTGTTAGTATCCCGTCTGTGACAACGGTTGTCAGTATCCCGTTTGTGACACCGGTTGTCAGTATCCCGTCTGTGACAACGGTTGTCAGTATCCCGTCTGTGACACCGGTTGTCAGTATCCCGTCTGTGACACCGGTTGTCAGTATCTCGTCTGTGACAACGGTTGTCAGTATCCCGTCTGTGACACCGGTTGTCAGTATCCCGTCTGTGACACCGGTTGTCAGTATCCCGTCATTAACACCGGTTGTCAGTATCTCGTCTGTGACACCGGTTGTCAGTATTCCGTCTGTGACACCGGTTGTCAGTATCTCGTCTGTGACACCGGTTGTCAGTATCCCGTCATTAACACCGGTTGTCAGTATCTCGTCTGTGACAACGGTTGTCAGTATCCCGTCTGTGACACCGGTTGTTAGTATCCCTTCAGTGACACCGTTTGTCAGTATCTCGTATGTGACAACGGTTGTCAGTATCCCGTCTGTCATACAGGTTGTCAGTATCCCGTCTGTCATACAGGTTGTCAGTATCGTATCCCGTCTTCGAGATAACACCATTGCTTACAATTGATTGTATTCTATTTCCTTAACCTCAACATACAAGTTCAATGATGTAATTATAGGTTATATTTGATTTCCCTTCACCTAGCTTACATGTTCAATAATGTTTTAATTGGATTACATGTGATTTCCATTCATCGATATAACACGTCCAACGATTGTATTATGGATTACATTAAATGAGACGCGCTCTGAGAAAAGGGGGTTTAATGCATGTGAGTAAGGTGTCGTCCCAGATTAACCTGTGCAGTTCCTTATTAGCCTGTGCGGACTGCACAGACAAATCTGAAACGACAGTTTACGCACATGCTTTAAACCCACCTTTCACAGAGCGAGGCTCATTTGATTTCGTTTCACCTCGCTATCACGTTATTAAAATGATGTTATGAATACATGTGTGTCTGATTTCGCTTTACCTTTATTATACATTAAATGATTTTATTTCATATGAGCCTTTTCCATAACCTAGCTTACACGTGCAATGATGTTATTATATGGCCTTTATTATATCCAATTTCCCTTCACCGGGCTAAACAGTTATATTATATTTATATGTATATGAATTATATTTGATTTCTCTTCAAAGACCTTACACATTTGTTGATTTTAAGTGTTATGGTGGATTATGTCTGATTTACCTTCACAGAGCTTACTAGTTTAATGATGTTATTATGGATTAATTGTGATTTCCTTTCATTAGGCTTCCAGGTTCAATGATATAATTATGGACTATACATTATACATTATTTGATTTCCCTTCCCCGACCTTACCAGTTCTATGATGTTGCAAATGCGGATAGTCGATTTCCATTCACAACACTGACAATTTTATTGATGTAGTTATGGCAGAAATTAAATTTTCTTTCACTGGTGGTAACAATATAATTGAGCCTCGCTCTGTGAAAAATGGGTTTAATGCATGTTCGTAAAGTGTCCCAGGGATGACACTTTTCGCCTTTAAGATATGTTTCGTTTAAAGAAAGTCTCTTCATAGCAAAATCCAGTTAAGGCGGAAAGTGTCGTCCCTGATTAGCCTGTGCGGACTGCACAGGCTAATCATGGACAAAATTGTATGCACATGCATTAAACCCCCTTTTCACAGAGTGGGGCTCATTCTTTTGCTATTGTTCACGTCATCGAGCCTACAAGGCCATGATTCGGGTTCTCATTGACAACTATCGATTTATCATGTCAACAAGATCAAAATGCAATGTCCATAATTTAATTTTATTATAACTATTTTATAAGAAATTTCCAACGAGCAATATCCAATGGGATCATACAAATTGTACACGCACAACCTTAGTCAAAGTGAATAAAGTTTGCATGCTATTTTTTATGATGCATGGTGAAAATTGTAGATGTACTTTGTTAGATAAAGTTTACTTATACGGATTGACAAACGTCCATGCTGAATCCAGTACACTTTTCTGCGTTGCGGGGTTGGTAGATTTGTTTGAGCATGTTACTCATCATATAATTGTGATGAATTTTATTTCAAATAGAACAAGGCTTCAAACATGTATCGATTTGAAGTAAACTAAATATACACCGAATGATATAATTGTACTGAATATTGTACTTTACACTGTTTTCTACGGTGGCACAGATTGGAAATGAAATGTTGTGAAAAGTGTCATTCCCACGACTTCATAACTATTAACATACCTAGCTCGTTAAAACGAGTTCGTTCGTCGTTGGAACAACGACTAACGACTTACCACGAGCTATAGTTCTCTTGTTCCCACGAGACAGTTATGTTGTTCCCACTAGTTAATGAGTTGTTCCCACGAGACAGTATGATGTTCCCACTAGTTAATGAGTCGTTCCCACGAGACAGTATATGTTGTTCCCTCTAGTTAATAAATCGTTCCAACGTTTTACTTAGCCGTTCATACGATAAAGCCATCTCGTTATCACGAGTTACTAAGTCGTGGGAACGCATGACTAAGTCGTAGTTACGCGTGACAAAGTCGTGGTAACGACATAAATAAAAGCATGCACATACCGGTAGTTTACATATTTGAGCCACCGTACTTTTCTATGTTAGAACTAAGAATATAGGCTGAACCGATGCAGAAAAAATGTAACGTGGCCATTACAATGTTACATACACACCGCTACATATATTTTTTAAACAGCATTTATAATAAATGCGATGTTTTTAACTATACAATTATTCATAACACGTATGTATGAATCTATCATCCCCGGTGTCACGGCTTCCTAGAACATGTTATTGTTAGCCGGATTGCCTTGTCATTTAAAGTCGATATAGATCTAGTGCGTATAAGAATCCTTATTGTTCAACAACTCTCATTAAACAATAAATAGCTTCCGCAGATTCTCTATTGGTATCATATAATTGCGAGATACTTTTGAAAATATATTATCAGGCCACGTAACAGGAAAATGTTGAAAACCTTGCATTCAAAAACAGAAAACACGTGACTTATGTTGTCTTTTTCTTCCGATTTCAAGAAAGTTCTCTATGAACAAAACTAATATACATTTGAATACTGTTAAAATCAAATACAATAATTTTAAATTGTCAATTCCCATATCGATAAAATACGTAGACGCCTATATAATTATGGTATCCCGATGTTGTTTCCACGATTTAGCACAAATATTAATTAAATAACTTACAGTTTCACGTAGAACCTTCGAATGCCTAATCGATATTTGATTTTGTAATCATACTTTTTTTTTTTTTTGTACTGATACTTTTTTTTCTGCAGTACGAACGCTTATATACCGAGGGTTTCAGAAAAAAGTGAATCATCACATTTCATTTTGGAAATAAAAGGACAAACAAAAGAATATAATTTTATTTATTTTTTAATTTTATCACATAATTGTATATTATTTCTGTCTTAAATGTAAATCGCCTATGAAGAGGCCACACGGATCTGGAAACATCCTTCGCAGCACGTCTGCGCACGAAATCGATATTTTCACGCGAACGAAATTGTAATACTTCTGTTCACAAGGTCATATACAATCACATGAATCAGGCAAAGTAAAGAAAATAAGCATAAAATATCAGACGAATTCAGCGAGACGAGGCCGCGGCCTACCACACACACGCGCTAGGCCTTTGTTTATCAAGAAAGGCGCGGGCCGTGTAGCAAAAGAGTAACCGCATTATATCGATACGGCCTAACCAGTCATTAGGCGTTCAAATATTACACATTCATTACAATTTCAGTTGCAACACAGAACACTGTTATCTTGCAGCGATCGACTGACCCTTGTACAACTAACTGAATTTATAATTTACTTTGTGTTAAAAAAAAATGTTATAAGAAATTGAGTATTATAAAATGTACATGTATATATTTAAACTGATGGAATTTCGCTTATTTGAATTTGTTTAAAAATAGAACACACCTAGTCAGTGTAATTATTTATGTCGCTCCGTTGAAAGACAATATAGGTGTACATGAATGAAGATTTAATCATAGCTGTTAGGCCATCCAAAAAATATGATACTGGAAAACCCGACATGTAGGACGGATTCAATTAGTGAAACTATAGGAAACTACGTCCATTTCGAGGAATCCCATTATAAGATGTATTGAAACGGAACAAAAAGCTGAAAAAAAACTTATTAACTGTGCAGAGTTCGAAAGAAAATATTCACATGTTACAACGACGTGACCAGATTATCTCGGAAAAAAACACCAAAAAAAAAACAAACCATATGTTTCAGTTTTTAACATTTTAGGCATAAATGAAAACCTGATATAAAACGCGATAATTCAAATTTCACTGCATGCATGTTAACAAACACAAAGCGAACTCGGTTTCTTAAACATGTGATCGTGGGCGAATTTCAGTTTGTTATTTAGAATCGTCCAAATACTAAATAAAATTATAAAATATAACTGGGATAAAAAGAACAGCACTACATCATTTGATATTTGAGTCTATATGGTGATGGAAAGAATCAAGCCATTGTTTTGTGCAAAACGCTTTGTCTTAAACCCGAATATACCATCCCGATTTTGTCCTTCTTTCCAAAACTCGTGCATTCCATTCAAGTTCACAGCTAAAATGTTGACAACAAATGTAATAATCTCCCAGTCGGCACAGGCTTATCAGGGACGACAATTTCCGCTTAAACTGGATTTTCGCTAAAAAAGAGTCGGACAAAAAACGAAAAATACAAAAAAGCGGAAAATGTCATACCTTATTAGCCTGTGTGGACAGAACAGGCTAATCTAGGACGACCCTTTACGCACATGCATTAAACCACGTCTTCCAAGACCGAGGCTACAATGTAATCATCACCCAAAAAAGGAGTTGTTTCGCATCTTTGTTAAGTATTGATTATTGTTATCACGAGTCAACTAGGATATCCAATATATACACAACTATCATCAAGACCAAGGACTAAATGCACACGTGTCGGCCCAGGTCGCGCACGAGTGCTACTTTAGATTGACGTGTTCCGGTGCTGCTCTGGCCGCACGACTCAAACTGTTATAGCATTACGGCAAATATATGTTTGGAAAATATGCATAACGTATAACGTCGAATAAACAGTTAACAGACGAATTCCTCGACCAGGTTGTTCAGTTATTATGGAACGTGGATGAGACATAAGTTCTTACAGTTCGCTGACATAGGTTTGGACTTCAACCCACGAAACAAAAGTATAAACGACGCGCGCCAGAGCAACTCGGATCCAGGCCCTATGACTTCATTCATTCTTAAGATCAATCTTAGTCGTAAGCTTAACCATTCAACCAATTGAAATTTGAGATTAAGCCCTTTTATGGTCATGGGGCTTGATGGTATCGAATTGAGAATTCACCGGCCCATTTTAGACAAATTAATACCGTTTCTGATACAGCTCAATTCGAAGAGTGTGGCTTATTTGACTAATACATAATACTAAAAACAAATTAGGCGATCAATGCCAAGATCAACGATGGTTCTTTAAATGTATGGCACAAGCGAAAAAGGTTCGTACTTGAGTCCAAGAGTATACTTCTAATGTAAGATTGTGAATACTGCCCCATGTAGGCTGCATGTGTGTATCAGGTAGCGTGTATTTAGCATTTTAAATCCCACCGTAAATCAATCTCTATAAAATTATTTCCATCCCACTTAAACCATTGCAAATAGTTATAATCCTACTTATCCTTATATTTTCATATCGCAATTGTCAAATGTTCTATTAAGGTATGCTAGTAGAACTGCAGTAATTAACAGTTGTTTAGAATGTTGAGTTCATCTTTGTTTATGTTAACACACAGCAAACTTGACAACGCGATTTTATTGTTTGCTGACCCCAAAACGACTATCGTGACTTCCGGTGTCAACGTATGACATTTTGTTGTTGTATCATCTAAAACATAACTTGTAAGATTGACTGTGCATAGCCGAACAATTCAGCATAACTACAGTACAAAGCTTGTAAGATTGAATGTGCATGGTCTGAAAAAAAGGACTAGGTCGCAAACTTCAGCATAAGTACAGTATATAAATTGTAAGACTAACTATGCATGGTCGCAAACTTCAGCATAAGTACTGTTCATAAATTGTAAGACTAACTTTGCATGGTCGAAAACTTCAGCATAAGTACAGTTCATACCTTGTAAGACTAACTATGCATGGTCGCAAACTTCAGCATAAGTACAGTTCATAACTTGTAAGACTAACTATACATGGTCGCAAATTTCACACAATAGTTACTTTTAATACGAGTAATATGTATTGCCTGTAATTAAGGAATACATGTATACTGACGGACCACTAAATTCGATTCATGGATTAAAAATGAGACTCAACTGACATTATAACGGCAATAGAAATTTAACAGTTTAAACATAAACTTATAACCATGAACCACCTTAGCTTACTTTGATTTGACGCCTTAATTCATTAAAAACATGATTGTTTTGGGTGAAAATAAATTGAAATAATATAAAACTATGTTTGCATGTTGCTTATAAAGTCAATTAATCATGCGACCACGGGTTGTCGTCAGTTTTAATCCCAGTGGCACACTTTTAACAAAGGTAGAAAAGGACCACTATAGGATGTGACATACCAAATATTACACGTGAGGGCCTTGTGGTTTCAGATAGGAAAATGTTCACATGTATTTGCTAACAGTCTTTTGTAAAATTGTGACCCCTGGGGCGCGTCTATTTTGACCTCGATTTAAACAAACTGTGTAGAGGACAACGGTAAGATGTTATCCTAACTAGTAGGTCTTGTTGACTTTTGACCCAAATGGTACGCCATAGTATACGATATTAAACCTCTGTTCCTCGTGGTATCCGAAAAACTATGTCACTGATGATACATGTGCGTAAAGTATCGTCCCAGATTAGCATGTTCAGCCCGCACAGGCTTATCAGGGACGACACTTTACGTCTGTATTTTCTTCAAGAACAGTCTTCCTTAAAACGAAAAATGCAATACAAGCGGAAATTGTCGTCCCTGATTAGCCTGTGCGGACAGCACAGGCTAATCTGGGGCGACACTTTACGCACATGCATTAAACCCCCTTTTAACAGAGTGAGTCTCATTAATGTCAAGATCGTTATCTGTTACACCCTGTCTAACCCGCCGTTGTATACAATAATTCATGTAAAGCGGGAACGCACGAAATGAAGAGACTATTGATTAAGTAATTATTATCAGTACGTTCATAAACTTTTTAAAAGCCTTTGTTGTACATGTATTCCGTCGGATCATCTCAGTATCCAGTGTTATTTTCTGACCAGAGCCTGGAGTTGCTTTATACTTTATGAAGAGCACCGAACGTAATAACTGAGAATTCAATTTCAGCTATACGATACATATACCTCTTAAACGCGTACCCAAGTCAGGGTTTTTTTCCTCTAAGAGAATGACCGTTTTTCACAAATTTACGGACTCCAGATAGTGCCATCGATAATCTCGCCCTTCGTTCATAAAGGGCGACATACGACACACGAAGCGATACACGATATTTTGCGCGACACATGATATTTTGCGGGATTCGCAAAGCGACACACGATATTTTGCGCAACACACGAAGCGACACACGATATTTTGCGCGATACACGAAGCGACGCGCGAGAATGTACCACGAAATATCGCCCTTATGTAGGTAGCCCAAAAGGCGATATATCGTGGTAAATATCGCGTGTCGCTTCGTGTATCGCGCAAAATATCGTGTGTCGCTTCGTGTATCGCGCAAAATATCGTGTGTCGCTTTGATTATCACGCAAAATATCAAATATTTTGCGCGATACATGAAGCGACACGCTCTGTTTTGCGCGACACTCAAAGCGACACAAGATATTTTGCGCGTCACTGCTAATAAAATTCATAATCAATATAAACGCCGGATCTTTTCAAGTTCTAGAAAACATTCAGAGAACAATGCATGTTAATAATTTTATTGTCGCAATACAAATCTAAATACAATTACGAGTTCCATATCCCCCATTTCGTATTCCGACGAATGACGGATCCAGGATAAGGGTTAAGGGGAGAACGTTCGCATTTGATTGTGAAGTGTTTAACATATTTGTATCAATGATATCATCATCGCCATAATAATCATCTTAAGCACAATACAACGCACGTTGATGACATCGGCAACCTCCACAAGCGTTTTTCCCCCTAGAAAGACCGAGTAGAAACGCATGTACTTTACTATCTACAAGGTTTTCAACACAAGGCAAGTTAATTGCCAGCATTGGATGTGCATTGGAAAGTTTGGAAACCCGCATACATTCTTGTCGCCGCATATCCATGTGCTTACGCGTGTATGCAACTGGTCGGACACGTTTATTCGGCGTATAAAGCAATCGTGCCAGTTTTCACGTATATAGATAATAATCAATTTTATGAATTTAATAAACAATGTTGACGGAATTATCGATGATGATTATGGTGATAACGGTGGTTAAGATGATGAGGAGATGATGAGGAGATGCCATCGCTTATGTGCTTTGTCTGCGATTGATATCCACAAATATGTTTAATATTTAGAAAAGAACATATAAACATGTGTCTGTACATACTATGCATGCATACATACGGACGAACACAGAGACTGTTAGTTCCAATATCTTCTTTCATAACAAAGCGACGATATAATAATGCTTTTTTTTATCGCATAAACATGGCCCCGTTCATGCGTCAAAAAGCACCGCATACACACGTTTGCTCACGTTTATACGGCGACGTGCATAGGAGGCGATATAATTCCTGCCAACTAAAAAATATGAGCCTCGCTCTTGTAAAACGGGGTTTAATGCATGTGCAGCCCGCACAGGCTGATCAGGCAGCCCGCACAGGCTGATCAGGCAGCCCGCACAGGCTGATCAGGAACAACCCCAGCCCGCACAGGCTGATCAGGAGCACCGCACAGGCTGATCAGGAACAACCCTTAACGCTTAAACTTAAGCTTTGCTAACAAGAGGCTTTCTTTAAACGAAAAATACAATAAAAACGTAAAGTGTCGTGTCTGATTAGTCTGTGCGGACTGCACAGGCTAATCTGGGACTTCACTTTACGCACATGCATTAAACCCTGCTTTTCCAGTGCGAGGCTCACATTTATTTGTTCAATGTTATGAGGCATGGGCTAGGTCAGGCCTTTTTCTGCGCAGCTGTCTAAAGTAGGTTAAGACCTTCATTTATAAAATGTTGGAGAAATTCCCCGACTGAATAAATTTAAGTTATGCTGGGACACACCTCGGGTCCTCACATGATGCCGCCCCAGGCGCGGAAGGACCTCATAAACTATGACCTCACGCACCAAATTTGAAATTGTAGGGATGAAGCATAGCGTTTTCCACCGATGCTAACCGAAAGTTGAGCGTGAAGATTTCGCATCTTATATAGAAATGTAAAACGTATTAAACTGTGACACAGTAACATCTCCAAATGAATAGCGTGTTTTTCGAAGTTTTGCGAGGTCCTTCCGCGCCTGAAATGACGATTTGTGCGTGTCCCTTTAAATTGGCCATGCAGAGCGTTTACGCTTTAATAAAGGCTGTGTGCTTATATTTAATAATAATGCTCACATTGCATTATTTGCAACAATATTGTTGTGTTATTATTGCTATTCCCTTTTGTTTAACACCGCGATATACTTACGTATGACATGAATATTTTCGATATGTCGTAATCTTATATTGTGCAAATACAAGCATTAATAGGCGTACGATACCAGTGCATTTGAAATGTGATGTGTCTTTGTATTTATTTTTAAACTGTATTGACATGCATTTCAAAATTGTATACACAAATATGCAACAAGTTAAAGACTGAGATTCCTTTGAGTGTTAAATAAAGTTTCATGCGGTGGACAAGGAATAACAAGTGAAAAAAAACACAAGAATTTATCCTCAGTTTTCAATTTAATTATTCAGAAATAAAAAAAATCAACCCATATTTTAAAATCAGCTATACGCCGAATCTCATTTCTTAAAGATAGTTCTTGTTACACAATACCTCAACAAAGATAGTCTGTCTGTCTGTCTGCCAATCTGTCTGTCTGTATGTATGTCTGTCTGTCTGTCTGTCTGCCCGTAGACACAAACTTGTCCGCGAAAGTTTGCCTGAACTTATGAACATTCAAACTTGCACACATTGTTCCTTATAATTAGAAGTTTTGCACAGTGCAAAAACTAAAATGGACATAGTTATGTCCATTTTTCCATTAACGAATTCCATAACATGATTACTATAACTTGCTACATATTTATTACATGCGGAGTGACCGAGGTTATTCGTCACGACTGTGACAAGCTCTACCGTATTTTTACTGCAGTTAAATTGCGTATCTTTTACCAGATCGAGCGAGAGAAGCGAGTGTTGACCGGTTTATACATGCACATACATGAACATGTAAGAAATCGAAGGAGTGTGTTTTAATGATGTAAAATTTAATGGAGAAAAAATGTCTTCATTTACAAATAAAATAAAGGTTATCGATAATTCTTCCAGTATACAGAAGTGAAACTACAGAAGCTCCAGCAGTATTGTTCCAGGTTTTACCGTTGTATATACCGATAAAGAATGAAATCTAAATCGGAGATGGGGGGGATGTATTCTTTTTAGAAAAAAATAGCACTTGAATTAAGTTTTGATCATTTTATACATTCCCACATATCATATATGTATGATCCGGATTTTTATTTGATTTGTGAATGTATTTGTGTTGAAGGGGGTGGGGGCGCCACTAAGGTATGTTGAATTGAACGAATTGAAGTTGTATGTTGAACGATTGAATTTTATAGTTTTAAAGTGGTACAAAACGCATATGTATACATACCGGTGTACATGTGGATATTAGGCACATGTACACACCGGTAATAAAAACATCGTGTCGAGACATGGCCGACCATTTGTATGTGCGCATAATAAGGCCAGAGCTTCATCTAAGAAAACCAGTTGAAAAGTTTAAAAAACCGCAGATGTTTGCTTTTCCCCAATCAATACCGCGAATAGGCAAGACTGAGATTCCTTTGTGTGTGATCAGATCTCCGATCGATATGGATGCTTACCATACTCGGACAGCGAGGGTACGGGACTATGCGCCCTAACTCTTTGTTGCCCGCTTTCAGGTGTCGCGTGAAGTTTTAAACTTAAATATCACATAGACGCGATGTGGTAGAACAGCAAGAAGTTAGAGCGATGAAGAATGTTAATGTATACAACAGACATATCGGAACAATGTGCGCAACATTATCGGGTCATATGTGTCGCGTTCTGAGAAAACTGGGCATTATGCATGTGCGTAAAGTGTCGTCCCAGATTAGCCTGTGCAGTCCGCAAAGGCTAATCCGGGACGATACTTTCCGCCTTAACTGGATTTTCGCTAAGATACATCATTAAAACGAAAAACAAAAATTCTATAAAAGCGGAAATTGTCGGGATGACAATTTACGCACAAGCATTATGCCCAGTTTTCTCAGAACGCGACACATATAAGTGCACAAAGGTCAGCATATATCTCGTTAACAGTTTTCTGGTATAATCTTTAGATCAACAGCCACACTAACATCTGTCCATGTACTAAGTAAGAAGCGACGCGATGCTGGTAAAATAAAGAGGTACAGTGCATATATGAATACGAAACAGTGCAATGTTCATGAACATCTAAGCGTTTAATTAACGCCATTTGATTTCGAAAAACATTAAAACGATACAATAGACTTCAAAGCGGCACAATATTCATGAACGTCAAATAATTGCCGTGCCCAAAAACTACGAAGGAGAACAATGATCATGAACGTCAAAGCAGTGCCGTGTCCATAGACTACGAAGGCGAACAACGTTCATGAACGTTGAAGCAGTGTCGTGTCTATAGACTACGAAGGGGGGCAACGTTCATGAACGTCGAAGCAGTGCCGTGTCCATAGACTACGAAGGGGCACAATGTTCATGAACGTCAAAGCAGTGCCGTGTCCATAGACTACGAAGGGGGACAACGTTCATGAACGTCAAAGCAGTGCCGTGTCCATAGACTACGAAGGGGCACAATGTTCATGAACGTCAAAGCAGTGCCGTGTCCATAGACTACGAAGGGGGACAACGTTCATGAACGTCGAAGCAGTGCCGTGTCCATAGACTACGAAGCGGAACAATGTTCATGAACGTGAAAACAGTAACGTGCCAATAGACTAAGAAGCGGCACAATGTTCATGAACGTCAAAGCAGTACCGTGTCCAGGAACTACGAAGGGGAACAACGTTCATGAACGTCAAAACAGTACCGTGCCAATAGACTAAGAAGCGGAACAATGTTCAAAAACGTCAAAGCAGTACTTTGTTCAGGGACTACGAAGGGGAACAATGATCATCCCCGTCAAAGCAGTGCTGTGTCCAGTGACTACGAAGGGGAACACTGATCATGAACGTCAAAGCAGTGTCGTGTCCAGGGACTACGAATAGGGCACAGTGATCATCAACGTTGAAACAGTGCCGTGTCCATGAACTACGAAGGGGCACAGTGATCATGTACGTCAAAGCAGTGCCGAATCCATATACTACGAAGGGACACAATGTTCATGAACGTCAAAGCAGTGCCGTGTCCATAGACTACGAAGGGGCACAATGTTCATGAACGTCAAAGCAGTGCCGTGTCCATAGACTACGAAGGGAAACAATGTTGATGAACGTCAAAACAGTGCCGTGTCTATAGACCACGAAGGGGCACAATGATCATGAACGTCGAAGAAGTAATGTGTCTATAGACCACGAAGGGGCACACTGTTCATGAACGTTGAAGCAGTGCCGTGTCCATAGACTAAGAAGGGGAACAATGTTCATGTACGTCAAAACAGTGCCTGTCTATAGACCACGAAGTGGCACAATGATCATGAACGTTGAAGCATTGCCGTGTCCATAGGCTAAGAAGGGGAACAACGTTCATGAACGTCAAAGCAGTGCCGTGTCCATAGACTACGAAGGGGAACAATGTTCATGAACATCAAAAAAATGCCGTGTCTATAGACCACAAAGGAGCACAATGATCATGAACGTTGAAGCAGTGCCGTGTCCATGAACTACGAAGGGGCACAAGTATCATGAACGTCAAAGCAGTGCCGTGTCCATAGACTACGAAGGGGAACAACGTTCATGAACGTCATAACAGTGCCGTATCTATAGACCACGAAGGGGCACAATGATCATGAACGTTGAAGCAGTGCCGTGTCCATGAACTACGAAGGGGCACAATGTTCATGAATGTTGAAGCAGTGCCGTGTCCATGAACTACGAAGGGGCACAATGTTCATGAACGTTGAAGCAGTGCCGTGTCCATGAACTACGAAAGGAAAAATGTTCATGAACGTCAAAGCAGTACCGTGTCGATAGACTACGATAGGGCACAATGTCTTGGACGTTGAAGCAGTGCCGTGTCCATGAACTACGAAGGGGCACAATGTTCATTGACGTTGAAGCAGTGCCGTGTCCATGAACTACGAAGGGACAGAATGATCATGAACGTCAAAGCAGTGCCTTGTCCATAGACTACGAAGGGGCACAATGATCATCAACGTCAACGAATTGCCGTGTCCATATACTACTAAGGGGCACAATGATCATGAAAGTCAAAGCAATGCCGTGTCCATAAACTACGAAGGGGCACACCTTTCATGAACGTTGAAGCAGTGCCGTGTCCATAGACAATAAAGCGGAACACACATCCAAGATTTTCAAGTGTTATTTTTTTTAAGAATATCAACATCTTGCGACATCTGGTTCACGGGAAACAGACACAGTTTATTTGTAATAGCCTTAATAACACACTATTTATTTACTTAGAAGCAGTATAATGAGACCTACTTAAGATTTAAAATTAACAGCTATATACTGGTTTGATCCTAGCTGTGGACCATGTATTGTAGTATGCTAATTAACATCATCGTCTGCATGCAGCATGTTCGTTTGTTTCATAAACGCGGAAAATAATTCAACAGTTTCGAAAGCCATACTTAAATTCTAAGTATTTATCGACACCACACTCTTTCTAATTTTGATTTGCATTTAACATTGTTTGTGGTTTTTCTTTGAATATTTATTTATGTTCCCGTATGGGAGAGGAGATGCTCAAACCTGTGACCTCCCCTATCCGAAATCGCCACAACAATATTGCTCCGTACAACAGAGAAAGACAACTTACAACTTCTAAACATGTGCATGCATGTACATTTCATAACTGCACATCTCAAGTTTAACTCTCATATTGTTCTATTTATAAGAACACGTTTATGGCGCGTGATCAACAGATATATTATTAAACATATATATGTATGCGTCCATCGATTTATTTTAACTAAGTATACAGTAGGATACATGCATCGATAACCGGTAGAGTTCATGTCGCATTGTTAATTTAAATCAATTAATAACCTAACGAAGCTTAGCTAAAGAAACTTCAGCGAACAGTTTATATAGTCTTGACACCTGTACATATTTTGCCATCTTCGATTTTTCAATTTTACATCGACAGTACATTACTTTCTTGATATAATTAGAGTTAAGATTAAATGTGGTTACAATTTTGTACAGCCATTACATAATGGCACGCGCCGGTAGGAAAATATCGTCTGCATCACATCGGATCCAAGACACACAATTACCAACTCAGCACCCCTCTTTCACTAAAAAGATTAAAAATCGTCGGTCGACCCTCGTTTAGGAGTGGTAATTAATATTCAAATCGAAATAATGCAGGCCTCGGCCTCATAAAAACCTGCCTGCGCACGCATGAAAATAGTTCTCATGCGACAGCAGATTCCCACATGACCCCCAATTACAACAAAACGCTTGTAAGTGCTTTCAGTCTGACCCCCTGGGCGCCTCATTTCGTCCGCATTGACTATCACATATACATCTTTGTTACTTGTACACTCCCTCCGTTCACCTGAACGCGACTAATCGTTCGTACTACGCAATAAGTTTATCCAATAGAAGACCATGGCATTTTCAAAAAATACAATAATAACAAATAAACAACAAATTACTGAATTGCAGCGAAAGACGACAATGTACAAGACGGGATTACAGCGATATAACAACGATCACTTGTTATTGATTGAGTTCTTACAGAAATGTGTGCATGTACCTATATACACTGGAATGCCAAGATCAACGCTGTTTGTTTCATTGTGGTATAACGGGACATTTTATACCGAAATCTTTTAAAGCAAAAAATCTGATATTTTTATAATTATTAGTAATTACAAATAATAAATATATACATTTATTTTGACTTTATTTTAATATAAACACTCCAATACTATAAAGACAGTATATACTATAAGATAATGCAAAATTTAATTATAAGACAATTCAAACTCAAAGTCTAAGTTAACCGATAACCAAAATATAACCGATAATTAAGAGGAAATTAGAGTTTACTGGAATAAAATAAAAAAATCACGTGTAATGATGTAGCCGAAATGACGTCACAATTAATTTACAGAAAAAAAACGCCAACATAACAACGACGTCAAAATACACTTGGAGACAAATAACGCGGGACCGACAAATTGTAAGTCACGCCATGGGTCCACCACGCAATGTTTTCACCAGAAGACCGCGTAAATAATTCGCCAGACGTCAGCCCGTCCGCGGCGAACGCCATTCTGCAACAGATTCGTCTGGAGCGAGTTTTGAAAAGATTCGGCTATTTCGCGTGCAGCAATATCTCGACAGGATATTCATCGGCGCATGTCGACCCAACGAAGATACAGTGGCCACCACACCGGAAGCTCACGAAAAGGGCATACAAGACCTCGCTAGACCCGATCAATTTACAGAAAATCCCCCCAAGACGAGGAGTCTCTGGCTGCCTAATTGCCAGCGACCCATATTTACGACCGAAACCGGATGCGGCTTCTTTAAATCGAAAATCACAAGTATTTAGCGCGTTTTCGCCAAAAAAATCTCCACGTCGTTTGCCATCCATACAGAGTGAAAACAATGTAAATGACAAAAACGTGTTGGTTAGCGACGCAAAATATATGAAACTATGGAACAAGTACAATCATACAAAACCCCTACAACTTCCCGCACTCAACTCGAAAGAACGTCTGAAGAAGAAAATCTCGCTGGAAAGCGAATTTCACAAATGGGAGCGAGAACCGACTGAACATTTCACGAGTTCCTCCAAACCGTGTAGCGGCCACGATAATCAAGCTTCCGGTCGCCGAGAAAGTAGATATGGTCTTTTAAAAGCGGCAGAAGAAAACACATACCGACGGCAAATTGCAAGCACTATTCAAGACGGAATACGAAACCAACTGAAACAGTTCGGAGGGTCCGATGAGTAGAACCTGACAGTTATGGGCGCGAGTTTCAGCCCATTTTAGACATTTCCAGGTCCAAATGAAAGTTTGAAAATTGTCCGTGTCCGATTTAATGTTCAATGTATTGATTTACTAATGAAGAAAATACGCTACTATTGTTGATCTTTGTTGTGTATTTTAATTCTTAAACTATTAACAAATTATTTTAGTACCGTTAGTTTTGCGTGGCTGGCGCTGTATTATAACATTCTAGGACGTATAATGTGAGCACGTGAAATACGTGCAATAAAAGACGCGCTTAAAATGCTACGACAACGCATTAGTATAACAAAACAACTTTTTATTTATCAATATGCGACAGAATAGATTTCGAAATTAATCCATTCTACCAAGCTATGCACGAAAGTTTCCTCACTATAAACAACTTAAATACAGGTGGAACATTTCACCATTTAGAGGAACTACATAAGTATGAACATAGTGGCAAATCATTAAGATACCAAACAATGCAGTTAACCGCAATGTTAATTAATATGACATTGTAATTTGTTTATTACCAGGGGTATTTGAAACAAATCACACTAAACAACATCACTTAACTACACTTTTTATCTCAAAAATGTTCTAAACAGTTAATTCTGCAAATAAAATAAGAGTGGTAAATTCATCATGAGGCCAATCAAGTTCACTAACTATGTTCATAACAAAAATTCAATGTTAAGCCCTGGTCATGCACATTATTAAATTTGTAAGGCCAAGACCAACTGGTAAAAAACTATTCTCAAATCATGATCAGGATAAACATGATTGTCTGTTATAAATATGATCAACTTGGTATTACAATGATCACCTGTTAACATTGTCTGTTATAAATATGATCAACTTGGTATTACAATGATCACCTGTTAACATTTAAGGTCGCTGATTACTTTTTTGGACATTAACCACCATACAAAATGGTTCTAAATGGGGCAAATGAACCCTATATACTGACATAGTATGAAATAATCCACAGTCTGTTAATAACCCAGCTAAACTAATGAAAACTCGAGTGCCAAAACATTTAAACAAAATGATCTTCTTCAAGCAGGTAAGTATGACCATTAATGTCTTTAACAAATACATTTTGTTCTCAGCAAAAAATGTTAGCCAGGCAACAACCTTCTTCTGATATTTGTGCCTTGGATTGTCTTGCCCTGGGTGCTAGACACTGCACATTCATGTATTTTATCAATAAATTAATAAAATTAAATAAATCGCACAAACACGTCACTTTTGTTTATTCAAAAAGTACTAAACATGTTTCGGCCATAGCCTTCATAAACAAAATTTACATATACATTTGATGTTTGTCTATAACTATGTTTTTTATCAATAAATTAATAAATTAATTAAAGATTAACAATGAGCAAGCATGCACTGCTGAATACAACCTGACCATCCAAAAAGTATGTACATTATAAGTGACATATGAAGATAAAGTGTGTATTTTGATTACATTGTAATAACATATCTTGCATTATATCACCATTTCTTTTTTACAAAACATTGTAACATGTGTCAGTAATATGGTTACAACCCTGATTCTCAATGACAATTTTTTCGTGTCCTGTTACAAATATGGAAAGAGAACATAATTTTTCCCTTTATATAATCAACATTGTTCTTTAAACGCGTAGTACGATCTGTTTAGGTAGATGTACGATCTGTTTAGGTAGATGTACGATCTGTTCAGGTAGATGTACGATCTGTTTAGGTAGATGTACGATCTGTTTAGGTAGATGTACGATCTGTTAAGGTAGATGTACGATCTGTTTAGGTAGATGTACGATCTGTTTAGGTAGATGCTATGATACAGATATTAAACTCGATTTGGATTATTTTGGTATAATTTGTGCCTCTGTTATAGTTGTTTGTGGCCAGGCACTTAAGATATTTCTATGGAAATCCAAGCAAAACAGAAAAAGTAGAAAAAACCATGATAAGTAAGCAACACGGCTTTGAAAAAAAAAACAGTTGAATATTGCAATTTCTGTAGCACTTTTCTAGATCATACACATTTCTGATGTCCCCTGATCTTACAATATGCCCTCATGTCCATACTATTGCCCACTCTGAACCATGCTTTTAATTAATCAGGATTTCTGGAAAAACGCAGTGATGTCCCCTGATCTTACAGCCGCGCCCAGTTTCCGCACCGTTGCCCGCTTGGTGGCCTGCGTCGCGGTGACCTTGTGATGACATCGTACACACAACGTGCGGAGGTTGTCGATGTTACATTGACCTCCACCCTCCCACACCGGGATGATGTGATCCACGTGCCAGAACTGAAACCAATTGTTCATGTTAAATAAGCCTGGCTCTGAGAAAATGGGGTTCAATATATGTGCCTAAAGTTAGCCTGTGCGCACGACACTTTATGCCTTAAATAGTTTTTTGCTCGGAAGAGATTTCCTTAAAATGCGAAATTCCATCAGAGCGGAAAGTGTCGTCCCTGATTAGCCTGTGCGGACTGCACAGGCTTATTAGGGACAAAACTTTACTCACATGCATTTAACACCATTTTCCCGGACGAAAGGTTCAAAAGTTTTTTAAGAAGTAAATCATATTCTTACTGTTACACACATAAAAATAATGCGTTAAACAAAAACAAAGTATCAATTATTTGAAGCTATATTTATAAATGGCTTTATTAGAGTAACTGTTATTTCCTGCTGATTTTTTTCCCCATTAATAAGAATAAATGTTATTATTAAAATTTACATACTTAGTTACTTAAAAATCTTTGGAAACATAGAAACAGACTGGTATAATCGGTTTCTTTTCCAAATATCCACAAGCATTTCTAAGCAACAGTTTTACTTTTGAATTTTACATTATATTTATATCATCCTTATCATAATTAAAGCACAGTTCAACTCAGATTTAAACCAATTGAGACAATTACCAGTCCTGGAGTTGGTTTTGTGACCATCTGCTGTCTGACCTTGACACTTAGACTGACCAATGGGGAGCGACCGAGTATCTCCGCCCTCTTGCGTGTGTCACGTGTGTCCCTAAGGGCCCAATCAAAGGTTACAAGCCAATATCGGCAAGACAGGTATTATCATAGGTAGACGTTTTTGGTAAAGACATGCAGATAAATATTAAATTTAAGATCGATTAACAAGATTTTACTGACCATGCATGGGCCAAAAAGAAACTCAGGTCTTCGTTGTCAGGCAAAATGTATTATGACAATCTGCATTTAATAGTAAATACACTCTGCAATAATAAATCAAGTAGGCATGAGTCATTTAAGGATTTGTGATTTAGCTATAACAACACAAGTTCCTGCATATATTTGTTCAAATATAAATTGAGCAAGGTTTCAAATACAGTTATTCAACATTAGTTTAAACCTATTTATTTTAGCTTCATTGCATCGAAATCCCATGACTTATTGAAACGCTGTTGAGTCTGATTCGATTACAAAATACCTGATGTGCTTGAACAAGGAGTGGGCATCCAGCTTGCACATCTGACATACCCCATGTTCCACTTCAAACACCTGGTCACGGATGTATTCTGTATTGGTCAACATCTGAAATACACAGTCAATGTATTCTGTATTGGTCAACATCTGAAATACACAGTCAATGTATTCTGTATTGGTCAACATCTGAAATACTCAGTCAATGTTTTCTGTATTGGTCAACATCTGAAATACACAGTCAATGTATTCTGCCTTTTTCTGTGCCTTGAATACACACAACTTAGAAATACAACCACAAACTTAGTGTTTACGCTTATTGAACTTTTTTATTACATCATAGTTTAAGGGCAAACTTATAACAAAGGTTGTCCCTATATGTGCAGAATGTCATTTAAAGGCAAACTATAACAAAGGTTGTCCCTATATGTGCAGAATGTCATTTAAAGGCAAACTATAAAAAGGGTGTCCCTATATGTGCAGAATGTCATTTAAAGGCAAACTATAACAAGTCTTGTCTCAAATGGAAAAATGTCCCTGAAGATATGTTTTGATCATATCAGCGCTCTGTTATAGCCCTTCTACTCTTCTATTTGATTGCCTCTAATGCCATTTAAGTTCTATTTAACAAAAGAAGACAGAGAACAGGGACAGATAGAGGGGTGTTAAAAGGGATTTATTATGTGATCACTGTTTACTCTGAAGCTCCCTTTGGTGGCATTAAACTTTATTTTAGTTACAAGAGCCTAACAGAATGGATGCACAGTTAGTTATCATGAACAATACCCTTGATGCCTTTAGTATGCATAAATATAATACATTTGATAAAATATTCAATCAAATACTAGAAGATGAGATAATAATTAAACTGTTTAACATGGATACTTTTATATGTAAGAGTAAAACCTAAATCACTGTCAAAGAAAGTGTATTAAGGCCTCTTTGTCAGCAAAGTTCAGGAATTGCAACTAAAAACTTCCCCAACTACAACATCAATGAATTATGGAAGCTTGACTACACAAGTATGTACCTTGTTGAGTGAATAGACTAGTTTATCAAACTAATCAAGGCTAAAGAAGTTGCTATATTGAGCGACCCAGGCATTTAAAGATAACAACTGCTGCGCTGACATAACAAAAACAGTCAAAGATAACACAATACTTATCTACATCTCATTTCACATGGAGATTAATAAGAACACAAAAAAATCATTTCTGTAGTTATATTTCTTTGATTACTGATTAAATAAGTAATGACTATTTAAACCTTTAAACAGTTCTTTTTATAGATCTATATTCAACTCAAGCTCATCTGTTCCAGGACTGTCATAAGCATTTTAAATTTAACTGTGCTTTAAAACGTTATTTCTGCCGAAGAGTATAACACTTTTCCATTCAACTATTCAATTCAGTAGTCATAGTGTTGAACTCAACAAAGTCAAGCTGCTTCACTGGTTGATTAAATACTCTTCAATGAAAAGATAAAGAAAATACAGCTAAACTAAGCAATCCTTAAGTCTCACTGAATTTTCAAATAAATTTGGTCCATTCCATGCCTGATGCGTTCATCCATTATGATGCACCTGCTTGTCACTCAATTAGTCTTTTTTTACAGGCCTCACTTAAAGCCACACACCTTGAAATGAAGTACATGTTAATCAATACATATAGATACAATTTGAAAGTTTGCAAAATTGTCATTAAATCTATAGCCTAGTTAGCAAGTAATTTATTATTTTTCAAACTGTACCACTTTTAAAACCGAAAGTAGGATTTCTATACGTTTACGTCCATTTCAACAAACGCGATTATTTTTAAGTTTAAAAGCGCAAAAAAGATGGATTTCTACCTTGTAACCACCAGATATATTCTAATTGGCATAGATAAAATATGTTCCTTATTTATATTTATAAATTAACTATGCCAAATAAGGTGTGTGGCTTTAATCAGCAGATAGAAATACATCTACCTGATGCACTGTCTTATACAAATGAGTCTTGTTTGTGAAAAGAGGGCATAATGCATGTGCGTAAAGTGTCATTAGCCTGTGCAGTCCGCAAAATATGTAACAACGTTTTGAGACTGACAACCACCGTATAACAAAAACTATGGTTGCCTTGAGACTTGCCTTCACCTTCACATGTCTGAAAACTACACGGATTCAAACAGATATAATAATGCACTTAAAGTCTAAATAAGCCCCAAGTCAATTCATTTCTATGTAAACAGTGTAAAGTGCATGGGCAGAAAAACGAATGTTGACATGTGCCATCTATCAAATGTTTTGACAAAGTTTAAATGGGGATACACAGAATATATTTGACCTGTTCATTTCCAAATCCCAACCCCTCCTTTTTTCACTATATCAGAGTTAGGTTATTTATATTTCAACTTTACAGAATTTGATAATTAACAGTGGTATCAAGATATTATTATCAAGCTTCAAAAGCAAAGTTCCAAGCATTTTGAGTTAAAAATATTTAGAAGCAGTTGGTTACACAATGTTGTGTTCAATGAATTTATCATTAACAACCCCCAAACACATCTAACACATTAAGACTGTCAGCATTATTAATGGTTTTTCTAGGTACCGGATAAATAAGCCTCCTTCTGGGAAAACTGGGCTTGATGCATGAGCGTAAAGTGTTATCCCAGATTAGCATGTGCAGTGCGGACAGGCTAATCTGGGACGACACTTTTCGCCTAAACTGGAATTTTGCTAAGAAGAAGCTTCCTTTAAACGAAAAATACCACGAAAGCAGAAAGAGTCGTCCCAGATTAGCCTCTGCACCGGCTAATCTGGGACGACACTAAACCCACATGCATTATTCCCAGTTTTCCCAAAGTGAGGCTCAAATCTCAGCACTTTCAGTACCCAATACTGCTGTGAGCATGTCTGTGAGCAGAAGCGTGTTTGCCATGCGTTCTCATCGTTCACAATGGTGGACGTCTGCAGCAGCTGGTTCCTGTACGGCTTCATACACTGAACACAGTGTGGGGTACCGTCCTGGGAAACAACCTGAAATTATTTAAACTAGCATTATGTCACAGACTTGCATGTCATAGATTTTATTAATGTTTCAACTTTAATTAAAATTGCACAATTATGTGGCAGTTAAGTTTAATAAAGTTTAGCTTCTGGGCTATCAAGTCTTATGTCAACCACAAAAGAGTTTGTGTTATATGATGGTTGTTTTTGTCTCAAAAACTGGAAAAATGTTTCAAGCCAGTAAATTTATTTTGTAAAACTTTTGGACACAGAAACACCAACTTCATATCCAACAGTGGACAGAAAGACAAAGGGCCATAATTCAGACAAAGCTGGTTGCAGTCAAAATACCTTACTTTACGGTCATCAACAAATTAATTTTATTTAACTGTTAAAAGTTTGAGTGAAATATACCCAGTAGTTGAAGAAGAGTTAAACACAAATGTTTTGGACTATATATTCTACAGTGGAAGAGCAAAGAGCCATAATTCTTCCAAAACTTGTCGCAGCCAAAATTCCTTTCTTTTCAATCATCTACACATAAAGGTCATTCAACTGTGAAAGTCTGAACGTGATCCACCTAGTAGTGAAAAAGGAGTTGAAAACAAAAGCTTCGGAACGTACGAGCTGACAATTGCAATGCTTTATACCTCCCACTGCGTGGGGAAATATATATATATATATTTTTTTTCAAACATTTTATTTTCCACTATGAAATAACCATGAGGAATAATATCCCACAGTCATGGAAATATGCAGTTCAATTAAGCTACCCAAAGTCTTATCATATTTCTTGCAACCAAAATAATTTTACAAGCCCGCATATAATCTATATGAAACTTAGAATCTCAACAGGCACAATTTACCAGTGCAGGCTTTGCGAGGTTTGATAATTTAAATCACTGCAATCCTGTATAATTCATGAGCACAACAGTATACAGCCGATATGACTGGATTTCTAATGTTATTTAAAGGATAATATGTGTCACACTCTGACAAAACAGGATTAAATGCATGTGCGTAAAGTGTGGTCCCAGATTAGCCTGGGGAGTCCGCACAGGCTAATCAGGGACGACACTTTCTGCCCAAACTAGATTTTCGTCAAGAAGAGTCTGCCTTTAAACGAAAAATACAATAAAGGGCGGAAAGTGTTGTCCCTGATTAGCCTGTGCCGACTGCACAGGCTAATTTAAGATAAAACTTTATTCACATGCATTAAACCCCCTTTTCACAGAGCGAGGCTCATATATACGGCAACTCTGCTCTCTTTAAGGGTTGTTTTCGATCTATTTGAAGGCATTACCAGAGGGGTGATTTTTACTGTAAATCATTGGGAATTGGATGAGCAAAGCCAGTCTTACATCACAGGAATTCTTGTTGAGGTATTTGCTACAAACAAAAGGAGAATAAAAAGTCACAAAGGATTCACAATTCTGTCAAACAAAGTAACAGAATATATGAGCCTCACTCGCTCTGAGAAAATGGGTCCTAATGCATGTGCTTAAAGTGTCATACCCTATAAATCAGGGACAACACTTTCCATGTGCCTAAAGTGTCATCCCCTATAAATCAGGGACAACACTTTCCATGTGCCTAAAGTGTCATCCCCTATAAATCAGGGACAACACTTTCCATGTGCCTAAAGTGTCATCNCTCAAAGTGTGACCTTGACCTTGGAGATATTGACGTAATTCTTTCGCGCGACACACCGTCCAATGATGGTGAACATATGTGCCAAATGATTTCAAAATCCCTTGATGAACGACATAGTTATGGCCCGGACAAGCTCATTTATGGCCATTTTTGACCTTTGACCTCAAAGTGTGACCTTGACCTTGGAGATATTGACGTAATTCTTTCGCGCGACACACCGTCCAATGATGGTGAACATATGTGCCAAATGATTTCAAAATCCCTTGATGAACGACATAGTTATGGCCCGGACAAGCTCATTTATGGCCATTTTTGACCTTTGACCTCAAAGTGTGACCTTGACCTTGGAGATATTGACGTAATTCTTTCGCGCGACACACCGTCCAATGATGGTGAACATATGTGCCAAATGATTTCAAAATCCCTTGATGAACGACATAGTTATGGCCCGGACAAGCTCATTTATGGCCATTTTTGACCTTTGACCTCAAAGTGTGACCTTGACCTTGGAGATATTGACGTAATTCTTTCGCGCGACACACCGTCCAATGATGGTGAACATATGTGCCAAATGATTTCAAAATCCCTTGATGAACGACATAGTTATGGCCCGGACAAGCTCATTTATGGCCATTTTTGACCTTTGACCTCAAAGTGTGACCTTGACCTTGGAGATATTGACGTAATTCTTTCGCGCGACACACCGTCCAATGATGGTGAACATATGTGCCAAATGATTTCAAAATCCCTTGATGAACGACATAGTTATGGCCCGGACAAGCTCATTTATGGCCATTTTTGACCTTTGACCTCAAAGTGTGACCTTGACCTTGGAGATATTGACGTAATTCTTTCGCGCGACACACCGTCCAATGATGGTGAACATATGTGCCAAATGATTTCAAAATCCCTTGATGAACGACATAGTTATGGCCCGGACAAGCTCATTTATGGCCATTTTTGACCTTTGACCTCAAAGTGTGACCTTGACCTTGGAGATATTGACGTAATTCTTTCGCGCGACACACCGTCCAATGATGGTGAACATATGTGCCAAATGATTTCAAAATCCCTTGATGAACGACATAGTTATGGCCCGGACAAGCTCATTTATGGCCATTTTTGACCTTTGACCTCAAAGTGTGACCTTGACCTTGGAGATATTGACGTAATTCTTTCGCGCGACACACCGTCCAATGATGGTGAACATATGTGCCAAATGATTTCAAAATCCCTTGATGAACGACATAGTTATGGCCCGGACAAGCTCATTTATGGCCATTTTTGACCTTTGACCTCAAAGTGTGACCTTGACCTTGGAGATATTGACGTAATTCTTTCGCGCGACACACCGTCCAATGATGGTGAACATATGTGCCAAATGATTTCAAAATCCCTTGATGAACGACATAGTTATGGCCCGGACAAGCTCATTTATGGCCATTTTTGACCTTTGACCTCAAAGTGTGACCTTGACCTTGGAGATATTGACGTAATTCTTTCGCGCGACACACCGTCCAATGATGGTGAACATATGTGCCAAATGATTTCAAAATCCCTTGATGAACGACATAGTTATGGCCCGGACAAGCTCATTTATGGCCATTTTTGACCTTTGACCTCAAAGTGTGACCTTGACCTTGGAGATATTGACGTAATTCTTTCGCGCGACACACCGTCCAATGATGGTGAACATATGTGCCAAATGATTTCAAAATCCCT
Organism: Dreissena rostriformis; assembly: GCA_007657795.1. Taxonomy (NCBI): domain Eukaryota; kingdom Metazoa; phylum Mollusca; class Bivalvia; order Myida; family Dreissenidae; genus Dreissena; species Dreissena rostriformis. The sequence continues at coordinate 22,789 of VMBQ01000911.1, read as the reverse complement.
TGATGAACGACATAGTTATGGCCCGGACAAGCTCATTTATGGCCATTTTTGACCTTTGACCTCAAAGTGTGACCTTGACCTTGGAGATATTGACGTAATTCTTTCGCGCGACACACCGTCCAATGATGGTGAACATATGTGCCAAATGATTTCAAAATCCCTTGATGAACGACATAGTTATGGCCCGGACAAGCTCATTTATGGCCATTTTTGACCTTTGACCTCAAAGTGTGACCTTGACCTTGGAGATATTGACGTAATTCTTTCGCGCGACACACCGTCCAATGATGGTGAACATATGTGCCAAATGATTTCAAAATCCCTTGATGAACGACATAGTTATGGCCCGGACAAGCTCATTTATGGCCATTTTTGACCTTTGACCTCAAAGTGTGACCTTGACCTTGGAGATATTGACGTAATTCTTTCGCGCGACACACCGTCCAATGATGGTGAACATATGTGCCAAATGATTTCAAAATCCCTTGATGAACGACATAGTTATGGCCCGGACAAGCTCATTTATGGCCATTTTTGACCTTTGACCTCAAAGTGTGACCTTGACCTTGGAGATATTGACGTAATTCTTTCGCGCGACACACCGTCCAATGATGGTGAACATATGTGCCAAATGATTTCAAAATCCCTTGATGAACGACATAGTTATGGCCCGGACAAGCTCATTTATGGCCATTTTTGACCTTTGACCTCAAAGTGTGACCTTGACCTTGGAGATATTGACGTAATTCTTTCGCGCGACACACCGTCCAATGATGGTGAACATATGTGCCAAATGATTTCAAAATCCCTTGATGAACGACATAGTTATGGCCCGGACAAGCTCATTTATGGCCATTTTTGACCTTTGACCTCAAAGTGTGACCTTGACCTTGGAGATATTGACGTAATTCTTTCGCGCGACACACCGTCCAATGATGGTGAACATATGTGCCAAATGATTTCAAAATCCCTTGATGAACGACATAGTTATGGCCCGGACAAGCTCATTTATGGCCATTTTTGACCTTTGACCTCAAAGTGTGACCTTGACCTTGGAGATATTGACGTAATTCTTTCGCGCGACACACCGTCCAATGATGGTGAACATATGTGCCAAATGATTTCAAAATCCCTTGATGAACGACATAGTTATGGCCCGGACAAGCTCATTTATGGCCATTTTTGACCTTTGACCTCAAAGTGTGACCTTGACCTTGGAGATATTGACGTAATTCTTTCGCGCGACACACCGTCCAATGATGGTGAACATATGTGCCAAATGATTTCAAAATCCCTTGATGAACGACATAGTTATGGCCCGGACAAGCTCATTTATGGCCATTTTTGACCTTTGACCTCAAAGTGTGACCTTGACCTTGGAGATATTGACGTAATTCTTTCGCGCGACACACCGTCCAATGATGGTGAACATATGTGCCAAATGATTTCAAAATCCCTTGATGAACGACATAGTTATGGCCCGGACAAGCTCATTTATGGCCATTTTTGACCTTTGACCTCAAAGTGTGACCTTGACCTTGGAGATATTGACGTAATTCTTTCGCGCGACACACCGTCCAATGATGGTGAACATATGTGCCAAATGATTTCAAAATCCCTTGATGAACGACATAGTTATGGCCCGGACAAGCTCATTTATGGCCATTTTTGACCTTTGACCTCAAAGTGTGACCTTGACCTTGGAGATATTGACATAATTCTTTCGCGCGACACACTATCCAATGATGGTGAACTAATGTGCCAAATGATTTTAAAATCCCTTGATAGATGACATAGTTATCGCCCGGACAAGCTAATTTTCGGGACAGACCGACAGACAGACAGACAGACCGACCGACAAAGTGACTCCTATATAGCCCCCATTACTAGTAATGGGGGTATAAAAAAACACCATAGAGATGACCTATAGTCCTATGCCGTTGTGATTGTGATCACAATTAATGTCATTTGAAAACAAGAATCTGTGATTGATAAACAAATATGACCCCAGTTGGTGTTAGATAACCGTTAAAACTTTTTGCGAAAAGAGAATGCTCTAAAGCAATAATAATACAAGGATTCTGATCATTCAAGTGTTGTTGTAAGATGGTAAATTTAATAACAGTGTTTCCAGTTTTCCCAGAAAGCGGCTCATATGCTTCATGCATAAAGATGGCAGGATGCCAGGGCCATAAAACTGTGAGACTATTCAGTGAAACCAAAGCAAATCAATAGTACCTATTCCATTCAGTGAAACCAAAGCAAATCGATAGTACCTATTCCATTCCCGCACAAACCGCTGACTATTCAGTGAAACCAAAGCAAATCAATAGTACCTATTCCATTCCCGCACAAACCGCTGCACCAGTTTCAAGTTGACCGGGTGCAGCAACACGTCTGGCAGGCCATCAAGGTTCTCAACCTCAACGTCCGTCGGCACGAAATTGACGTTCAATGGCAGACGGTCGGGCGTCAGCAGGTACACACGACCTGTGTACTTACTGCACACGTAGTAGAAGAGATTGTACACGGGGATAGAATCTACGTCAACTAAACGCTTTTCTGGAGATGGGGCTAAAAATGTGCACATACAAATGTCTTCAATAAATGCCACATGTTGTTGTTATGTACATGTTTGAACACTCTGCTACATTCAATACGATTCAAGAGCATGACTTCTATTGTGGATTGCTTGGTTTAACAAACTACACTTTCCCTAAAAAAATATTGGGATTAAAATGACTTAAGATTTGGGGTTGTTTATTTTTCTGAATCCGAGTGACACTTTTGTGATTTGAGAATTAGTGTTTATATCAGACCCAATTGAAAAGGAAATAGTAACAAGAGCTGTGTTTGTGGAACACAATGCCCCCTACTGCGCTTTGAAGCCGCATGGCAGCTATTTTAGAAACAAGGTTATATTTTGAATGTAAAGGTCGCAGTGACCATGACCTTTGACCTAGTGACCTCAAACCATGTTTGATTGTAGATCTCAATGAGATGCATGCACATGTTTAGTTTAAAGAACATAGACCCAAGAGTTTTCATTTTATGAGCAAGGTTAAAGTTTTGGGACAGAATGACAGACAGACAGGCCAAAAACAATATACCCACTTTAAAAAAAAAAAACGGGGGCATAAAAAGTATAAATACATTTTAAGGAAGCCAAGGCCAAAACTGCCAACACTGCGAACCTGAATATAATATGAGCCTCGCTCTGGGGAAAAAGTGGATTAATGTGCATTGAGTGTCTTTCCAGATAGGCCTGTGCAGTCTGTAATGCATGTGCATTGAGTGTCTTTCCAGATAGGCCTGTGCAGTCTGCACCAGCTAATCATGACCACACTTTCCGCCTTAACTGGATTTTCGGTTCCATACAAGCAGAAAGTGTCATCCCTGATTAGGCTAATCTGGGGTGACACTTTATGCCCAAGCATTACGCCCCATTTTCCAGAGCGCTGTTCATATGTAGTAAATGGAAAGTGTAGAAACACAACACATTACCTGGCATATCAGCCCGAGGAGCTGCCATCATGTCCTCAACTTCTGGAGAACTGAACATGTACTCTTCCTCAGATCCTTTATCAAGTAGGGTTGTTACAAGATTAACACTCTTGTCTTTAACAACATGAATACTTTCATGTTTTGTATCAACGTTTTCAGATAATTCTGTATCAACATCAAGGTTGAAGGAAGTTTCTTCTTGGGAAGCGACTGAACTGAAATCTAATGCTTCTCTAACAAGATTAACTCGAGTCTTGTGCACGCTGCCTCCACTCTCCTGCGAGGAACTCCTTGGTGTTCTAAGTGGGCTTGGAATGAAAAAGTAGTTCTTGGGAACGCTAGCGGGAGATCCTTCCGCCACTGTTGCAGGACACGATGACTGACTAGATTTCGGTGTCCGGAATCGGTACTTCTTTCTGGAACTTTTAGGTGTATGAGGATATTGGTCCCTTTCTAAAATACCAATATTTTCCTTATTTATGTAGGCTGCAACCACAGGCAATGTATTAGGAATTTTATTAAGGTTGGATTTAGCACAATTCTGTGATTTAATAAGAGTATTTGTCAACATTACTTCTTTGTGTTCCATAACTGAATGATCAGGTCTGCTTCTGTCAGGTTTAAAATAATGGGAATGAACAGTTTTCATCTCATCCAAATCTCCCTCATTAATGCAGGTTCTCAATTTAGAATATGATTTGTTTGTTTTGACTAGTTCTGAAATCATTGAATTTCTTCGACGCTTTCTGTTTACATTGTTTTCACATTCCTGCACACTGTCACTTTGTTCATTCAAAATAGATTCAAAATCTGCGTCTTTATCTTCCTCATTAACCGTAAGGCTAACTCCATTGTCACTATCTTCATTCTCTGTGGCAGTTTTGTCTTCATCAATGTCTATATCAATACCACAATGCAGATCAACTCCATCATCCACCTCTGTGTCTTCAGCAGAATCTGAACCTCCGTCAGAGCTGTTACCATCATCACTAAATTCTGAACACGCAACTTCTGCAATAACCTCAGAATTACATGTAGTTGACTTACCAATCTCAGATTTATTCATGACATTGTTTTGATCAGCGCTGCACCCATTTCTCTTCCCTACATCTGTCTTCTCAAATACCTCATTCTCAGTTTGGTTATTATTCTCTTTCCACATCGTCTTCTTTGATGTTCGTCTCGTTTCACACACCTCACAAGATGTCAAATCATCATGATTAAGAAATGTACAAGCAGTACAGCTCCATTTCCCAGCATTCACATTTCCAGACAACACAGAGATTACTGATTCGGCTGTCTTTCCATTGGAACTGGGCTTTTTCCTCTTTGCCTCGTTGTGTTTTTTAACCACTTTATTCTCTCGTTTCTGAGAAACAAAAGCATCCTCATCATCATCGATCACAATACAATCTAAAGGCTGATTGCCAAGACCATCTAAGTACTTCTTGTCACTGGACATTGCCATGCTACTGTTTTTGGCCTCACAGGTCTCAATACTAGCAACTTCAGACACCTTCTGTCGTTTCCATGGTTTCCGTGTTATCACATCATTGTCAGTGTCATTCTCAATACAAGAAATATTCTGATCAATCGTGTCCAAAAAGCTTCTCTTTGTACTGGAGCCTTGATTCTTGTGTTTCTGTTTGGAGCCAGCAAAGAAATCGAGAATAGAAGGCTGATCAGGCTCCTGCAAGAAAAAAGAAATTTCCCATTTAATTGTTAATTTATTCATGTTATATATCTAACACTATTAAAAAATATGGAAGAGGTTCTTAAATAAAAAACATGGAATAAGTTCTTAAATTAAAAAAGTGGAAAAAGTCCTTTATATCCCTTTAAATTGATTAATTATAAGCACAATATCAACAAAGATTAAATTTTATTTTAATTTTGTAGGTTATTATACTATCAAAGTCTTGACAAACTCTAGAGAGTGTAATGACCTGATATTTTTTTTATTTGTTTTTAAAGCAAAGTACACCTTTGCTTTTAAATTTTGGGTTTAATGATCATCAAATTGTTTGAAATAAGAGTAAAGAAAATATAATGATTTTGAAGGATGACAATTATTTGTCAACCTTCTGTACTCGTATATTTTCCCTCAGACTCCATCAGATTTATATATCAGCTTTAACATTTTCTTGCTCGTAAGCCATAATATAAGAATTTGTTGTTGCTTGCTTGACCTGACTTGCTTATTTCAATGACTATATATGATACGGGTAATGCTGCTTAGCAATAATATAATAGATTGTGCTTGGGTTGACCAAACTTGCTAATTTCCATGACTGCACTTATGAACTACAAGAAAAATATATGAGCCTCTATCAGGGAATACAGGGCTTAATGCATGTGCGTAAAGTATCGTCCCAGATTAGCCTGTGCAGTCTGCACAGGCTTATAAGGTACGAGACTTTCGGCTGTAACAGTACTTTTCATTTAAAGCAAGTCTCTTCTAAGCAAAAAACCAGTCTAGGCGGAAAGTGATGTCCCTGGTTAGCCTGTGCAGACTGCAAAGGCTTATCTGGGACGACACTTAACGCACATGCATTAAGCCCCATTTTCTCAAAGCGCAACTCATATAAACAACACCCACCAGTTGAGTCTGGAGATACTGGGTGACGCTGGTCTCTGCTTGGTTTGTGGTGGGTACCCAAACCTCGGCATTGGAGAGAACATCAACCTGATAACGGTCGCCATCAGACGCCTGCAGCTCGCTCTTCTTGCCCGTCAGCGTTGTCGAGGTGACTAGCGTCTGCAAAGTTGTACAATCATTGATCCTTTGCTAATTGCATTTTGGGAATATGTTTGTGTATTGAAAGTATCTAAATTTCAGACACAATTAAAAAAAATAAAATATGCCTCTTAACAGTTATTATGGTAGTACTTGAGACCATGAACAAAAACGAAAATTTCCTAAGCGAATTGACTTAAATTTCCTTTTCAAAGGACAATAACTTCTTGAAACATCATCAGACAGAAATAAGCAGAAAATAGGCACACACAAAATGTCTAACGCATGGTAGTGATGCACAGTTTCATTGACTGCAAAACATTAGTTCATGAGATAATGCTTAGAAATAAATATCACAAAAACTAATGATGAATAAACTCAATGGAAGTGAAATTAAGATGAACAGAGAGACAAAGAGGGGATAACTTATAATGTTGTATGCTCCTCAAAGAAAGCCACATTAACAATTCTACAGTGGAAGAACTTGGAGCATAAAAATTGAACAGCAGTTAAATGAATCAATTTCCCATAATTGCAGGGCTTATTGATGCACAGATGGATGGATGCAATATTGAGTGTTGAATACTACCATCTTGGTATCGGCATAATATAAACTTGCTTTTAACAACAAACTGTGTGGCAATAACAAAAACAACAAAGAAGCATGCAAATAGATAAATGCAGCACCTTCTTGCAGACAGCTGACCACACCCACTCGTCCATGGTATCCTTGGCAACGAGGTAGTGCACGGCCACGCAGCTTGTCTGACCGATACGGTGGGCGCGGTCCTCACATTGGACCATGGTGCCCGGAGTCCAGTACATCTCTGCAAACACCACCAGAGTGGCCGCTGTAAACGTCAGACCCTGTAAGGAGAAAACATTATTCAGTAATGACAGATGCAGTTAATTATCTAAATTTTGCAGGTTATTTGAACAGGAAAAAACTTTTTCTTCGAGTCATGATATGAAACAAATTAATATGTATATTTAATTGATATAATAGCACATTATTCTTTTTAGCACATTTCTTTTTTTTTTTCAAAGTGATGTGCTATTCTTGCTTTATTTTCACCAATGTTTTATCTCATAAAGTTAATAACTGGGTAAGATTCATCACAATATGTCATGAAGTAACATCTTACAGTGATAAGTCTTGAACGAAAGACAGGTGAAAAGCAATATACCCCACTTATTTGAAGGGGACGCATAATAAATGATTTAAATATGCAACCATTTCCAATTGTCTGCCACTGACACACACACACATAAAAGGTCAACTCAATCTGTGATGTAAATATCCCCTTAACAATCATAGTTGTAGATCATCTTACCACGCCAGCTGCCAAGATGCTCAATACAGCCACCCTTGTGTCTGGGTCCGATTGGAACTGGTGAACCAGGTGCTGAAGAACACATATGGACCACGCTTTGGGAAAACTGGGCTTAATGCATGTGTGTAAAGTGTCGTCCTATATTAGCCTGTGCAGTCCACACAGGCTTACCAAAGACAACACTTTCCACTTGTATGGTATTTTTTGTTTAAATGAATTCTCTCCTCAACAATAATCCAGTTTAAGTGGAAAGTGTCGTCCCTGATTAACCTGTGTGGATTGCACAGGCCAATCTGGGACGACACGTTACACAGATGCATTAAGCCCCGTTCATCCAGACCGAGGCACATCTGCAAATATGAGTTCAAACAGCCATTTGTCATGAATAACCAAATTGTCTGATCACTATTGATTTTTAACCAAGCCTTTGCAGGTAAATCTCCGATTTGTTTAAATTTCACGAATGAAGTTGTGTCTTTCTGAATGGCTGAATGTGTTGTCAATCAAAGTCTGGAAGTCATTTATAAAAGCAGGACTGGTGCAACAAGAGACCTCCTTAGTACAGATAATTATAACATTTTACATTAAATCTTAGTGTATTTTTTTTAATAAGAACTGACAATTTTTAACTGCATTTCAGAAACACTTTTCGGTCCAATTTTTACAGAAGCAGTACCATTTTTTTGAAATTTTCATAGGAGGAAAAAAGCCGAACAGTCCCAGACAGTTTATCACTCACTGGTCTCTCAGAAGGAGGAGTCTCGCCGTCAATCCGTATGAACTTGATGTGTTTGTCGTGTAGCGACTCTGACAGGCCGTTCATCATGGCATGGTGGTAGGCAAACACCAGGAACTTCAACTTGGGGTTCTCACACAGCATCTCTACATATTCCTTTGCTGGGCCTATCTTAGGGTGGGAACAATTATAGATTTTAACCTTGCTCTGTGAAAAAGGGGGTTAAATGCATGTGTGTAAAGTGTCGTCCCAGATTATCATGTGCAGTCCCGCCTTAACTGGATTTTTGTCAAGAACAGTCTTCCTTTAGATAAAAAATACAAAAACAGCGGAAAGTGTTGTCACTGATTTGCCTGTACGAACTGCACAGGCTAATCTGGGACGACATTTCACGCACATGCATTTAACCCCCTTTTCACAGATTGAGGCTCATGCATAGTAATTTCTCTAATTTTCAGACACCCTCTTTTAAGCCATCATAATTATTATTAGAGACTGAAAGTTTTTGAACATTCAGATTTTCCCCTATAATGTTTGACTCTAAATTTTCCGACAGTGGCATTTTAGTAGAATTCAACCCATTTGCGTTAATCTGGTGACACATCAAACTAGTTTTTTACAATCTGATGACGGTCATAGCACCTGGCAGATGATTGCGAGAAGTCACTGGACCGTTTCTTTCTTATGCGTTATATTCTTTGCAAACATATCCTTTTTATAGCAATTAATATAAAAAGTTGTTGTATCTACAAGCACACAGGAACATGAAAACATCTGTCTGAGGTTTATTGTCAGTATGTATTTGGAAATATTTTCAGTACTAATAAATCTACAAAACATTCAATTTTGAATACTTTAAGGTAATTATAATGTATTTCATTTCAATATGTAAACCTTGATAATGTCCACGAAGACATTTTCTTTCAAAGCTATTTATATTTTAAACTGCTATTAGTTAAAACACAAACATGTGTAGACACCATGTCACATAAACAACAAATGTCAAATATCTCTGCATTCTATTTCGTTTACTGTCTGTAAACATTCTGAAAGAAGTACAGTCATAACTCAAAGTTTTCGGACATCCCCGTTTTGGGCGAAAATAATTATTTGTCGTGACTCTTTAATTTCAAACATACAGGTTTCCGTCCATAATAAATGACTAAATTTTCAGACAGTGTATTTTACAATGCTATTTTACCAGAATTCTGCCCTTTTGCGCTTATATAGTGACACTTTGATCATGCGTTTTTACAACCGGATTAAGGTCATAAAACCTGGCAGACAAATGCTTTAAGTCAATGGACCATTACATTTGCGTTTTTTGGGTAAATAACTATGTATACCGGTAATAGACAATGGTTTCACACAACAGCCTTAAGTGAAACATATATATAAAAGTAATAGTAATTACGGTAACCCCTTGACAAAATAGCTTTCTCTGCAACCTCCTTTTTGTGTTAGATTGTTTGTCCAAGAAGTTAAAGCCCCTGTAATGCTTAAAATAAAGGTCAAAATCAACGAAAACTTCGTAAACTATTTCGTTAAATAAAGTTAACACATAAATAATCAGTGTTTCTTATAGCAATAGCCAAAATGTCAACACTAGATGTGCTGTGTTAACATAGATTTAACACGATACAAAATGCTGTTTTGTATTTGTTTGTGGTACAATATATTCAACACATGTTCATGTACCAATTTAGTGTTTGTGTGTCGTATGAATAGATATCGTTGCGGGAAACTAAAATGGAATATATTGTGTCTCAAAAAAATAAAAAAGAACATTTTATATCGTGTTGAATCTATGTTCCCAGACGACATCTAGCGTTGAAATTTTGACTATTGCTGTAAGGAGCACTGATTATTTATGTGTTAACTTTATTTTATGAAATAAATTACGAAATTTTCGTTCGTTTTGAGCGTTATAGAGGCTTTAAAGTAAATTGACTGAATAATCCACCCAATGCTAAAATTTACCACTGAAACATTAACAGGCATTAGCCCTTTCAATCTATGATAAGTTTAAACCTATTTTCTTTAGCTCCCCTGCATCTAAAGCTGAATTTGTATTTCAATACATCCAGCGTTTGAATATATTTATAGGCTACCACTGCTATTTATTTCATCAAGAAAACGTTCTACATGAAGAATGATGTACAAAGTGATGGTTAACCAAGTTTGACTCAAAATATAAAGCAATTCTTGAATATTCCCATTTAAACCATTATCTTTATTCTTAGACTTCAGTCTAAGAATTGTTTGTTGATTACTCCTGAGTGCTAGGCTGACACCATGACCTCAATTCTTGATAGACAAGTTGCACTTGGTAGATACCTTGGCCTCCCCGCTGAGCTGATAGAGCCGTGAGATGAGGGCCAACATGTTCGTATCCTTGGTAACGTGGCTTCCGGCCCCTGTCAGCACCTCAAACCGGTCGGGACCAGCCCGCTTCCTCAACAGGGGCTGCAACTCTTCAAACGTGGCACGAATCTCCTGCTCATGGAAAAAGGGGGCTAAATATATGTGCGCAAAGTGTCCTCCCAGATTTGCCTGTGCAGTCCGCACAGGCCAATCAGGGACAACACTTTCCGCCTGGACTGGATTTTCATTCACAGGAGACTTCCTTTAAACAAAAAATTCCATAAAAGCGGAAAGCGTTGTTCCTGATTAGCCACTGCGAACTGCACAGGCTTATCTGGGATGACACATAACGCACATGCATTAAACTCAGTTCTCTAGGATGACACATTACGCACATGCATTAAACTCAGTTCTCTAGGATGACACATTACGCACATGCATTAAGCTCAGTTATCTAGGATGACACATTACGCACATGCATTAAACTCAGTTCTCTAGGATGACACATTAAGCACATGCATTAAACTCAGTTATCTGGGATGACACATTACGCACATGCATTAAACTCAGTTATCTGGGATGACACATTACGCACATGCATTAAACTCAGTTATCTAGGATGACACATTACGCACATGCATTAAGCTCAGTTATCTAGGATGACACATTACGCACATGCATTAAGCTCAGTTATCTAGGATGACACATTACGCACATGCATTAAGCTTA
>VMBQ01000910.1:222024-239414 GCA_007657795.1 Dreissena rostriformis | reverse complement strand
TATTTATGTTATAAGAATAAACAATATGCATATGCTACGTTACACTAAAAATCTTTCGCGGAATAGTGTTGATCCGTTCGGATAACAAAGGCATTTATAAATGTATTTTGTATATGAACAGCATGCAATTAAAGCCCCATTACTACTCAAAATCAACGAAAATTTCGTACAATATTTCGTAAAATAAAATTATCAAATACAATATCAGTGTTCCATGAAGCAAGTGCCGAAATTTCGACGCCCGATGTGGTCTGGTTGAATAGATGTCTGTGGATGCAAAATGGTCGTTTTTATTTTTTCGTTTCATATTTAATTCCATTTTAATTTCCCAAAAAATCTATTCATACGACACAGGAACACTAACCTGGTACCATTTTAGTGTTCGTGTGTCGTATAAATATATACATTCGCGAGAAATTAAAATGGAATTAATTTGGTCACAAAAAAAAATAAAAAAGAGCATTTGTATCTACAAACATCCACATAAATAACAATGATTTTTAAGTGGTTAACTTTATTTTACGAAATATTGTTCGACATTTTTGTTGAGTTTGAGAAGTAATGGGGCTTTCAAGGTATTTTAATACCCAAAATGCTTTCTTGCTATGTTTGCATTGTCTAATTTCGTGAATGCGACATCATTTTCGATACACGTTCTTATCGATAAGATAACGACAGATTTATTGAATATATTTGCCTCGTTCTGTGAAAACTGGACTTTATACATGTACGTCGATTGTCGTTTCATATTAGCCTGTGTAGTGCGGAGAGACTGAGTATGTTCCCGTAAGTTTATTATTAATCTTAAATTTAATGCGCGCAAACTTATTACTCAGACGGCGATTTTTTTTTTAACATCTCCAGAATTTCAATTTATGGGGAATATATATCGTGCACACTCTTAGTGAACATAAGTTTTATCCTATTACCAGATGAAAATCGATAGTATAACAACGATCGTATAAACTTAAGCTTTATACTATCGCTATTTTTAGATCACACTCGGGTTTTCCAAAAAAATTACTGAAAAACAAAATCGTTAAAAAATACGAAATTTGATAATTATTATTGGAACAAGGGAGAAAATAATAGTATAAATAGAATATTATGTGAATTTTGGATAAAGATCAAGTTTATCATACTCGGCTCGAACCATGGTAGTGCTCGGCAAGCCTCGCGCTAACATGGTTCTAAGCCTCGCATGATAAACTTGATCTTTATCCAAAACTCACATACTATTCAATATATATAAGAATGGTGGTCGTATTTAATGATTAAATAGCTAATATGTAAATCTTTATTTGCATATCACGAAAACGTCATTTACAATACTTTTCACACGAAAAGAATAGAGAATACCACGTTTAGGTGTCCGAAAAGTCAATGTTCTAATAACACTGGCCCCTTGTATTTTACTAAGTGCATGCAATCTCAATATTTAAAGTAAAACAACGATTGTCGTTTAAAGACAATTCTAGTTTATAACGGAATATTGTCAACTGATTATACTTATGGTAACATAACGGACACATAAAATTGTGATTTTCAAAGAGAGATTTGGTTTTTTAAATTGCTCTAAAACGCTAAGGAATTTGTGTGGAAGCATAATGGTTAGGGTACAGGGAACTGTTTTATCAAAGATCTTGGCATTGTGATTGAATACTTTGTTCAAAACAAATACCCATTTAGAATGAATGTGTTCCTTTATATTGCTGTATATTGAAATCACTACTCTTTGAAATATACCTCATGGTGATTTTTAAAAAGCGAATTTAGGGTAATTGATGCAAAGTTATACATAATTCTGCAAGTCATAGAAGAGATGTAACCAATGGAGTAAACATTAATCGTCAAATAATACTAAAGTGATATCTACAAATCATTACATAACACGTGACGGAATTCGAAACTTACCAATTCAACATGTTAAATTCAGCAGCAAACTGTTCACACAGGGTAATAAAGTCGCATTTGTTTCTTTACTTTATCCCCAAAACACCTCTCGTTTATTGGGTAATTTCATAAATGTTAACTACATCATAAACAAGCCTATTATCCATTGGTTTGGTCCTCTTGAGTTAAAGATAAAAAAGATAAATGATCAATGATAAAAGATAAATGTCTGTCTATCTTTTTGTCTGTTACAGATACAAGAACGGACAGAAGGCGTTGGAATTTGTAATGTCATCTGATAGATAACCTTGGTAATCAGTGGGAGTATTCTGACAGGTGATTTACAGATAAAAGCACGGAAAGAAGGCGTTGGAAATTTTAATATCATCTGGTAGATGAACTTGTTAATCAGTGGGAGTATTTTGACCGTTGATTTACAGATAAAAGAACGGAAAGAAGGCGTTGGAATTTTTAATGTCATCATGTAGATGAATTTGGTAATTAGTGGGAGTATTCTGGCTGATTGTAAAATAGTTATGACAACTTTGTGTTGGGTTATTTATTTGGAATTTTGTTTTCAAACATAATCAGCCTATGCTAGACGAAAACCTTTTAGTTTAATAAACTTGTTATCGGAAGTTTTTTTCCCAAAGTTTTTGCATGTGTCCTGGGGAAAAAAGATCCCTCAGGCCAATAATAAGAAACAAAGTCAGACAGATTAAATCTTTTTAAAAATAAGACCTTCACATAAAACCAAATTGTGGACATTGGCTTTTAAGAAACATGCAATATACGATGGTGTGAATCAAAATGAATAATTACGGTTTTGCAAGTTTAAAGCCCCATTAATACTCAAAAATCAACGGAAATGTCGAAAAGTATTTCATAAAAATAAAGTGGCCCAATAAAAAAATCAATGTTCCTTTAAGCAATAGCCAAAATTTCAAAGCCAAGTTGTCTGATAACATAGATGTTTGTAAATATAAAATGCACGTTTTTGTTTTTTTCCGTGTCACAATAAATTCCATGTTAATTTTCCAAACTGATATCTATTCTTACGACACATGATCACTAATATAGTACCATTTTAGCGTTCTTGTGTCGTATGAAATAGATATATTTGCGGGAAATTAAAATGGCATTTATTGTGTCACAAACAATTAAAAATGTGCATTTTATATCTACAAACATTTATGTTACCAGACCACATCTGGCGTTGAAATTTCGGCAATGGCTGTATGGAACACTGATTTTTAATTTTTAAACTTTATTTTACGAAATATTGTACGAAATTTTCGTTGATTTTGAATAGTTATGAGGCTTTAATGATTCTTCCAACCATTGCAATTTTATGATGATAATTATAGTTTGTGTTTTGATACATGGGACTGCTTTGTCTTGCTTTGCAAACATGTGAGCCGCGATAATCTGGGTTTATTCTATGTTCGTAAAGTATCGTTCTTTATTAACCTTTGCATTCCGCATAGGCTAATCAGAGAGACACTTTCAGCCTAGGCCAAAAAAAAAATAGGNATTTTTTTTGGCGACCCCAATAAAAAGTTGAGGGTCGGCGCCGATTCTGGAGACACGGTCGGGCGACCGGAAACGGACCTATTTTTTTTATTTGGCCTTAGACTGGATTTCCATTTAGAATAAACTTCTTTTAAACCAACAATTCAATAAAAATGAAAAGTGTCATTCCTAATAAGCATGTGCGGACTGCACAGCCCTACCTCGGACGACAATTTACGCACATACAGTAAGAACGTTTGTTTTCAGAACGCGGCACATATTTTGTACACGATTCGTGAAACATAGACATCCTGACTAATGTATCGAACCTTAGACATATACATGCGCTAGATGTTGGGGAAAAAACCCTTACTTGGGGGTACAAAAAAGCTTATCCATTAAATTTAAATTCCTTTCAAATCACACACTCTGCAAACCGTTCTAATCATAATGAAACTGCCATCGGCGAATAAAATGCGGAAGCATTACTTGTACCTTGGATTTTTTTTGCGTTTTTCCATGAAATCTAGAGCAATCCACGCTTAACAAATACATTCTTTTGAAGTTTAGACATAGTGTACGCATAGAGCGACGCCAATATTTTCATGTTAATGTTCGTACATTATAACACGGCGTTGTGAAAACATAAATACATAAATAGCTTTACATTCTTCATAAGTCTTATGGACACACTTAAGCAAAATGGAACATCTTCAAAGTGTTTTTGTTGGCCAAACGATGTATTTAATTTGTACTTTGAGTCATAATTGAACTAATTTTCTACCAACCATCACCCGAAAAAACATCGACATTGGCACAATATTGGCACGTCGTTGGCCCAAGGTGTCAAAATGGCCTTGACATTAGGACATAATTGAACCAATCATGTGCCAACCATCACACAGCTTTACCCCAACCATGATCTTATGTTGGAACATCGTTGGCCCCATTAGGGCAAATTATATATGTTAATAGTTGGTTAATCAATTTTCAAATGTATGGCCAACCATCCATCAATTTAAAACCAACAATTACGCGATATTGGCCTAATGAGATCAAATGAAACGATATTTTGAGCCAAGAGGTTGAGCATACTATTGTAAGGTCATGTGAAGATATCGGAAATCTTTCAAGTAGACAGAGTCTGACCGCAGTCGACGAACAACCGATTAAAGGCGATAACAAAACCTCACAATGCACTTCCTGAGCTCAGTGAGCCCAAACGACACTCGGCATTGGTGATTACCCAGCATTTTAGAGCCGGATTCAAGTTTAAAGAAAACATAATCAGAGAATATAAACAAATAATACTGGAATACCGTCTGTGCACTTATGGAAGCTTTGAACATTCATTGCACATTCATAAAGAACTTCACACTTTCTTTAAGTTGTATGTAATAATTGCAACACTGTCCTACAGCATCAACAATGTTACGAGTCAAGAGAAATAAGAGGAGCCGCAAGACGGAAGCGCGCCCCAGTATCAACTTTTTAGGGTTGCCTCTTTCTAACACTTACCGTGGATTACTCTGATTAATCAAACATAAAATACATACAGAAACATATTCCATGAACGTACAGACATACCAGTTTTCCCAAATGATATCGAGTCTTTTTAAGACTACTTAAATAAATACTAACCTAGTGTTCATTCTGTTTTTTTTAAGCGTCCATCAATGTTGAAATAGTTAGGCAATTATGAAGTATGTCATTAATTCTTGAAGAAATAGTTTTTTATCATGACATCTTGAAAATGAAAATTTGTATTAGAGTTTATGTTATTGTAAGGTGTTTATTGTTGCGATGCTCTGTTTCATCATGTTTTCTTGATATGTTTTCAAGTTGATACTGTTCATTTTAATTCATTTTTATACTGCTCGTATTGCAGAAAGTTGAGTAATGCTATCTCTTTGTATTTTCTACTTGATATAAGATTGTAGTGAAAAACATGTACAGCTTTGTGTTTTACTATTTTAAATGTACATCAAGGTTAATCTTGTTAATTTTTCAACTAATGGATTTGTTTTTGCATTTTCTTTATTTAAGTAACACTTGGTGTGAAGTTTCAAAATCAATTTCTTATACTGTATGTGTTCACTTTAGATGTTTTTTAATGACTAACATCTTTAAATATCTAGACAATTTTGTAGAAGATGGGAACTGTGTAGTACAGGTTGCTTTGTATATCCGTTTTCATATAATATACAATTACTTTATGTTGGGAATTCTGTCCTCGCTCCAGTGTGCGTTCACCCATGAAGGCTGATGTAAACGTTGTTATTACCAATCATGAAACATAATTTCTCCGATGCAAGATTATCATTTGTCATTCAATATAACTGCTTTATGTCATTATTAATTTACAGACCCCGCTTGCATTCAGCCACAGCACTGAGTACAAGCAAGTCCTACATTTGTGCCCATTTTGTTTTACCAACCTGTTGAGTTAAATTATTGTTATATTTATAGAATGTGTTTGGAATTATTTCATTTCGTTTTTAATACTAATCTATCTTTTGTTGTGTTTGTAAAAGGGTTGTTATTGTGTTAGTACGTTCTTTCCGTCATCTAACTATATCTGGCAACGTCGTCAATAAAATCGATAAACACAAGCATGGACTTTGTTAACAATCAGCACTGACCCGTCCAACCGCAAGTATAAATTCGAGCGTGGGCGAAAAGAGTGACTTATCAGAAGATACTAATTTGAATCGTTATGTAAACATGCCCGCCGATGATGTTAATAATAATGATCTACCAATTCGCAAAGCACACGATGTCATTAAAACCGGTTTGGGAATAGATTGTTAACTCTATGCAAAGAATGCAGTTTATGTATTCTTTACGGGCGCCTTGAGCCAGGATTATTGACTTGCTATAATTAACGCAGAAATATTGTAGGATCGAGTGTTGTTGACTATGTTATTTCTAACTTTGAATTTTATGACATTTTTTTTAACATGAAGATTCATGAACTAAGCGAATTTTCGGGTCACTGTGCAATTGAATTTTCATTAGAATTATTTAATAGCGATGCATCTTTAAACCAAACATATGATCGTATCATTTGGAACACAGCGAGTCAAGATACCATAAATTTATTTATAAAAAAAAGAATCTCACGTTGTTTTGGATTTGTATTAATGTCTGTAATTTATCGGAAATCATTTCGTGTCCACGGCAAAGACGCTGTAGTATTAGTAAATATAAATATGTGATTAATTCGGATAGGCCGCATTGGTTTAACGCTGATTGTTAAAAAGCTACAGATATATTTTATAGATCAAAACAATTATTTTATAACCAACCAAATGACACAACGCGTTTAATTTTGTTTACTGTGTTTGGAAGAGAAAAGCTAAATGTAAGTACAATAACATAGAACAACGTTGTCTTAAATATATGAGTAGATCCGATTCCCGGAAATTTTGGAAATACATTAAAAAATTCAAAGGCGGTAATAAAAACCAAACAATATACAGGTAAATGAATTTTTGAATCACGTTAAACAAATGTCTGTAACGCCAAACGAAAATTGTTTAAGAAATTGCAATTATTTATATTCAGCTAACGGCATAAATATTGACTCGCTCGATGATCCATTTTCGACCGATGAAATTATTAAAACGATATCTTCGATTTCCCGAAATATAAGCGCTTATTTGGACGGTAACGTTGCGGACTTTTTAATTGATTGTAAAGAATTTATTGCCACATACCTAGTTAAAATATTCATTTTTTATATTTGATAACAGCGTGTTTCCGGAGTCCTGGACGTAAGGCTCAATTGCCCCATTGCTCAAAAATGGTGATATATCTAATCCGGTAAATTATAGAGGAATTACTCTGCGACTTGTTAATATTCTGGCTGAAATATTTTCTTTAACGCTGCGCAACAGTCTAAATAATTGGTGCGATAATAAATCAATTTTAAATGAATGTCAATTTGGTTTTAGAAAAAGTCATAGTTCGTATTACTGTATATTTATTATACATAGTAAAGTTCACTATTTTGTACTTTTGTAGACTATGAAAAAGCATTTGATACTGTCATTCATGATGCCCTATGGATATAACTTGTGAACTCATGTATCAGCTGTAAAATGCTCAATATGCTGAAATATATATATGCAAATGTGAACTCTAATACATTGTTCAAGTTCAATGTCATACTCAGAATTCTTTGATGTATCATGAGAAGTCAAGCAAGGTGAGCCATTGTCACCTCTTTTGTTAATTATGTTTATCAATGATATTGGTGAGCATTTGATTTCTACAAACCTATGTACTAATGATGTTGATATGTTATCTTTTTTTATGTTAATGTTTGCATATGACATTGCATTTTTTTCAACTGGCCTCCGTAGTTTACAACACCAATAAAATTGTATAAATGAATATTCTATGAAGTGGGGTCTCAAGGCAAATGTCGGGAAAACAAAGGTATGTATTTTTAAAAAGTATAAATATAGATATATTCATAAATGTTCCACAACGGTGAAAATATTGAAATAGAAGATGTTTTTACGTACTCATGTTTTACTTTTCTCTATAACTGTTAACTTAAACGTGTAGTTAAAGCACTGAATGAGCAGGCTCTCCAAGACTATAATCACCTTATTTCATTCTTTAGCAGAATCAAATTAGATATTCAAACTAAATTGTTACTTATTGACTCAATTGTAGCACCAATAATCAAGTACGGCTGCGAAGTCTGGGAAATTTACGATATGCCTGAGGTTGATAAATTGCATTTCAAATTCTGTACACACATACTTGGGGTTCGTCAACAAACATCTAATGCTGCTGTACATGGTGAACTTGGTTGCTTCACATTGTCTGTAATTTGTAAAGAACGAGCCCTTAAATAGTGGTGTTAAATCAAGAGATCACAGAATACTTTGATTCATAGAGTATTAAATACATTAACTACTGACGATGCTTGCATGAATATTGATAGCAAACTGTGTTGGCCAAATGCTGCTCAAACCACACTTGATGATCTTGGTTTCAGTAATTTATGGTTATAGAAGTATCACGAAATCAATTATATGTGTATGCTAAAGCAAAGAGCCCGTGATGTTTACATTCAAACTTGGTTTGAATGTATACAGTCTCAAAGTAAGCTTAAATACTATATCATCTTAAAAAAAAAGAATTTAGTTTTAAAATCTACTTGAATTGTATTGATAATGAAAAGCATACAATTGCATTCCGATTGTGTTCGCATCATTTAGAAATAGAAAGAGGAATATTTAATAATATTAACGTCAATGATCTTTAGTGTTAAGTGTGTACATATGGTATGATTGAATCTGAATTTCATTTTCTATGTTTTGTCACATGTATAGAGAGTTTAGGTCAAAATTAACACTAGGCTGTCATTTAACACATTGCATCATTTCGTAAAAAAATATGTCGCCAAAGTCCGTAAAGTGTCGAAATTTATATATTTTGCAATATTTAAAAAAAAAGATTTCATTGATTCTTTTGATGCTTCCTAGTTGTGTAAAATTCCTTCACATAATAAACAATATTTTTGATACATTTTGTTTCTATGTGTGTGTGTGTTTTTTTAATTTATACTATCTACATTATTTGTATTCTTCAATTTACTTTCCTATACATGTTCTATACTAATAATAATCAAAATTGCATACAATAATTCTCTGTATAGCCGAACTACATCTCACTGTGTATATGTATTTATGATATGATTTATTCTGCAAAAAGCATGTAATGCTAATAATGCGAATTAATAAACCGTATAATTAGGTGACCTGTACGCGCATGTTTATAATTTAAAGGCCAATAACAAACTATACAAACTTTACAGACAATAATTGATTTAGACAATGAATTAACAATAAACAAAATAAAAAAACGTCCTTTTTATCAGAAAATAACTCACACAATTAGTCATGCGGTCAAGGTTAAATAATAGTAGACTTAATACAATCATTGCTCGATATGTTAGCGCCATATTTACATTCATTATGCAACTCTGTTAAAAAATGTCGACTACCAGACAGACTGGGATCTAAGATATATTGTACCTATATGGAAAAGTGGACATCTTGCATGCATATTGTCACGTTAAATAATTGTAACATTTAATTAAACTACACAAATATTTTCAGACATGCTTACATATTAACACATAAAATAGAAAGACAGTTTTGCGATAGACAGAAAAACAACAATCATGATATTTCCATAAAATTACATCGAAGCATACACTTTCACACCAAATGATTTTCAGGGTAAAGGAGAACAACTCTGTGTATATTACACGTTAGCATTCATGAACGTTTGTTCCCCTGTTGTGGCCTCTTTAAAATACTGTGCTAGCATTATACGTTAATTTTTATCATAACTTTTTATAATTGGTGAACATTGTGAGCAGACGATCTATTGTAGAAAAATTGTAATAAATAGTATTTCCTAATATCGACACATTTTAATCATTTTCAAATAAAACGAAATGAGTATTCAATATCATTTTAGTTACATCAGAGACAATAATGTTCGTGTCTGTGAATATTTTGAGTGGCATATCGACCAAGGTAAATGTTATAAGCTTATTTAGCAATATATGATCTTATAGATTTTAGAATAATATCTGATTAACGTTCATAGTCATACACATATTTAAATAGTCGATATATTTCTAACACAAAGCTATTATCTACTATTCTATACCAATCCGGTGCATAGATATAAACAATTACATGTGTAAACTTAAAAAAAAACAACAACAAAACAACACAAATTAACATTGATTGCATTGACATAATCAAATACATAAGAAAACACGTAATTGTCAAAAAGCTTCTGAATATTTGAAACCCAATTGATATCACCATTCTGACTATTATGACGCATAATGTTTTTAATATAATGTTATCATTATTTAATAACTTTAACAAGTTTTTACAATAGTAACGATTTCTAAAAAGAGGATATCTACGAAGAGAAAAAGGATATACATCGGTGCATGGCAGCAACCGCAATACCTGCAACGGCATCATCGACATCATCATCAGCATCATGACCATGATCTGTTAGTACTGCTGAATGGGTCAAGTTCCCCACGGGTACTACTTCCCCGTACCCCGGGTACTTTGAAGTATACTTCACCGTACACCGATTTTCAAATGGTACTTTTGGGTGCCCCATCTTTCCTAATGAAAAAAAACGTACCCAAATCTTTTTTCGTACCCAAAAAAATGTGGGTACGAAAATTTTGGGTACGTAAAAAATTTGGAAACGAAAGGTTCGGGTACGAAAAAATTATGCCCCAAAAAAAATTTGGGTACGAAAAAAAAAATTGGGTACGAAAAATAAATTGGATACGAAAATTTTGGGTAGGAAAAAAAATTTGGATACGAAAATTTTGGGTACGAAAAAATTATGCCCCCCCCCCCCAAAAAAAAAAAAATTGGGTACGAAAACAAAATTGGGTACGAAAAAAAATTGGGTACGAAACATTTTGGGTACGAAAAAAAATTGGGCTGTAAGTATACCGGGGTACCCAAAAGTATCATTTGAAAATCGGTGTACGGTGAAGTATACTTCAAAGTACCCGGGGTACGGGGAAGAAGTACCCGTGGGGAACTTGACCCATTTAGCAATACTTACATGCAGCCAAAATCGAATTTCGAATTCAAATTTGTAAAGTGTCCGAAACAAAGACGTGTAAATATTGTGAAATTATAAAAATGATACTGCTTATTTTGTCGATCGAGCTTCCATAAAGCTCGATAAGGCAATCATTATGTTCGAGTGTGTATGCATGTTTACGTGGGTGCATGCATTCACGGTAATGTGAGTCAGAGCTTGTCGGCAACTTGTCATTCAGCTTGCAATTTTGAAATAACTTACCACAGATCGTCCCATTAACTCAAAGGTCTAGGCAAACCTAAGAGGTCAATTTCTGCCTTCGTATAGAAATGGTAAAACGACATGCTGTGCTGACGATGATAATAATATAAAAACCTCATATTATTTTATTTAAACATATTGTATTTCCAAAATAATCACATGAACAGTTCACACAAATACAAAATATACATAGAAATACATCTATTTTGAAAACAAAGAGTAGAACCTAAAGTTCTAACAACATTATAAATGCTCTTTCCCTGTTTTGTTATTTACATTGCATGTTAGTGACGATAACCTGATTTTGTGAAGCGCTATGTTACATGGTGAAAAGTACATTTGTTATAAGAAAAGAAAAAAAGTGCGAAAGAAAAACATGATTTGTAAAGAATTGGAAATAAAACTCTTTTACATACAGTACATACTTAAGACAGTGAAGTCCTGTGCAGAAAGATAAAAACTTTGTGCTAAAACAACATTATGAACAAGAGATGTGTTTGTCAGAAACACAATGCCCCATACTGCGCCGCTTTGAAATAAAATTTCTTTTTATCATTTGGCAGGTATAAAAATTATCTCCATTTAAAGCTTATAACTTCCCTTGAATCGTGTTTTTTGACCTTTGACCTTGAAGGATGACCGTGACCTTGACCTTTTACCACTAAAAATGTGCAGCTCCATGAGATACGCATGCATGCCAAATATCAAGTTGCTATTTTCAATATTGCAAAAGTTATGACCAATGTTAAAGTTTTCGGACTGACGGACATACAGACGGACAGACGGACTGACGGACAGTTCAACTGCTATATGCCACCCTACCGGGGGCATAGCAACGCTTTGTCGTCTTGATAAATATCTGAACATTGTTAAATATGAAGAAGTTGGTGTCATTTTCAAACATGTTATTACCAAACAGCATTGTATTACAGTTTATAGGTTCTATTGCATGAAGAGTTTCGAAAAGAGTTGTACGTTGTTCAGAAAAACTTAAACAAATAAAGAAGAAATGATACACCGATTCAACGCCTCCACATACACATAAAGGTGAAGGTTCTAAGTGATTGGTGAACAAGTGCAATTTCAAGTCGCTACAGTCATTCCTAAGTCGAGCATGTAAAATAGACGATTTTCTATCACCGACATGAAAATATAATGGAGTTTCGACACTTTGGAGAATTAATTGTTTCAGTTTACTTTTGAATCGTGATATAGAATCTGTTAATCTAATGTCGCGAGGTAAGTTGTTCCATAGGTCGATAGCCGACTGAATGAATGAACGTGAGTAAAGTTCCGTTCTTCTAGTAACGATTGAGATATTGATGCACCAACCACGACTTTTTGATTGCGACTCCTTAGATTACTTGTGATCCAATTGAGTAAATGTCCATCAAATCCATTTTGTTTTAGTTTGAAGAGTAGCCCAGTGTGCCAGACGCGATCAAACGCTTTTGAAATATCACAGAATAGCATGCATGTGAGTTTCTTTTCATCAATACCTTTCGTTTAAAATATCGATTAATTGAGCGACTGTGGAGTAACCTTTTAGGAAGCCCGACTGGTTAGAGTATATCAGTTTGTAAGCAAGCAGGTGGTTATATAAATGTATGTAAAGTTCCGTTCTTCTAGTAACGATTACATAGTCATTTGCGTTCCTCATTTTTCTAGCAGATTGTTGAAAAAATAGTTACTGGCAGTAAATTTCGTAAGTAGTCTGGTCATAAGCCATTGTTTATTGTGTACATATGTATTAGTTTGAGATACTTCCTACCCTCGGCTAAACTATGCAAATGAATTTCTGAATACAAGTTAGAAAAAGACACAGATTTTGTGAGACCCGTGACTATTCTTGCCGCATCATTTTATATTTTATTTAACATTTCTTTTTCGTAAAGCGCACAGCCATCCCAAACGAAACACGCATTCTCAAGAAGTGGTCGTAGGTGGGAAATATACATTTGATTTCGATTCTAGAGACCATGTATTTAACTTTTCGCATAATTCCAAGTATTTGTGATGACGGTTTTACTATGTTAATGATATGATCGTGCCATTTACCGTTTGAGCTGAGTGTAAGACCAAGGTGTTTATGGTTTTCAACAAAATTGACCAGTTCATTATTAAATAAAAGATGAGGTTGGGGAACGGCATGGTGTGATGAAAATAACACAGCCACGCTTTTATGTGGATTAAAATCTACGAGCCATTGTTTTGCCCAGTTACTTATAACTTGTAGGTCATGGTTCAGAACAATTTCAATGTTAGACATATTTGAGGTAGTACATGACAGGGAAGTGTCATCGGCAAAAAGGCGGACAGTACATTGAAGGTGTTTGACTATGTCGTTTACATAAACAAGAAAAAATAATGGGCCAAGAACAGATCCCTGTGAAACACCAGCATTTAGCTCTAACGTTTGAGACATTGATGCACCAACCACGACTTTTTGAGTGCGACTCCTTAGATAACTTGTGATCCAATTGAGTAAATGTCCATCAAATCCATTTTGTTTTAGTTTGAAGAGTAGCCCAGTGTGCCAGACGCGGTCAAACGCTTTTGAAATATCACAGAATAGCATGCATGTGAGTTTCTTTTCATCAATACCTTTCGTTATTTGATAAACAAATATCGATTAATTGAGCGACCGTGGAGTGACCTTTTAGGAAGCCCGACTGGTTAGAGTATATCAGTTTGTTAGCAAGCAGGTGGTTATATAAATGTTTACAAACTACTCTCTCCATCAGCTTGCCTACGCAGCTTAACAACGAGATATGACGGTAGTTGGATGGATTATTTGATTCCCCCTTTTTAAAATAGAGGCATTACCATCGCTTCTTTCCATTGGGTGGGATACGTACTTATGTTAAGTGATAAGTTAAAAAGGATACACAATGGCTTTGCAATAGAATTACACGTTTTCTTAAGGACAATATGACTTGTAAGGTCACCACCGACGGTTTTATTTGTTATTAAGCATTTTATAACGTCTATAATTTCTCATTCAGATATGGACAGGTTATACAATTTTGCGTTAGAAATATCAATGAATTGGGAAAGAACACCGGTCGAGTCATTCAACGACGCAATGGAGGCAAAGTATATGTTTGAACAGTTTGATTTGTCAATGTCTGACATATGTAGCAGTAGGTTGCCGTCAGAGTCCGTTGACTGGTGGTATCGAATTTGGGTGAGAATTTGTTTTTATAAGTTGCTTAAGTGTTTTCCAATATGTGTTTGGATGTGAAGTGTTTAGTTCATCAAGAGATGCTTCTTGGTTTGAATAAAACTGTTCTTTCGCATGTTTTATCATGTTATAAACCTTATTTCGAAGTTGCTGATATTTATTCCAGATGGCAGTAGTAGGATTGTCTATAGATATATGTTTTTGTCTATCACGTTTACGAGCAATCGTTCTTATAGATGAATCATACCATGGTTTATCATTAGGTCGCACCGTAAAAAAATTATTTGGAATACAAAGTTTCATCAGTTCGATAAGTTTGTTCGTAAACAGAGCAGTTGCTTCGTTGACATTAGAATCATGGATAACTTCCCAGTTTGTACATGTAATAAGATTGTTAAGTCGCTCAAAATCAGCATAGTTGTACAACCAAATGTTTCTTGAATCGGTTTGCTGTTTATATAAGGAATTGTAACATGAATGGCAGTAGCATGGTGGTCACTAACGGTTTGAGGGATAGGTATTACTTCACTGTTCAAACATGAAATGGTATCCGAGATTAGTATCGGATCAATTAGAGTAGCAGTATTTGCGGTGACCCTTGTCGCTTGAGAGATAACGTTGAGCGTATTATACAGGGATACTGATTGAAAGAGACTATAATTGTGTTTAAATTGGTCTTCATTTATGTCCCCAAGCAAAATAACGTTCTGTTTTAAATCAAGCGCTTTATCAATCATGATTTCAAAATCATTACAATAAGTAACATCAGCATAGGCGGTCGGTAAAAGCAGCAAATCAGAGTATTGAAATTATGCAATTTAATTTCAAGCCAAACCGAGTGTAGATGGTGATTTTCAAGGTCGAGCATACGCCTCGACAATAATGTCTGTTTTACATAGACTTTTAGGCCGCTTGAATGACTCGAAATATTCTTACGAAATAATAAGTGATTAAAATAATCAATAAGAATCTGCTCGTCGGTGATAACCTCGGTTAAATGGGTTTTCGTAAAACACATAATGTCACAACGTAGTAAATTATCCTTGTTAAATTCAATTTTGTGTCGAATCGATCTTATATTAAGATGAAGTAGACCCAAGGCACCGCAATGAGGGCCTGGATTAAGTTCGACATCACCAGACAGAAGTAAAACAAGAGCACCGTCGAGCGGATGCCAACGCTCGGCTATGGGTGCAGTTTTGAATATAAAAAAATGACATTTGACCTTGACCTTTGACCTTGAAGTATGATATTGACCTTGACCTTTCACCACTCAAAATGTGCAGCTCCATGAGATACACATGCATGCCAAATATCAAGTTGCTATCTTCAATATTGCAAAAGTAATTTCACAATGTCAAAGTTTTCGGACGCCCGGACGACGCGGACGGCGGACGAGCTGGTTATGACAATACCTAGGGTTTTCTTCGAAAACAGCCGAGCTAATAAAACGAATCAGATCAGCGCATACATCAATAAGCGCACATTCTGACAACGAATTTAGGTATTTGTTAATTGCCAACTGCGATAATCTTTGCAGACTCGACATAAATGGTATCAATACACGAGTAAAATTATAGCTGATAGTATATTTTTGACGACACATCCTTACACTTGAGTTAAAAATTCCAACAGCCATACTGTATTGAGTAACATTACCCATAGGTTATCAATAAAGGGGGTTTAAACCAATCAGGCTGTGGAACAAGAGAAGTTGGCAGCAATATAGTTTTAATAAATGACTTGGACAGGACTGAGAAAAAAACATAATAACATATGAGAAATATGGTGGTTAGAAGACAGAATGACATTTAAAAAAATAAAATGAGCTTTGAGAAACAACAAAAAATCATACGAGAAAAAAAATCGGTTGGTTGCAGCATAGTAGTGCTAAATATTTATGTGTATTAAATTGGACATTTAGTAATAATATGGTGCTTTTGCACTAAAGAGTTTCATGACAAAGTCTGAACAAGTCAAGAAATTGACGAGTCGACTAGCTGCAAAATAAATAGTTCGATAAAAATAACAACAGTGAAAGAAAGGTGCACATAAATGACCTTTCAATACGCGGTATTTGCGTTATAAATTTAAATTGGTTCCATTATAAATCACAGCGCTGAAGGCATTGAAGTTGTTCGCTATTGCATAATCTAAGACGCAACTCAGTTGTCAAAATTATGTTATAGCTTTTTATATCGCAAGTTTGAAATACACACAACACATTCAAATGTATAAAGAGTGTGTCTTAAACCACAGGTCGAGATGTGGGTGCACCGTTTATCCTCATATTTATGTTATAGAGATAACTTAGACAAAATAACAACAATATGTCTTTAGAATTTTGGTTGCCTTGCTAAAGAATAACAAGCCTAGAATCATGTACATGTTGTGTTATGTGTATCTAATACTTTATTTATTTTCTTTAAATTATTGAGCAACAATTTTGCCGACATGACAGACTTTTAATGCATCATGTCTTGTTGTGAGCCGGAATTGAATCATTTCATAGGCCTAATTGATCCTCAGCCAATTTGTATTCTATGTTAAATTGGATTGAGTTGTTTCAAGCTCTGAAAAAGCAAGTTGCCCTGCTTTTTAGCCCAACTCTAAAGACATTAACGGACCTTTTCACGTTTTGGTAAATTGACAAACATTAAACGATTTAATAATTTGGAGAGTTTTGTTGTTGTCGTTATATTTTTTTCGTACTACGAGCATTGCTTATATAAAGTATAAAATACATCTCTTATTGTATGAGCACGGATGGCTGAGTGGCCTAAACGATATACTTTTATTACATGGGTCAGTGGTTCGAGCCCAGATGAGGGTAACTTTTTTTTGTGTTTCTTTAATTTTATTCTTGTTTTTTTTTTTTTTTTTTTTTTTTTTTTTTTTTTTTTTTGTTTTTTTTTTT